>JBCNJP010000027.1:20680991-20706376 GCA_039602395.1 Deinandra increscens subsp. villosa
ACATATAGTAAACCATAGGAATGACAATGAAACCCGAACCCGACGGGAATACCTGAAACCGGACACATATGGGATGGGTATGGGGTTCTATAATCGAGAACAAGGTTACTTTTGAATTTTTTTCACGGGTACGTATGGGATTTGATGACATAACTGTTGACCTGACCCAGTTATCCGATAACATATGCCCATTTACCAGATTATATGTCTGTCATATATTTCTTTGTTCTATTTATTTATTTTAAGTATATATATATATCATATGATTTTAGATATCTATTTTTTATCTTTATTTATAGGACTAAGTTATTTGTTAAAAAAATCTGATTTACATATTATTAAATTTGTATATGTTTAGTTAGATGATATATTTTATTATAATTATGATAAATGCAAATTAATTTTTAGCCGATAGACATCCAAAGGGTATACCTGAAATCCGTAGGTATTCCGGATACCCGACAGGTAAATATCCGCTACATACCTAATGAGTTTTGAGCCAGGTATAAGACACACTTTTATAATCGAATATGAGATTGTGATTACTCAAACGTCAAACCCATCCCAAAGTCACCCATTACCATCACTAGTAAACCCTCAGCTTTCTCGTATTCAAATCTTAAATACTCAACTGACTCCCTTTATTTCTAATTTATTTTTCTTTTTATTTTATAGATTTCTTTTTCTTTTTTTCTTTTTTCTTATTTTCTTTTTAGTTTTGAAGTTCTTTAATTTTAGTTAAACATATTTGTTTTCATGTATTGGTTACTAGGTTAGTAACCCGTATAATATACGGGTTGAATATTAGGTTCGTAAGATGAGATCAATACAAAAAAAAATTTGATGAGAAGTTTGAAAATTATGAATGATATAATTCATTATCAATTTTTGGCTATGCTAAAGCAATGTTAAATTCGTTCAAATTTAAGAGCTATAACAATATGAATTTTGTTTATCAAGTAATAGATCCAGTAATTACAGTAATCATGTTTGACCGATTTAATATTTTATTTTTGACGTTGCAGTGTAGTTAGATAGTTGACATTTTATCGACCAATGTTGCCATGTTTCAAATCTGGCTTTATAAAGCAGTAGGACCGCCGACACGTCATTCTAATTGTTATAGCATATCAAATAGTTATCTTATGATTGCTAATTAAAATAAAGGATTTGTTGACTATTATAATAACTATTTGTATGATGAATATTAGAGAATATTTTAAAATATAATAAACAAAAATACAATATTATGAACTTTAAAAATGAAACTTTCTTAGATAATTAAAATATTAATCATAAATGGATTAATAAATATGTATACAAATATAAAAGCAAAAAGAACATTGTAAAGACATCAAGAAAACCCAATCAAAATAAAATTAAGCAGCATAACAATATCCAAAAGTAAATTGTTATAACGATTAATATTCACATGAAAGATAATTATTTTTATTAATTTTGTATAAATATTAATTTGTTAATTTGTTAACATGAAATAAGTATTTAATTTTGTATTAAATGTAATTTTGAATTCTACATTTGAATATTTTTTTGTATTAAATATAATGTTGAATTGTATTTTTGGAATGTAGTAATAATTAACATTCCTTATTTTTATATTTATTGTGGTGTTGACAAGTGGGAATGATGACGTGGATGATGATGTGGAGGCTCTAGAAATGTGACATTTGGACACCACTTTAGTGCTTTATTAGGATAAAAGAAAAGATTATATTTTCATTTTGTCTCTTGTTTTTTGTTTAGAGTCGGCACATTACGTGTACAGTATTATTTCATTTAAATTAAGTTTCTTCTTGTTAAGACGTTTGATGTTTGCCATTTTCTTTTATTTGTGTTTTGATATTGAGGTCATGTCGTTGATGACTCACCACCCCAACATAACACATTCTCTTAGCATACAATATATACTATTGAGTTATAGTAATATTAAAATTTTAATGATATTTTTAAGATTAATGTAATATTGAGTTATATTGTAGTAGCTAGCTCAATTTTATACTCGTTAAGGGCCCGCAAAACTAAGATGTTCAAAAGCTACATTTATAGATCTTGACGTCACATTAGTATGCATGACCCATTGGATCCTGGTATTCCTGCTAAATAGCTCAACGACCTCAGGTGTGAGAAAAACCAAATACATCAATTGCAATTGGTATAAAAACATGTTGATTGTCAAAATACGGTATATTTTTAGGAAGAAAATGTTGAAGATTATTTTTTAATAACAAAAACGAGTTACTCAGTATTTCATGACTTGAAATTAAGAAGAAAAAAAAGGTAATAACTATTGGGGTTGGTGGTGCTGTGAAAGAGGTTTTGCCTCTTAAACATTATTGGATGTCACATGTTTAAACTTTAAACCTTGTCCAATGTAAGGAGTAAGATAAGACTACCACTAAAAAATTAAATAATGTTATTATTAAATGAGTTGAAATTACAGATTAGAAAAGAGCTAGAAATGACTAATGAGTGAAACTTTCTTAAATTTTACAATTAAAAACACGTTGTTAACAAATGTTTCTAACACCTTTTTAAAAAAATAAGTTTTATAGGAAGATTCTTTTGACGCAAAACACTACCCAAGCATTCATGATTATCACACTCACACCCAATATATATATGGATCTAATCCCATTCATTATTCCACACAAAACCTCCATCGTTCTTACACACACACACAAACACACTTAGTGTACGTGTTCATGTTCATGCAGATTGCAGAGAATTGAAGGGTAGAATTGGAATAATTAAGTATGATTTATACTCTGGTTGTAGCTCATATTTTGGGTCTGTTTGTGGTTGTTTATTGTGATGGAGGACTGTTTAGTTCATCTCAGTTGGAAAAGTTTGTGGATGAAATTCCAGATATGCCCCGGATCAAAGGCTATGATGTTGTTCATGGTGTTCCTGTCTCCAAGAGACTCAAAATCACCATGTTTCAGAAGCACTGGGTATGTTTTCCTTTTATCTATAAAAAGTTTATTAAATGTGGGGCGTGAATATGGCTAACTCAAAGACGATAAATATCGTCGCTAAAACCTAAGCAATCGTGATGTCGCAACAGAGTTTTTCAAAATTATAGACATGGTGTCAAGTCGGAGATTTTAAATATGCAATTTTACATATATAGTGTGTCCCAATGTTACTTCATTCTCATCATGTATCAGTAATATTGTTGTTCTGAATTACAAGATGAACTATTGTGTAACTTGTCAATTTGCTTGAGAATAAAAAACATGTGAGTAAAGGTTAAATAACCCATGAAAAAGGCTAGATACCTAGTGATTTTGCGGTTTGTTGTAGCCACAAGAAACCGAGATGTGTGTCGACCGTTGCAGCCTCTTAATTTCGAGAACTGTAAACCATACCCACTAAAAACAGGCCTTTAGGATTCAATTCCTCTAATTTGTTCAATGTTGAAGCTTTAAGGGTTCCTTTCAACCATACCCCACTCTTACCAAGTAAAAGATTATAAGTTTAAAACCTCATGGAAAACAAATACGTGAATTGAACGATATCCTTTTTTAAACGGTCCTAATCCCATGCTTCTTTACTCCACCCTAAATTTATTACACTTTTAAGTTTTTCCATAAAATATCTTAATCATTTAAACATTAACATGAAATGCCTCTAAAGTATTTATAAGAAGAGAGTCTATGTCAACAACCAACAAAAATATACATTAAATTAATTCAAAATCGACAAATAAGTCAAACTCATGCAGTTTTATATAAACTTAAAATTAAAGTCTTATTAATGGTTAATAAACTTTAAGTTTTTTTTACCATTTGAGCAAGAGCCAAATGGCTGAATAAATTATTACTTGTTAGTGAGTACTTTATTGATAATTTAATAGTCCTAAAGTGTACACTCGTCTTTTTTTTTCTTCTGAATAATGACTTTTCGTGAAAGTGATTAAGGCTGTGTTTGTGTTTGACGCACTATCTGAAAAACTAGCCACTAGCTAATAAGTTAACTGATAAACTGAGTTGTTAGCTGATAAACAAAAACTAGATGATAAAAAATAACGTTTAGTAAAATAAGCTAAAAAATGTAAATTGATATAAAAGTATATGTATATAAATAAATTAAAATTTAAAAACAAAATATAAATAATTCTTTTAGAGAAAGGTAAAACTGAAAATATTATAAAAGCTAGTTAAAACGCTACTCTAAGTAGCTTTTCAAAAGCTAGCCTTTTGACATTACCAAACGAGACTTTTTTAAAAAACTAGCTTTTTTAAAAACCATGTCTGGTAACGTCAAAAAGTTAACTTAGGACGCGCCAAACACGAACTAAAAGTTAAATTATCTATTGATCGTAAAATATGTGAGGGTGTTGCTATTTTTATTGATTGTTAAATTATTTATGGTGTCACGTGGTAGTCTATTCATAATAATCATTAGTCATAATTCCTTCTTATAATTATTATTATTATTTTAAATATTCTCCTAAAAATGAATGATCTAATCAGATTTCACCATTGTGTGAGGAGAGACGTTATAACCATCACGTCCGTCCGTAGCTTTTTTCACACACGATGCCCATATATAATGATGTTTGAGGCACTATATCTCTATAACCTATTTCAAAACCCCACTACACATAGTTTTAAAAACATAGACATAAGTAGCAAGACATTCTAAACAAAAGGTTACCGCCACAGTAGAATTAATAGGAAATTAAACTTTTATAAATGGGAAGATACCAAAAATGACTAAGTTTGGCCTAGATTTTTTAATCAAAATGCCCACAATAATTTTAATTTCTAAGAATGACCTTTAACTCCTCCGAATAATAACAAAAGACACGTCGGCATCTGACGGCTAAAAACATATATCACATTGTCGGAACGAGCCAGTAACATGCATGCCGACAGGTAAGGCCGCCAGCAATGACATTGCTGCAAGCTTGGGTGCCCACGCTGACATTCCATCCAATCATTAATTATTCATTGGTTTCATTCTCTAATCTCTTGCCACTAATTTGACGTCACATGTACTTGACGGCTAAATTAACCGGAAGATAAAGTACTTGACGGCTAAATTAGCCGATGAATAAGGTATTTGTTGGCTAAAGTAGTAGTCAAATACACGTGTCATCAAATTAGCCCCTAGAAAGTGAGACTAAGCTTGTTGTTGTTAGCATGCAGTCCTAGGTGGCGGCTCATAAGTGGCTGGTTTGAAACACGTTGCATCTGTTTTAAGCCGTCATTGCTGACATGTCGGATTATCATTAGTTGGAAATGTTAAAGTTTTAAAAATGCCAAAATGTTCTGGTCATTTTAATAAATAATTTTACTCAATCAGTAGGCCATTTTGATTTTATAAGACGGTGAATCCTAAGTACAGATTGTTTTTTATTTCACAGAAATTCCACAAGGATCTTCCACTCACAACGGTGTTCGCATACGGTGAAACGAAGCGTACAGCAACGGTCCCTGGTCCTACAATCGAAGCCGTCCACGGAGTCAGCACTCGTGTTTTATGGCAAAACCGCCTCCCTTCTAAACACATCCTCCCTTGGGACCCCACCATCCTAACTGCCATCCCTCGTAACAAAACCGGCGTTCCGACGGTGGTCCACCTCCACGGCGGAATCGACGAACCCCAGAGCGACGGCAACTCAAACTCATGGTTCACCGCCGGATTTCAACAAGTAGGGCCCCACTGGACCAAAAAAACCTACCACTACCACAACCTCCAACAGCCCGGCAACCTCTATTATCACGATCACGCCATGGGGTTGACCAGAGTCAACCTCCTTGCAGGTTTATTCGGGGCTTATATTATACGCCACGAAAAAGTCGAAGCCCCACTTGGCCTCCCGTCCGGTGACGAGTTTGATCGGCCTTTGGTCGTTTTTGATCGGAGTTTCCGAACCGATGGATCAATCTACATGAATCCTACCGGAAACAACCCAACCATACATCCACAGTGGCAGCCGGAGTATTTCGGCGACGTTATTGTTGTCAACGGCAAAGCGTGGCCGTACATGACCGTCCGCCGGAGAAGATACCGGTTCCGTATCATCAACGCCAGTAACGCCAGGTTTTTTAAATTCTTTTTCAGCAACGGTCTAAGATTTTTTCCACGTGGGATCTGACTCCGTGTACAATGAGCAGTCAGTATTGGTGAAGGAGATACTTGTGGGCCCATCTGAAATTGCTGACGTGGTCATTGACTTTTCAAAGTCAAAATCAAATTCTGTTATTTTACACAATGGTGCTGCGTACCCTTACCCGGATGGAGATCCGGTGAATGCGACGACCAACGACAGTAAAGTCATGAAATTCATAATCAACGGTCAACGTGAGATTGACCCGTCACGGGTCCCGAAAAACTTGCTTAAGTACCCGACACCGAGTCTAACTGGAAGCCTCGAAAACTCGTTATGTTGCTATGTATGAGTACACAAGCTCGAAAGATGAACCGGTGCATCTGTATATAAACGCAAAGTCTTATGACGAATCCGGCAACCGAGAAGCCCAAGGTCGGGTCGACAGAGATCTGGAATGTGATCAATCTGACGGAGGATAATCACCCGCTCCATATACATCTTGGACTTTTTAAGGTTCTTGATCAAACAAATATAACAAATATTGATGAATTTCGAGATTGTATGAATGAATATAACAATGCTAAAAGATGCAAAATCGAAAAATACGCGGTTGGTGAAAAGTTGAGCGTGGAACCGTATGAGAAAGGATGGAAGAATGTGTATAAGATGCATCCGGGATACGTCACGAAAATCATCGTGAAGTTTGCATACATACATACCAACGCGTCGTATCCCTTTGATGCAACCGCGGAGCCGGGATATGTCTACCATTGCCATGTAAGTGTATCAATCATATTTGGATGTTAAAGTTTCATATCTTCTTTTCTGGTAATCTTATAAATAACTTTGATGTGTTTTTATTGCAGATATTGGATCATGAAGATAATGTGATGATGAGGCCTTTGAAATTGGTGAAATGAGTGGAAATAAGTAGTTTTGGAGCATCAAAGAAGATTGTTATTGATATGTAGATTTTAGACGATTGTGGGTGACATAAACAAAATAAGCCAAATATAATGTTAATAATTAACAAGAGTTGCATATTAGTAAGTCCTTTTTTTCTTTCTTTTTCTAACCTAAACCAGCCTAAAAAAAAAATAGAAATTTAGGCCTCTAAAACCTTATTTTGTGTAGTCAAAATTCATGACAAGTGAGTCAATCCGAAAATGGTTAAAAGGTGATATGCCTAGCTAATCTTTTACATTACTCTTGGCCGCTGTGAAAAACAAGAAATGCTAATTGGGTTTTCAAAAAGACTAGAACCTCGGTGTAGAAAATCAAGTATTTGGTTTAGCTGGTTTAGAAGGTTTATGAACATCTTATGCGGTTTTGTTGTCTCCCCGGCCCAACTACTACAACATTGGAGATGACTAGGATCCTTAACATTTTTGTTACTTTTTTGTGGGTGGGTGTTGGGGTCTCCCCTGTAGTTTCTTTTTTGGGTGTTAGTATCATCCACTTTTCAAAAAAATCCCTAACAAAATTCATCGAAATTTGGATTCAAAGTTTCAAACCCCAGCACTAGCAAACAAAATTTCAAAAACTATCAAATTTGGATTCTATATAAAAAAAACAAAGAGAATACGTAAACATACCAAGAATAGTCGATGGAAGGTTGCAATAAGGACATGCTATTTATGACGGACTAAATAGGACGGTTTCATTTGTATTGAAGTGTATCTTCAATTTTGAAGATAAGATAGCATACAAATCCACATACGTCGACACTTACTTTGCCATCAAAATTTACGAGCACAACTCCTAGACTTGTCATAATTCATAATTTTTTATATTTATTATAATTATAATTTATATATTATTATTATTATTATTATTATTATTATTATTATTATTATTATTATTATTATTATTATTATTATTATTATTATTATTATTATTATTATTATTTATTATTCTTTATTATTATTATTATTATCTATTATTATTATTATTATTATTATTATTATTATTATTATTATTATTATTATTATTATTATTATTATTATTATTATTAGTTGTTGTTGTTGCTGCATTCCGCCTAAACATTATACATGTCATTTGCCATCGCTTCTTGATTAAATTATACAATTAAAAGTACAAAAGTTGTAACAACATTTCAAAACAACATTAAAAAAAAAAGCCTACCGGTGAAGATTTAATCTAACATTATTCAAACATAATTTAGCGAAACATTCAAGATTAAGAGGAAGATGCATTCAAACATAATCAATTCAATAAAACCTCACTAGAAAACATTAGTGACACTGAGCACTCAAGACTAAGATGGATTAAATAACTAATGTTTAATTATATACCCAGCTTGATGAAACTATTTGTTAGGAGATAACCCGGTAAATAACTTTTTTGAGTTGATATAATTATCAAAATGACAATTTGACTCGCAACTATATATTCTTAATGGTCGTCTCTTCGAATGTTTACTATAAACCCTTTGATTCAAGATGTATTAAAAAACACCTGCCAATGGCATGTTGTTAGAGTGGTTAAGGTGATCACCTTATTCTTAGAATGGAATGTATTATGTGTATCATTTGTTAGTTTTAGCATATTTACTTTCCATATATTCTCCTTGTAACTTGTATATGTAGACATTGTATTGTGAATAGATGATCGATCAAGGATTCAAACCTTTACATGGTATCACGAGCCTAAACCCTAATTCGTATACCCTCCCTCCCTTTCACGCAGCCTCGGTTGCGATACCCTTCTGCCGCCGATCACCTCTCTTCCTTTGGTTGTCTCGATGGCCGACGGTGCTAAAGAAACCAACACCAGCAAAACCCCGGCGGCGATTCACACTGCCTACACGGTCTCTAACATCCAACACAAGGTCCGTGTGTTGGATGGAACCAAGCTCTCCTACTCGCAGTGGGTGAATCTCTTTCTGCTTAATGCGCAAGCACACGACGTTATTCAACACGTCGATGGCACTCCGCCTCCCGACACGAACAGTCCTGAATACACTGCTTGGCTCAAGCTTGGCTCCCTAGTGCTCCAATGGATCTATGGAACACTTTCGGTGTCCTCACTACCAAGTCAACCGCTCTCGAAGCATGGAATCGTGTCAAAGGGTTGTTCTTGAACAACAAAGGATCCCGTGCCGCTGCCCTGGAACATGCCTTCACCACTCTCACCTTGCGATCCATGCCATCCCTTGAGGCCTATTGTCAACGCCTTAAGGACCTCGGTGATCAACTCACCGCCGTTGACAGCCCCATGAATGATCAACGGCTTGTCTTACAGCTTGTTCGGGGCCTTCCGGCCGAGTTCGATACGGTGGCTTCATACATCAATCAGACTCTTCCTTCGTGGGACTCTGCCTGCCACATGCTTCAGACAGAACAGATGCGTCAAAACGCTCGGGAAAGCCTCACGAGTCCTACCCCGATTGCTGCTGCCGTTGATGCCCTAAACCCGCCTCCTCCGGATCGCCGCCCCTACCACAACCGTAATCAGCCTCGCCGCAACCGTAATCCACCACCGGCTGATCAGCGCCCCTGTGGCTCCGCCGGCCCCTCGTCCTCGAACCGCCAGCAGCAGCAACGATGGTCAGCGCCGGCTCCTCCGTGGGCTGCTAACCCTGCTGTTCTGCCCAACTTGTGGCCCAATTGGTGGCCCATGCCTAACATGCCACCTTGCCCATATCCTACACAATCTGGTTGGGTCAATCAGTGGCCCACCAACAGCTTCTCCAACAACCAAACTAATCGGCCCAACTCCTTTAAAAATCCCCCCCCCCCCCAATCTGCTGCAAAGGAGGACCCGCAGGCCCACTTGACCGACCTCAATCTGTTCGATCAACTCTGCTGACGGTGAATGGCACATGGACACTGGGGCATCTTCACACGTCACTGGCGACGAAGGTAAAATTCAAACCCCTTGTTTTATGACATCTATTAATTCAATACGAGTCGGTAATGGTCAGCAAATACCGGTGCGTGGGTCGGGTAATTCCATTATCTCAACACCAACTAAACCCTTGCACCTAAATAATATTTTGTATACCCCTAACATCGTTAAAAATCTTATATCTGTTCGTCAATTCACAATTGATAATTCTGTTTCTGTTGAATTTGATCCGTTTGGTTTTTCTGTTAAGGATCTTACGGATGGGACTATCCTAACGAGGCATGACAACACCAGTCATCTCTACCCGCTATCAAATGTTGCTTCTGCTTTTTCCGTTTCCCAAGACAAGGATTTTTGGCATGACCGTTTAGGTCACCCTGGTCTACCTGTTTTTAATTTCTTGTCTTCTAATAAATTAATTCCATGTAATAAACGCATTCGTGCGTCACTTTGTCATTCTTGTCAAATTTCTAAACATAAACGTTTGCCATTTGTTTCCTCACAACATATTGCTGTTTTGCCTTTTGATGTTATTCATTGTGACTTATGGACGTCTCCCATTAACAGTAACCATGGTTACAAGTATTACATGGTTCTCGTGGATGCTAAGACACATTTCACCTGGGTTTATCCGTTAAAATATAAATCTGAAACTTTTCAGAAATTCACACAATTTCACAAATTCATTTTAACCCAATTTCAAATGCCCATAAAATCCTTCCAATGCGACCTCGGGGGTGAGTTCGACAACCAAAATTTTAAGTCTTTTGCATCCACCAATGGTCTGCAGTTTAGGTTTGCATGTCCTCAAACCTCCCAACAAAACGGCAGATCCGAACGCATGATTCGGCGGCTCAACAAAATCATGCTCACCCTCCTACAACATGCCTTCTTACCCGCTTCCTACTGGGTTGAGGCACTCCACGCTGCCGCCTACCTTCACAACATCTTGCCCACCACTTTGCTTCATAACCACTCTCCCACCGCCGCCCTCTATAACCGTCACCCCACATACACCCATCTTCGTGTCTTCGGTTGCGCCTGTTACCCAAACACCACCGCCACCCGTCCTCATAAACTGGCTCCTCGGTCAACCTTGTGTGTTTTCCTCGGCTACCCCGCAGACTTCCGAGGTTACCGTTGTCTTGACCTCTCCACCGGTAAGGTGCTCGTCTCACGTCACGTAACCTTTGACGAGTCCGTCTCCCCCTTCCAAAACTCCTCCCACATCCGCCCACCCGATTACACTCCGCTCGAAGACGACCTTACCCTCTATTTCCACCCCCCCCCCCCCGCCACTTCCGCTGTTCCGCCAACCCAGCCACCCCCCATTCACGTTCCATCTCCTGGCCCACATCAATCAGCCCAACCTCCCACCCCACCGGCCCAACAACAAACACCTCCACCCGTGGCCCAATCCCCTGCCCCTACACAACCCGATGGATCTTCTGCTCCATCCGTACCTGCTCCGAACCACTCCCCCCCCCCCCCGCCTCAACCGTTCCCTCAACCCACTCACCACATGACAACGCGCTCGTGTGCCGGCATCTCCAAACCCAAAGTCCCGTTTAACCTCAATGTCACTGCCATCACTCCACTTCCTACCTCTCACCTTTCCGCCCTATCCGACCCTAACTGGTCTGCGGCCATGAACGACGAGTATAATGCTTTAATGACTAATAAAACTTGGGATTTGGTACCTCGTCCGTCTAATGCACATATAATGCGTTGTATGTGGTTGTTTCGTCACAAGTTTAAGGCTAATGGGGATTTACAACGTTATAAAGCCCGACTCGTGGTAAATGGGAAAACTCAACAAGTCGGTATTGACTGTGACGAAACCTTTAGCCCGGTTGTAAAGCCTGCTACTATCCGCACTGTTTTAACCATTGCTACTAACCGCTCTTGGCCCATCCATCAATTGGATGTCAAGAACGCTTTTTTACATGATGATTTGCAGGAAACAGTTTACATGCACCAGCCACCCGGTTTCAAAGACAAGGCTCATCCCGATTACGTGTGCAAATTACGGAAGTCTTTGTACGGGTTAAAGCAGGCTCCTCGCGCTTGGTATCAACGGTTCGCTACGTTTCTTCTCAAATGTAGTTTTACAAGCGCCGTTTCAGATACCTCGTTATTCATCTACAAGAAAGGGGACGATGTTGCTTATTTATTACTCTATGTAGATGACATTATCCTCACTGCCTCTACACAAGCTTTACTCGGTAATATCATCACATCTCTCAAACGTGAGTTTGCCATGACGGACCTTGGTGAGTTACATCATTTTTTAGGCATCTCCGTTCGTAGACAACATGGAGGCCTTTTCCTTAGTCAGGAAACTTATGCAGAGGATATTTTAAAACGGGCAAACATGTCGACTTGCAAACCGGCTGCTACGCCGGTTGAAACCGGTTCGAAACTTAGTGCAACATCCGGGCCGCTCCTATCCGACGGAACACTATACAGGATCCTCGCAGGTGCGTTGCAGTATCTTACTTTTACGCGCCCGGACATTTCTTATGCCGTGCAGCAGGTGTGTTTGTTTATGCATGCACCCCGTGAATCTCATTTCCAGTTTTTAAAACGGGTGCTTCGCTATATTCGGGGTACCACTGCCATGGCTTATTCCTTGCACCCTCCACGTCCTTGTCCCTCACTGCTTACTCAGACGCGGACTGGGGCGGGTGCCCTGACTCTCGTCGGTCGACCTCAGGATATTGTATTTTCATGGGATCTAGTTTGGTCTCGTGGTCGTCAAAACGCCAGGCTACTATTTCCAGGTCTAGTGCAGAGGCCGAATACAGAGGTGTTGCGAATGCAGTCGCAGAAACGAGTTGGCTTCGAAATCTCTTACTTGAGTTGCATGTGCCTACTTCTCGAGCCACTTTGGTATATTGTGATAACGTTTCTGCCGTTTATCTTTCTGAGAACCCCGTCCAGCATCAGCGCACGAAGCACATAGAGATTGATATTCATTTTGTTCGTGAGAAGGTACGTCTTGGCTCTATTCGCGTGCTTCATGTTCCTGTCGACTACCAGTACGCTGA
Source organism: Deinandra increscens subsp. villosa (assembly GCA_039602395.1). Lineage (NCBI taxonomy): Eukaryota > Viridiplantae > Streptophyta > Magnoliopsida > Asterales > Asteraceae > Deinandra > Deinandra increscens. The sequence continues at coordinate 20,693,994 of JBCNJP010000027.1, forward strand.
TATTTTTACTAAAGGACTCCCTCGACGTCTGTTTTTGCATTTCAAGGCCAGTCTTTGCGTTCGTCCATCTACCGCTCAGACTGAGGGGGTGTCTTAGAATGGAATGTATTATGTGTATCATTTGTTAGTTTTAGCATATTTACTTTCCATATATTCTCCTTGTAACTTGTATATGTAGACATTGTATTGTGAATAGATGATCGATCAAGGATTCAAACCTTTACACTTATATCCAAGCGACCTATGTTCTATCCTTTCTTCCAGCAATATTGTTCTGACGCATGAAGGAAGACTAGGATCTTGTTGTCTCTGGTTCGATCTCGAGAGTGATCGGGTTTTACCACTAGTGGGTATTCGGGCTGGTGGGTTTTTTCCCCGGAACTGGAGATAACTTGGGTGTGCTTAAGGGATCCGTACGGCTGGGTTGGACCAGCTAGCGGTGGCCTTTTACCATTGGATGACCCCGTACGAAGTACCTGAACAATTCTATGTTCAAAAAAAATATTCAAAAACACCCGCTGACCAATTCGGAAAAAGAACATCCATATTATAGGTACCAATTCAGCAAGTGTTGGTTTCTAGCGGTATCGAAACTGATATATGAAAAAATCATCGGTCGATACATTTACGATACGATACACGACACCAAAAAGCTCAACGCTAGCACTGCCACCTAGGCACTATAACACGTACTCTTACTCGGCAAATAGTTTTAAAGGTGGTAAACACACTGTTCATGCACATTTTACTTTATTCCCAAACAAATAGTTATAACAAACATAAACCAAGGACAATGAGTTCTTCGTTTTTGACCATCACATGTTCTGGTATTCAGTTAAGCAAGGACACTGAGTTCTGTGTTTTTAAAGAACTATCTATTTTTATTAAACTTAGTAATTTACATAAATTACCATTTAGGGGGTGTTTGATAACCTCTTACCGGGTCCAGTAAGAGCTGACCACTGACCCGGTAAGTGGTCCGCTCGTTTGATACGATTAAAGCAATGAGCTGACCGAGTCCTTTATCACTGACCGAGTACCCCATTTGAACTTAACTGACCGAGACCCTTCTTTAACCCTAATTCTCAGAGAAAAGCGACGCTCAGAGAAAGGCCGCTCCTCCGATCTTCCTTCGCTCAGCCGCTCCTCCGTCGCTTCTCCGCCTCTCCTCCGTCGCTCCTCCGACGCTCCTCTCCTCCTCGCAGCGGTCACTATTCGACGTCATCCACTCCTCCTCCCGCCACGGTAATCGCCTCTTCCGCCCCTCTTCTCTGGTTTCATATTGTTCTTGATCTTAGATGTTAATTAGGTTGAAATTAATCGATTCTGCGAGTTTATGAACTTGTGATTCTAGAATCAATCTATGATTTCTCTGATTTCATTAGTCTTGGTTTTTCTTTTCTGGGTACTGCCTTCAACTCTAGATAACCCATCAGCCACTACATTTTCAACACCCTTTTTGTAGTTAATCTCATAACTATATCCCATTAGTTTGGCCAACCAGGTTTGCTGCAATGGTGTGGTAATCTTTTGATTTAACAAATACTTAAGACTGCAGTGATCAGTCCTAACGATAAATCTCTTTAAGATAAGGTAATTATGCCACTGTTTTACTGCCATGATAATGGCCCGAAGCTCTTTTTCATAAACAGATAGAGACTGATGCTCGATTCAGAGAGATTTATTGACAAAGGCCAAAGGGTGGTTAAAGTCTTTTTCAAGATAAAGAATTTATTAAAGTTGGGCAATGGTAATACAAGAGCTGAAGTGATAGCATGCTTTAATTGATCAAATGCCGGCCAAAAGCATTTTTCTTTATTAATCACCACCAAAGGAACACTTTGATTTCTTAGCACTTAAAGAATGCTATCTTATCAGCTGCAAAACTTGCTCCAAATCATTCAAATGTTGCTGCAGGTTGGGGCTATAAACTTCCATCTTTTTTTCTTTATTAAAACAACTAGTGAGGCAAAGGCACTAGTACTGTCTCTAAGATATCCAATGATGCCAATGATAACCATTTGTTCTAATACATCTATAAGGTTTCTGATTCATAATCACCTTCTCATCAATCAAATTGATTTGATAGCAGACTATAAATCCATGATGATAACCAAATAGTTTAGTTATGGAGAGTATGGATGTGGACTTCCAAAGTTAATTACTTAGGTGACAAAATGTGGGAAGGATGTGAATTTGTTTTTGTTTTTATGGGTCTTTTGTGAATTTGTGTTTTACTTCAATCATGTGCTAAAGATTAGAGTATGCCAAGATCAGTCAATTAAAGATTTGTTGGATTAAGGCATCTTTTTAAGAAGATTTAAGGGATTATTTGGTTGTTGCTTTGGGTTTTGGGTGATGTATAGTTATTATTGAATAGGGTTATTTGTATGCTCACAAGATCTTAAACCAAAGTTTAACATTACAGAGGTTGATGGTCTAAAGTTTGGCCCAAAATTTGAGTTGGGATATTAAAAAGAGTACTGTGAGTAACAGGTGTTTCCATAACTAATAAGGCTTTGCCACATAAGGTAATTAATTATATCTATTTCATAAATACCAACCTAAATGGCAAGCAAATCAAGCATGTCATCTACTCACTGATGATGCTCATTGTTTGGATATTCAAGTCTACTTGATGTTTTGTTGATGCTCATTGTTGATGTTTTTAATGGTAGCTTATCAGTTTATTATATTATTAGAATGTTCTTGTGCAAGGTGGAGGAAGTGAAAGCATAGAATGGGGTTCGGAAGGCGTTGAATATATGACTACTTTGCGAAACCAGATTGCTAATCAACTATTTTCAAGTGCTTCAAGTTAAATTTGTATGAGTTATGCTTGATTTGGATTTTGTATGACACTTTGAATTTTGAGCTATTATGTGTGTTTTAAAGTTGGTTATTTTTATTTAATTAAAAATAAATATTTTTATTATTAAAGAATGCGTTTCATTTCTTTTTTAACATGTACAACAAAAATTATTGTATTGATTTTTTATTTCAAAATTTCTTTTATATCTTATTTTATTTTTTTTATAAAATGTTTTTAATACATAAAAAACAAATTAACTATATACATTACTCTCTCAGTTGTCGTTCAAAGGAAAAAAAAAAAAAAAAAAAAAAAAACTCAGTCAGCTCTTACCCAGTCAGCTACTATCAAACACCCAAGTTTCAACCAAAGTTTCTTACTCAATCAGCTCTTACTCACTCAGCTCTTACTCAATCAGCTCTTACCCAGTTAGCAACTATCAAACACCCCCTTAGTCTTTTAGATTTGAAAATAACGTATATACTCTTTCAGAAAGAGGTAGTATCAAGCACAAAATGATTATAAATATTAAGGGCGCGTTTAGTTGTGGAAAACAAGGTGTGTTTTCCATTTCCGTTTTCCAAGAAAATAAGGAAAACAGAAAACGCGTTCAAATTGTATTTCTTAGAAAACGTTTTCCAGGAAACAGAAAATAGTGTTTTCTAAATTTTAACTAAAAATGGAAAACACCTTTTTTACTGTTTTCTGATTTCTATTTTCGTTTTCCAAATATATACAAAAGAAAAGGGGCGTTCATTTTCTAAGGTTTATACGCACAGCCGCTCGACCTCTCCTCCGTTAAGAAATACTTATTATTTTAAATCTTTTATATATGTATTGTCTTTACTTTATGTGTTATATTTTAATACTTTTGTTCTTTAATTTGTCATATGTAAGGAAAGCTAATGAAATGTAGAGATAGAAAACAAATAGAAAACATTTGATTTGAACATGTTTTCTAGTTTTCTAATTTTTAAAATGAAAATTTCATCTTTCAAATTTGAACGCGTTTTCAAAAAATTTCATGTGTTTTCTAGAGATGGAAAACTCATTTCATTTTCTAGAAAACTAGAAATGGAAAACTAAAAAACATTTTCCACAACTAAACGGCCCCTTAAATATCCCTTTATTGATTAAACTAATTAAACCTTAAGGTGATATACTGATATATAGTTATACCCACATTTTATTTTTTCAACACCACACTTTTAAAGATGTAATGATTAAAATGATATTTATCGAGAACGAAATATTAAAAGATATGAACTATGAAGACTTAATCCATTAATTTGCTATTAAAAGTACTAGGAGATTTGTACGAGTTTTCGCGCGGTTAACTACTTAGAATATATATATATATATCATTTGAAAACTATATTTTTCTTATATTTGTTGCTATAAATTATTTTTTGCCTTATTTAACAAACTTTTCTCTATTTTCAATTTTATTTTCAAATGGACCAATTTTTTTTAGCTCGAACATGACTTTTAAATCTTCAAAACCAGTCCTGCTAAAATCATCAGGATGAGCAACGTACATAACTTAACGTCTAGACAAGTAATAGTTGTCTTAAATAATCATATTTGTAGATTGTATTTGGCGAAGGGCCATTTTTAGTGACCAATTCTTCCCAAGTTTCATTTTCTTTATTTTTTTTTAACTAAATGTGACATTAATTCCGAAGACTTGGTTTTGTGGATCCCCTCACGTTTGTCCCAAAGACTTGGCATCAATGGCTGTTTTGGAAGATAATTTAATGTGTTTTAATACCTTATTTACTGAAGTTTTAGTATTTATTGATGGTAACTTTTTTTACCAAATATTTGAAATACAAAACATTATTCAATAGACAGAGACCCTTTGGTAAGGGTAAGGTTCAAATACAAACTATTTTTATTATATAAACTTAAAAACTAATATAAAAACCATTAAATTTCAATTGAATTAAGGTTATTTAGGTAACTTTTATGCTTCTTTCTTCATGTCTATACACATGAAGGCAAACTAACGACTTAGGACGTGTTTGGCGCGCCATAAGCTAGCTTATAAGCTAGCTTATCAGCTAGCTTATAAGCTAGCTTTTTGACGTTACCAAACGGAGCTTTTTTAATAAGCTAGCTTTTTTTAAAAGCCCCGTTTGGTAACGTCAAAAAGCTAGCTTATAAGCTAGCTTATAAGCTAGCTTTTGGAAAAGCTAGTTGGAGTAGCTTTTCAACTAGCTTTTATAATATTTCCAATTTTACCCTTCCCTAACTTATAAATAAATATCTTTATTTACATTTATGACATGTACTTTTATGTCATTTTATTTTTTTAAGCTAGTTTATCAGCTAGTTTTTACCAAACGTTATTTTTTATAAGCTAGCTTATCAGCTAGCTTATAATTTATCAGCTAGCAGCTAGCTTATCAGCTAGCAGCTAGCTTGTCAGCTCAGCTTATCAGCTAACAGCTAGCTTATCAGCTAGCAGCTAGCTTTTCAGCTAGTGCGCCAAACACAGCCTTAAAAAACAAAAAACTAAACAAAAATCATTTTTTTTCTTTTGGTCTGTCCGACTATGTTGCATATATGCAACAACATGGTATGTTGCATATATGCAACATAGTCGGACTTGTCAAAAAAAAACAAAAAGTGTTTTTTTAAATCATCAGGTGAATATAGATGGATATACGTGAATTTTTTTTATTTTTTTTTGAACGGCTATACGTGAAATTAAATTAGGAAAATATCAAATTACAAAAAAAAAAAACTTAAATTGATATGGTTTTTCTTTGATTTTTACAAGTTTGTATAATAAATAATGGTTTGTACATGAATTTTACCCTCTTTGGTAAAACACAATAGTACTTGAGTTTTTTGAACACGAGGGAAAAAATACAATAGACAGATGAATAGAATAACAAGCGATAATCAACCTCGAAAGAAGTTGAGAGGAAGAAGGATTGGAGCAATAATTCTCTGCATAATCGCAAAAGATAAATTATAAATGCTTCAAGTAAACTCAACTACGTACTAAACTATTTGCTCTTTATTAGGGGAGGAGGTATGGTAGCCATGTGGTTCCCCCAAGCCATGTCCACCAACCAATTAAATTCTGCCAACTCAAATGATGTGTTTTTGAAGCCATGTGGAGCCACACCACATGGTATGGTGGTGGTGTGGCTTTACCAAGCCGTTGGCTACCAACAGTCACATTTCAAAGGTCAAATGAGGCCGGCTTTGACTGGCTTGTGGAAACCGTGAAGAACCGGAAAAGGGGAGCCAGGCCAAGGAACCGTTTAACACGGTATGGAGAACCGGTGGAAGCCACCGCGGCTCCCTTTGGAACCGGGATCCGGCTACTCGTGAATACCGCCTCCCCTTTAGGGTCACATGCACACTCAATTACTACTAACAACTTGCTCTTTATTATGGAGACATGCATGTATTCAAGTAATTCTAATTCTAGTGCAACCAAGTGTATCCACTTGAATCTTGTAAATCTTCTAGAAGTTGGGTGGATTAATCGGTTGGGTCTGCTGGTTAAATGGGTTTGGATCCCAGCTCGTATCAATATGTTAGTAAACTTCATTACTATGAAATCTTAATCCTAATAAAGCAATAAATTTGGTTTCCACATGTTTTCTTTTTAAAATGTCCACATCAGCATTGCCACATGTTAAAAGCAGATTCAATTATAAATTTAGTAAATTACCAATTAAGATTAATTACATTAATTTTTCATCTTAAAAAAATTGACAAACATAATGTAGATTTGATAAATTACTCAATAATTTGAGTTTTTTTAAGGAAACAAATCCAAGTTAGATCACCTTGAAGGCTTGAAAAGTTCTTTACCCATAAAAATAATAAAAGTCTTGATTTCTTTCAACATCCGTGAGATGAAGAATGGTTTACGTACCTAAGGCTATCCGTAGTGGATGGAGCCCCTTGTGGGCGTTATGCGCCATGTGGCGTCCACGTCAGCATGAGGGGCTCCATACCAAAAGTGGTGTAGTGGGGCTCCATATATAACCCCCTAGCAATCATTACCTAATTATTTATTTAATCATTTTTTATATAATTTAATATTAAACATATTAAAAACTAAAATTAAAAAAAAAACAAGACATAAAAAACTAGAAGATTTAACAAAAAAACAAACTTACAACATTCTTAAAAAAAACAAACATGAAAAAAATAAATAAAATAAAAAAAAACAAACATGAAAATAATAAAAACAAATCTAGATTCTTAAAAAAAAACATCTAAAGGCCATAGTCTTTCATGATATCCGCTCGAATTTGCAACGCGAGAGGCTTCGGGCGGGTTCTTCATCGGGGAGCGGTTGCATGAGCCTCTCCAACGCTTTTTCTTTTTTTCCGAGCTTTAACGGCATTGATTTGTATCTCTTTTAAGTGTCAAAAAATCATCAAAACGTTCGCGCATTTCTTTATGGCGGACGGAGTAGTCGGAGGATGGTGCTTAAATGTTTTAAATTTTTTAATTTGAATGTAATAAAAATAATAATTTGAATGTTTTAAAAAATAAAAAATAATAGTTAAAAAGTGTATTATTTAGCGTGGATCGGATCCTCCGACGTGTCAAGCCACGATCGAGCTAGTGCACCTCCGACGCTCGGTCCAATGTTGCACCACTTTTCGTTGTCTCGGTTCGGTGGTGTCTTTTTTCTTGTGAGATCGTCGTTTTCTCGGTCCGACCGGCGCCTCCTTCTCTTGCGTCTCCGGAACCACCTCGGGATCGTCCGGAGAAACCGCGATGGGTTCTTGTGAAGAGGGACACGAGAAGGTGGGGTAGGAGATGGAAAAGGTTGGTACGGTGAATAACATTGGCTTGATTGAAATGGAGCGAAGTTTTGTTGCGAGTAGGAGTTGAAGCCAAAGTTTTGGTATGGGAAAGGTGGGAAGGCTTGTGGCGGGGGCGTCATGTTCGCAACATACGCGAACAAACCATCGTCGCGCAGTTGTTGCTCGGGCTCGTTTGTTCGACGCGGGGCTTGGAAGGGCGAGTTTGAGGAAGATCCGCCACGAGGAAACATTTTGATTGTTGTAGGTATGAGGAAATTTATAAAAAGTGAGAGATGAGTGGAGGAGTGTGTATAAAAAATTGGATGAGAGGTAGTATTTATAGTGTTTAAATTAGGTTAAAAAAATTAAAAAAGAAAAGAAAAGGAAATGACCGTTGACAACGGTCGGATTTTTAAAACCCTCCCCACCTACACGGCGCCATTAACATGGCGCTCCTCACGATTTTGGCTAAGATGGCGCCCCAGGGGGTGGGTGTGGGCATTATATGGGGCGCTATGGGCCCATGGCGCCCCCATGGAGCCCCACTACGGATGGCCTAAGTAATTCATAGACTTGGTTCTGGTTTACTATTTTTAATTTGTCTTATTTTATTCGGTATTTTCGAGCATTAATTGTTTATATAATTATCATATATTTTTTTTAAAGAGCGTTTTTATAAACAATCAAACGTATCTAGTAAAATCTGACTCATATATGTCTAAAGCAGTCTCATCAAAGCCCACACCAGCCTGAATGTCACTCAACCTCACCATCCCCCTTCACCCACCCAACACTCCACCCAGTGGCGGATCCAGGAAAGAATATCAGGGGTAGCGGGGACTAACGGGGTTCGGGGGCAGCGCCCCGAAAATTTTTAGGTAGTTAACGGGCTTTTAATCATATTTTTAAGGGGCTTTTGATCATATTTCTAAGTAAAAGCCATAAAATTTCTTCCAGGGGTCGCGAAAAATTCGTTTCAGGGGTCGCGAAAAACCGAAAACCTATAAAAAAAATTTTTTTTTGCACGTCGGGGTAAAAGTTCAGGGGTAGCGGGCGCTACCTGGACCCTAGTGGGTCCGCCACTGACTCCACCATCCCTCTAGGATCGATCCACCCCACCCTTTAACCTTCGTATACCCCCTTGCAGTTGTATCAGGTTCTAGGTCGTCATGTTCTTCACCACCACCACCACCAACCCCCCCTCCCCCCCCTCGACTTTTGTCGACTCTTTCTACTTTACACTTTCCAAAACTGTGCCCCTTGCACACATTCCTATTCTTCCTAACTGACACTTTAATTTCTACCTTATAATTCTTGTCAAGAATCTATTGTAATTATGTATACCATCTAATTAATGAAGTGTAGAATACCAATATGAAATATGGGTCAGGAATTGGTTCAAGGATCCAGATGATGGTGATCGATTAGCGTTTAGGTTTTCTCATTCACCAAAAATATCTTTGTCCGTCTCTTTGTTTTCTCTGAGAGGTTTAGGGTTTCATCGCTACTCTTGTTGATCGAACTGAGAGTTCTTGATTCATCCTTCTGGTTGAATATTTGTGAGTTGTATCTTGTAGATCGTAGCAAGTGTTTTGAGTGTTGTTTCCCTTGTCAGATCATTATTTTGATGATGATTCTGAGTTGCATATGTTTCGATTATATGTTTTGAGTGTAATAGTACTTTGATTCAATGATCTGGCCTGCTTAGTTAACTTTGACCTTGTTTACCAAAGTTTTATAATCATCATCTACGTTATCGTTGGCAAAGTAATTAGCGAACTAGACCTTTTTGTTTTGTTTCACGATCTCTTTTCGAAGTAGCTAATTTAGATATGAGTGTCCAACCTTGACTTTCTTTCGGTTATAATACGTACCGGACGTATCATCGGAAGAAAAAAAATCATGAGCTTTAAAATGAAAATACTTTTAACAGAATCGTATTCAACAATGTGTTATACTTGTACGACTAGTAGGTTTAATTAAAAAAATAGTTGTACGCCCATTAGGGGAGGCGGTATCGGGAGCTGAGAGGTTCAAGGCAAGCCCTTCGATCTCCATGACGCTCCCAGGTTTTACCACCCGGCCGCTCGCGAAGGTTGGATTTTTCCTGGAACTCGAAGCTGGCCCACACATGGTGTGTAAATATTACCGTTGGCTTTCAAGGTTCTTGAGTTGGCCGTTCACAAAACAAAAATACCATGTGGTGTAACTAGAACTGTATTTCAATAATATCGTTATATTTGAGGTATCGAGTAGTTATAGATGTTTGAATTTACAAAACAACAATAGTTATACCCGCCCATTAAAGGTAGGGTAAAATGAAAATTATGGTTATATAACCGGATCACGATCTCTTTTTTAGCCACTGGTTAGCTAAATATATTCTGTTATTTCGCTGTTAAAAAATATATATATAACCGGATCAGGGCAGGGGGCTACGCTGACAGTGGGCCAAATGCGCAATGCCCAAATCAGTGTTTTCACGACTGGACCGGACCGGCTGGTCGAACCGGTTGGACCGGGAATCGGTGGCTCAAGCGTGTAAGATTGTGAAATAACTGAATTGATTTTATTAATAATTAAGGTTACAATATATAGGAAATACCGAAACCCTAATTAACCTAAACTAGGCCCATTGGCTACAATAATAAACTTAATTTAGCTTTATGGTCCAATACTTCCCCGCAGTCATAGCGGAAAGAAATCGGATGCTAAGACTGGAAAATAAAACCATAAACACAATAAAAAAACATAAACATGCTTCGATCAATTCAGAAATCCATTTTTTTTTGTCAACAACTTTGTTATTTTTGCTTGAGTTTGTCATCCATAGTATCCTTCAAATTTGTCATCCATAACCTTCAAAGTCTTCAATTTTACCACGCAAGGGCAATTGGGTAAAAAACAACTAGTCTAGTCGCATGGTGTGGGACCGTAGTCCAATAAGCGGCTGGATGAAAATGCAACTAATATGACGGCGCGACAGCCGATCGTAATCCAACGGGTAGTGCGGCGAAGGGTCGAAACCCAATAAGCAACCGTAATCGGCGAAATAAACGAGAAACAAAACAGACCGAAGTCAAATAAGCGGCGGACCGAAGTCGACGACAATAATTAATAAAAGAAAAGAAAAAAAGTTTTAAAAAAAATATATTAGCCGCAGATGCTTACACCTTGATTGCATATATTATTGAAATTGAACTTTGAAAAAGTGGATCTTCAATTCCTCCAAATTGATTTAGTAAGATGACGAGGACCTTAGTCCAGTACTTGAAAGATGAACGGAACAATGACGGAAAATTTCTTGTTGTCAACGACTGGAATCTTGAATTGAGAACCAAGCTTTATTCAAACTGAATAAGAAGAAAAAAAATAGAAGAAAGAAAAACTTAACTGAAAAACGATGTTGGGACAGGGCGGCGGCGACGACACACCGCCCTGTCTAGGGTTTGAACTTGGTGGAGACGACGACTAGGGTTTGGATCGTTTAGGCTGTGATACCATGTAAGATTGTGAAATAACTGAATTGATTTTATTAATAACTAGAGGAGAGACAGACTGGCAGAGAGATAACCTACTTTCTATATAATATATAGTGGCTTTTATGAAGTGTCATAAGATGATTGGTCGACACAATGCAGTTGCTATATATGATTGGTGAAAAATCAAGTACAGTGTTTTGTGAGAGGCCACCGACAATGCTAATTGTTATATATATAAATTAAGGTTACAATATATAGGAAATACCGAAACCCTAATTAACCTAAACTGGGCAGCTAGGCTACAATAATAAACTTAATCTAACCTTATGGTCCAATAAAGCGGTCCGGTTACGTATATTAGAACCGTCTCTGAAATAACCGGCCGGTTTCCGGCTGTCGGCGGCCGGACCGGTGACCGGAATCTACGATCGAACCGGAAAAACATGCATACTAAACAACATGGAGCGAAAACCAGAAAAAGAAAGAAGAAAAGAAAACTCCGATGAAACCGAATCTTAGAACGTCGTGGTTGCTGGTGTTGGTTGCCGGCGTAGCCCTGTGAGATGGGCGGTGGGTTGTTTAGAGTAAATAATTAGAGTTTTTCTTGTATATTCAGACGTATCTTCTAGTTTAGATCGGTGGTTTAGATGAAACACATTTTAGAAAGTGAGCACTTTGGTGTAGAGAGAGAGGCATGAGGCGTGATTGCGTGAACTTGCAGACAAATGAAAACAAATCTTGAACATGTAGGTTTACAATTCGACCCTTCATGTATATTAACTAAGTAGTTTTAACCCTTTGATCATCAATTTTATAATATACTTTACTTTTGTTAATTCATTGTCAATAGTTTATATAAGAATGTAAATAAATTATTTATGATATTATCCGATTCTTAAATCCGATTCAACCGGTCCGATAGGTCTGACCGACCGGTAAAACGATCGGTTCGTTATCCAATCCGGTTTTAAAAACATTGGCCCAAATATCACCCATCAAATTATTGACATATTTCCACTTGTAATATATATATATTTTTTGTTTATTTCTTTTTTTTTGAAAGGCTCCACTTGTAATATTTAGTTAATTAAACTAGACTTTGACTGCGTGACAATTGAAAATTTGAAAATTGAAGTCATCTTAGTAAATGTCCACTTGTCTGCCCTATCACGATAGGATCATTAGTTCGCATGTCCCACGTTACCAGCAAACATCTACCATTATAGGAGGCCGGCCAATGGGAGGGACAAGTGGACGACCGCCCAGGCCCAACCTCCCGTGAGGTCTGAAATTTTTAAATAC
>JBCNJP010000027.1:20706876-20765846 GCA_039602395.1 Deinandra increscens subsp. villosa
TTACAAAAGTATTAAGAAACAATAGTTTGGTTTGGTGATAAACTATCAAAAAATTATGACTTCAAATTATGTGAATTACAAGTGTGTATATTTAATACCTGTTAAAAAAGTCGTATCGCAAAAGTATTAAGAAATGACGTTTCTTTCTAATTGATTGAGAGTTCAAATGTTGCGGTAAACAAAAGTGTAGATTTAAACATCTAAAAGTAGTATTAGAACTTATAAAATAAATGTGAAATCTTAATATTTTTTATTAAATACTTATTTGTCTTTTTATAATGATGTAATCATTAAGAGACATTATTACTAGATGTTTAACACCGTACATTCTCTGCGTGAAATTGTTGTGAACTTGTTGTTTTGTTTATTTATACGCCAAATTGTTCTTTTGCGTTGATGTTATGTGGAGATTGATAGCTAGTATTAGCTATTACCATAAAAGGCTCAAGCAACTTGTACAAAGTGTTGCTTAATTGTATAGATAGTAATAAGCCAAATTGTTCTTTTGTGTTATGTGGAGATTGATAACTCGTATTACCTATTTTATTTGACTAGACAAATATCATTATGTGTTTGCTAAGGACATTTGAATTACTAGCATGCGACTATTAATTACTTTAAACGAGTCCATGTACTTTACGGGTTAATTACACAACTATCGTGTAAATGAGATGATTGTTCATGGATCACTCGATATCAGCTCGTTAAAATCTTAAACTTAGCCAAGTTTAATGAAATGAGATGGAGATGAGCCGGAGCCAACCGAATGAGTTACTTGATATAAAAAAGGTGAATATCTTCCCCATAAACTAGTGTCATACCCGTCCCAGTCGTCCGGTAGCGTATTTAAAATTTATGTGGTGTGATATAAAGTAATCTTACAAAGTTGAGTTTTGGTTTGTGTATGTTTATTGGCCTGAATCTAAAATGATATTTGGAATAACATATGGTAAAGCATTCTCAATACCTGTCATCGTTTGTTAGTTAACATAATAGTAATTGTGTTTTTGGGTGCACTTTGCGTTTTGACTCACAATTGGAGGAATTATATTTGGTATAGCGGTATATTTTTTCTCATGTACTCATACCTCATAGCAAGGAAAATTCTTTAGGCTTTGAGAGTACCTAAACACTTGGTATCCCATAAATTAACAATACACAATAAAGGTGAATAATGAATATCAACGTTTATAAAGAAAACAGACAATTAACTTTTCTCACTCCGTCTACCTACATGATTTATGATATGCATATGACAAAAGATATATTCGTTGTTATTTAGAATTAGCTCAAATAGTAAAGTTGTAAGCCTCTTATAAAGAAAATTAAAATTTCAATCTATAATGAGGGTCATGATAAATGGTGGATGTGACAGAATTTAAGACTAGATTCTAAATGTGTATTTACTTTTAAGACTAGATTGTAAATGTGTAATTACTTTTAAAAAATGTATATATTATTCACCATGAGATGCTTAGTTTTATGGTATTTCATTCTTTGGAGTTTTCAATATGTCCGATGTGAATACTTGTATCAAACAACCAAGGGTTCATCAAAAGTTCCACACTTTTTGGAGTATTGTGTTTCTTCAATAATGAGGTCATACTACTAGTGGAAATATCAAGAGAAATGACAACGATGTGAATAAACGGTTTTATTTTATAGAAATTTATATACAAAATCAAAATAAGTTACAAATGTAAGTATACGCCTATAACACCTAGTAACTATTACAAGTGATAGCCAATGTGAGACTAGCCCACTTGGTAGAGGCTTTGTCCTCTTAGTTGGATGTCATGAGTTTAAACCCTGATAGTGGTGTATTTGGTTTGTAAATAGATATTTGTTGTTAAAAAAAACTATTACAGGTGATGGTTTTATAAATTTATAAATAAATTTTATTTAAATTCTAGAGAATTAAGGTTTTTAATTTTAAAAAATTGTCGATTTCTTAAAATTTGAGGTTTGGTTGTGATAAAAGAGAGAGAAAAGATAATGATAATATAAAAAATTATTATTTAATTGTGGTTGTGAGTGTAAGAGAGAAAAAATAATTATAAAGATATACATTATAAGGATATGGATAAAGAATCTGCTGTGAATGCTTTTAGTGGTTGCTTTTGAAGTCTTAAGCTTCTTTTGTGGTGGGGGTGGTTTCACAAATGAAGCATAAGAGCATTCACGGTAAGTACCCTAAAATATATGTGAGTATAAATCTGCAAAATTTGAGGTTTGGATGTGAGTGGTTGTAAGTAGATGAGAGAGGAATAGTTTAACAAATCTACATATTTGACAAAAAAAACTGGTGATTTACTAAAATTTAAAGTTTGGAATAGAAAGAAAATGTAATGACAAAGTAATAAGGGTGATTGTAATACCTCAAGTTTGGGAGGCTATCCCGAGCTCGGGATCGCGGGAGAGCGCGGGAACACCATAACGGGGTGCTTGGGATCGGGACTCGGGAGACTCCCGTGGGAGTGGGGTGCCGAGGAGAAAGAGCTCGGGAAAGGCTTGGAGATTGTGGGACACCCCCACTTTTGAAGGGTTTGGGGTCTTGGGAGAGGATCTTGAGGTATTACATGCAAAAAGTGTTCCCGTGCTCTCCCGCGATCCCGAGCTCGGGATTGTGGTATCATCTTGAGGTATTACAAATACCCTAAGAGCATTCAATTCAAAGTAGATTCTCATCCCCATCCCTATAACTTTTTCTATATTCTCTATTTACAACCACTAACAAACAAACCCTAGATTTTAAGGTTTTTCATTTACATAATTATAGGGAGACTGTGAATTGTGAATGCTCTAAGACTTTGTGTTTTTTTTTTTACATTTTCTTTAAAAAAAAATCATTTTATATTAAATAACATAATATTAAATAAATAAAATTTTATATTATAAAACACATTACATTAAAACACATAATATTAAATTAATACAACTTATTTTAAAATCCCATGGGATCGGAGATGATCGGGTGGGTGACGTAATGTCCCCGTCAGTTATCTAAATTTATCGTTAAAAAAATGGAAAATATGTTAGGGACGGGATTCCAACCTTGGCTATTGGTTGATAAAAAAATTGATATTCCACTACGGCACAAAGGTTTTGTCTAAATATTTGGAGAACATCTTTTTTAATATATTTAATACTAGGTTAGTAACCCGTGTATTACACGGGTTGAATTTAAGTTTATAATATTAGTTAATTATAAAAAAAAATAATTATGAAATTTGAAAACTATAAATGACATAATTCATTATAAGATATTAATTGATAATTTAATATATTAAATATGACAAATTCTTGATTTGTTTCCTTAAAAAACTCTAATTATTGATTAATTTATCAAATCAACATTATGTTTGCCAATTTTTTAAAAATGAAATTTAATTTTGATAAAATTGGTAATTAGTCTTTATTGGTAATTTACTAAATTGATAATTGAATATGAGTTTTAACACGTGGCATTGCTGATGTGGACACCTTAAAAATGAGACATGTGGAAACCAATTTATTGCTTTATTAGGATTAAGATAGTATATCTTTGAGAAAATTTACACATTTATTAGAGGAAAAATATGGTAAGAAAACCTGTTAACCCGATTTTCGAACCCCAACCACCGAATGAGTAACGTTCCGCACGCAAAGAAATATACCAATCGAGCTATTATACAACATTAAACTCTTTTACAACATAAATATGGGACATATTACCAGAGATCCTCTATAATTGCGATTAATTTGTTACTAGGCATAATATTTTTGTTATTTAAAGATAAGATTGTATTTATTTATTCACTTGTAATATCTTTATTATAAATAGTAATCAATAATATCAAACCCATCATGGTGAGATTTATCAAATCTTATATGGTATGGGTCATATTGTTAATCCTCTTCTTTTTTAAAACTTACTAAAAGTAATTTAGAAAAATAGCAAAGACAAAAAAAATTACTTAGTTGTATAGATCAATAATTTAATATCTTACGTTTACAAAAGTAATTCACAATAAAGAATAATTTTGATTGGTTTTCTCATAATTTATAGACTTCTTAAGATAAATATTTCATAGATCGTAATGATATCAAATATTTGTAAATAGGTTTCAATAAAAACCGGAAGATTAAGAATATAAAAGGAGAGGATCTCGATTTATATCAAGAGAATCGGATTAAAAATGTGAAACTATTTCTTCTACAAAAAATCAAAAAGTAAATTACACGAATAGTTACTAATTTTTGTTTAGATTTCACCTTTTGTTCCTGGAAATTATAAACTACTACTTTGGTTCAATAATTTACCAAACTCTAACACTTTTGGTCCATAGCATGGATGTCTATAGAAAATTTATGTTAACTAGATATAATACCTTCTCTCTTTAAAAAATAAATAGAGTTAAATACGATTTGCGTTTCTAAGGTTTACAGATTTTAACCGTTTGAGTCCATTTTTCAGAGATAGCACACCATCCTGCCACTAGTGCCTCCATCCTTATCTAACCGACCACAAAATAACCATAGCCTATGCTACTTCCCATCTCTCTCTCTCTCTCTCTCTAAGGCTATCTGTAGTGGATGGAGCCCCGGGTGGGGGGTTATGCGCCATGTGGCGGATGACGTGGAAATGGGGGGTTATGAGGTAAGGGGTGTAGTGGGGGGTTATGAGGATGGGGGTTATGAGATATGAGGTGTACCAATAGGAAAAAAGAAAAAAAAAACAAAAAAAAACATGTGAGTTGCACCGGCGCCATGAATATGGCGCCTTTGACCTCCAAAGCTAACATGGCGCCCCGGGGGGCGGTGCGGGGCGTTATATGGGGCGCCATATTACAATTTTTTGCCCCATAACGCCCCATTACGGATAGCCTAAGTTAAGTTAAGAAATTTTAATTTTGATTTTGTGTAGAATAAAAGCAAAGGAAGTTATGACAACTGACAAGTTCTGACAAGTTCGACTAGTCTCCGTGCTATGGACCAAAAGTATTACAATTTGTCAATTTGACAAACCCTTGGATCAAAGCCATAATTTGGAAAAAGTTTAGGGGTCCTCCATGTAATTCACTCAAAAACGAAAATTCAAAAAAAGTCACCCCATAAATATAAATATTCGCTCACGCGTTACGCTACGCGTCTTCCTATTTCTATATCTGCTTTCTTCTCCCTCCCGTCAACGTTATTCTCATTACGCTAATGACGACGGAAATCGCCAAACCCTCGGTGTACCTAGTTAACGCCGACGAGATCAAAAAGGTCTTCAGCCGCTTCGACGCCAACGGCGACGGCAAGATCTCCGCCGACGAGCTCGTCCACGTCATGAAGGCGCTCGGATCCGAGACCTCCGACGAAGAGGTGAGCCAGATGATGACTAATATCGACACCGACTGCGACGGATTCATCAACCTCGAGGAGTTCGCCGGATTCTTCCTAGCAAGCGCCGGTGACGTGGACGGAGGGAATAAGGAGCTCCGTGAAGCGTTTGAGCATTACGATTTGAACAAGAACGGGTTGATCTCTTCGACTGAGTTGCACCAGATCTTGACTCGGTTGGGGGAGAATTGTACGGTGGATGATTGCGTGAAGATGATCAAGTCGGTGGATTCGGACGGTGATGGATGCGTCGATTTTGAGGAGTTTAAGAAGATGATGTCGAAGGGTTCATCTGACGGTGACGGTGCATCGTAGAACAGTAGGTCCCGTCGCAGTTTAGTCTATCTCTTACTCTATTGACTATTATGTTCTAGGGTTTAAAATAACTCAGATGATAATTTGGGGCGCAGTTTCCATATTAAAATAGGAGTAATTTGAAAATCTGTCTTTTATTTATGAAAACATATTTGAAGTTAATTATTTAAATTCTATTGTAATTGGCTATGGTTAAAGCTTATGGCCTTTTAAAATCATTATTTTCTATCCTCACTCTGTGAGGTTTTTTTTTTCGGTGATGGCTATCCTCTTGAATTTGTGAAATAATAATGTTGAGGTTGATGTGTTTACTTCTTTTGACCGGGGATATTCCAGTCACTCGACTTTAACCGTTGAAATTTCTTTTTTAATTCTGTTGTATGTGGTTAATATTTTTTAGGATTAATTGGAAAAAAAACGCCCCTAGAGTTTATTGAAAATTATGAAAATTGTCCATAATCATGAAAAAGTGTAAGGATAGTCTACAAGCTTGTAAAATGTTGTAGAAACCATCCCTAGGCTAGAGCTAGCCACCGTATTGCCACACACCAACATTGACCACAACATGTCGTCGCCACCACACGAGGACTTCCTTCTTCATAGCCTTTTGTCATTTGAAGATATTCAAATGCACATTGAAGAGGGGACACATTGGTTGAGTTGACTAGTTTGACTCCATAACAAAGAATGTCACTCCGGAACTGGTAAACGGTTCCAGAGGCCACCATGAATCATAGAACCTGTTGGGTTACCAGAAAACTTAAATACAAAAAACGTTCATGGGGAATTTTAGACATTTTATACAGATTTAACATAAAACCTAACTGGTCATTAGTCCTGGGGACGATTGCTATAACGCTTTACAAACTTATGGATTGTCCTTACACTTGCTTGTAATTGAGGATGGACTTTCACAATTTTAATAAAGCGCAAGAACTTTTATACACTTAATTGATATTTTATTTGTGTTTTATTTTAATGTTATAAAGATCTTATTTGTTATAACTAAAGATCGTTTATTTAGAAAAATTATATACATATTTGTTATTGTTATAACTAAAGATCGTTTATTTAGAAAAAAAAATATATACCTATTTATATAATACGAGATTATTTTATTCTTTCGATTGGATAATCACGCTTGATTTTATGTAATTTTCATCCTAAAATATTATAAATACGAGGATAGAATTTTGTGTAATACACGGGGATTAAATACTCCGTTAAAAATGTCTTTTCTTAACAATTTTGAAGTAAGTATCATGGTGAAGAAAATGTGTAGATTATATGTATAATCATGTTTGTGAGTTAGTACATCCTTCAAATTGACCTACTCCATTTACAAGATGTATGAGGTAGATCATTCACATCTTATTTTCATATAAACAGAATCCGTATGATTTAAAACAAGAATCCGTACAATTTAAAACGAGAATCCATACTATTTATTTCTCTATATTTTTCTTCATGTTGAAAAAACAAAACAAATTAATAAAAGTATTTCAAAAACTTACAATTTTATA
This sequence comes from Deinandra increscens subsp. villosa, assembly GCA_039602395.1. Lineage (NCBI taxonomy): Eukaryota > Viridiplantae > Streptophyta > Magnoliopsida > Asterales > Asteraceae > Deinandra > Deinandra increscens. The sequence goes on from JBCNJP010000027.1 coordinate 20,714,082, forward strand.
CTTGTGTAAAAAAGTTGACTTATAGTTTGGTTTAATTAGTTTGGAGCCTAGTTCAAACTCTAAAGTAAATGGGATATAACAAAAGTTGTAATTTGAATACTTCAGACTAAACTATAAAACGTAAGAATCTTTTTAAAATGAACCTAATGTTATATAACATGTATTCGAAAGATTCTTTAACAAACATGTAAACAACTTTTTTAACCAAAGCAAAAGAATTTCAATAATTACTAATGGATGCTATTGAAAAGAGGGAACAATAATCACATTATAAAAGATAATAGATTCTATTTGTAAGTTGCAAGACTACAACTTCTCTTTTTCGAAAGGTTCCAACTGAAAGTTACATGTGTGAATTGGCATTAAAAATTTGCAAGTGCCTCTATATAACAGTGAGATCTTTCTTAGTTGTCTAATTATTAATATTAAAAAAAACATTTTTATTAAGTAACATATTAAGTAGATGTTTGAAAATGACAAATTGTAGTTTAGTATAAGAATATGGTTGTAAAATTAAGACATATATTAGGCTATGTGTAGTTATAAAGGTTCATCTTTTGGCATGACATGTGACAGTCCAGTCAATAAGGGCTTTATAACCTTAAGGTGTGTATACAACCCCATGACGCCCCTCTAATAATTACACATTTGTATTAATTTATATTTTTAGAAAAATCTTCAACCAATAAAAAAAATGATTAAGGAAAATAACCAATCAGAAATAAGATTGTACGGCGCTATAGAGTAGGATGCGAATTTTTGACCATAGCACCCTCAGACGGTGTTGGGGGCGCTATATGGGCATTCTACACACACTACACATAGCCTTAGTTTGATTACATGTTTATTTACTTGCTTTGCGTATTATAGTCATGTTTAGAAGGCAAAGTGATCATGACGGGAAAACGTTGTGCGTGTTAATCAAGCGACGACATTAATATTGTGAAAAGAATATACTAAGCTTACAAACGCTTGCAAGTCGCTTGTAAAGTACTTGAGATCGCTCGCTAAGAGTTTGAATCAAGCCTAGTGTAAAAACTGTTCATTAAATATTATTACAAATAAAAAAATAATGAAAATAACAAGGAAAAGGAAATTCTCTAACTATCAATACAGTTACCACTTACCACTCTAGAAAATTTACAGGAAAATAAAATAACAGTACAAGAAATAAATAAGAAGGTAGTGTACTCTTATCAAGATGCAGGGGGTACTATTAATGTTCTGCCTAACATAAAGGGGGTGTAATTAAAGTGTTTTAGAATAAGGAAGCAAAATTGAAAGCGCACGATTAGAAAACCAAGGTTGTTTTGCTAACATGCACCACAAGCTTTCCTTTCCTCCAAAAATATCGGTCACCCAAAAAGGTGTACAACTAAGGACCAGTCGTTACTTCAGAATCGTTTCAAAGACTATACAAACACAAATTTCATTAAAACCCCTGAAAATACAGTCAAAATTCACCTAAAAAATCAAAAAAAAAATGGGAAGCTCAAACACCCTCATCTCCAATCTTAATCTCAACACAAACAGAAGCTTCAATTGTGTGAATTCAAGAACAAATCATTCAATATCCTTGCAAATCAATCAAAGAAAACCCCCTTTAAGCTTCTCATGTAAAAACCAAAGAAAGATTAGCAAAGTTGTTTGCTTTGCTCTTGAAGATGTAAGGGATATGCAAAAACGACTTGGAATTGGAGGTTCAGGATCAGTTGTTGAAGATAGACCTGGTAAGTTGTGCCAAAATTGAATTTTTAACTAACTAATTTAAACCTTAAATTAATCTCCTTTTATGTGTATTCTTGTCCACATGTGGTGAATCCCTTTGTAAGTTTCTGTAATTGGCATGGACTGTAAGGTGGATTCTTGACCACTTTGCTACCTTGATTTTAGTTAATTTGATTGATATTAGGGCAGTTGTTAGAAATTTGAATGATGCTTTGTTTTGTGATCTTTAACAACCTTTATATATAGAGCAAGATAGATTCATGGGCATTTTGAGAACATACTATTTAATTGCTCCTAGACAATTAACATAATGAGAAAGGTAGAGAATTTTTATTGTGACAAGCTAAAGAATTATGATTTGGGTTCTTTATGATTAGATGTCTTATGTTGTTTGTTGATGCAAGTAAAATTTTAAAGCTTGAATTTTCAAGAAATCTTTGTAAGTGGCTGAGCACTTTAACTGTTGGTATCCTTGTTGGCTTTAACACCTCAACGCGTATGGTTATGCATTGTAAATTTGTAACTACTTACATATAAGGATGATATCAGATAATGATGAAAATAAGTCAAATTAGTGAAGGTGCATTCAAGAATATGTGAAGCCGAATTTTGACACTAAATTATTAAACCAAACCACAAGTTAGCCAATGATGATTTGGTAGACGCAGTTAGTATTCGTTGATCCAATGGCCACTGGTCACTTGTCTTGTTCATTTTTATGTGATTCCCTGGTTTTCTTCTTATAAGAGGAATCACTCCTTTGTATATGTATGTATACTGACTAATATGGGATCCACAGAACGAAAATGGGAATTTACTAACCTTATCTTTGATGTTGTATGTATATAAGTAGCTGACGACTTCCAAGAGGATGCACTAGCAAAGATTGATTCATCAGAAAATGGGAGTGCTCTTTATAGTTTTCTATATCCTGATAAAGAACTCCTTCCAGAAGACAAAGAAATGACCATATTTGATCATCTTGAAGAGCTAAGAGAGAGAATCTTTGTGTCAGTTTTGGCAGTTGGGGTTACCATCATGGGATGTTTTGTGTATTCAAAAGATCTTATAATGATTCTTGAAGCTCCGGTTAGAACTCAAGGTGTTCGGTTCTTGCAATTAGCTCCGGGCGAGTTTTTCTTTACAACTATAAAGGTTACTATTGAACCCATATGCACTTTCATGTGATATATATTTCATTATTGAGAATCACTTTCAAAATGCACATTTAAACACCTACTTATATTCTTTTTATTCCAAAAGGAAATATAAGGTTGACTTCTAATGTCAAGCCATAAGGTATAGAACTCAAGTTCATATTGTAAAGATATCAGATTCATGCTACAAGTGTGAATCATAATATGATATCTATGAAGATGATTCTATTTTTTGATATGTAGGTCTCAGGCTATTGTGGCCTTCTTTTAGGAAGCCCGGTGATTCTTTATGAAATCATAGCTTTTGTTCTTCCTGGGTTAACGAGATCAGAAAGAAAATTCTTGGCCCCAATTGTTCTAGGATCCTCAATACTTTTCTACACCGGGATCGCCTTTTCATACATAGTTCTTACTCCAGCTGCCTTGAATTTCTTTGTTAATTATGCAGAAGGGGTTGTTGAATCATTATGGTCAATTGACCAATACTTCGAGTTCATATTGGTACTCATGTTTAGTACAGGCTTGTCTTTCCAGGTAATATATTATCTCTTCAAAGATCGTTTTCCATCTTTTTTTAGTTTGATGTGTTTACTCCAAACCTTTCATTTGTAATTTTGGACCAGATCATTTGAAAACAGTACTTTTAACATCAAAAGTCAACCTTGTTTGACTTTTAATGTCAAACTAAGTCAACTAACTAATGTTCGTAGTCAAAACCTGACTTTTTTTTGCTAATTTTTTTAGATGTTATTATAGAACATGTAAGTTTTATCAAAGTAATTAAAGCAGAAAAGATTTGTGTTATAACTTCTAATAAAATCCTGTCAATTTTAAATTTGTTTGTGATAAGCTCAACCTCTTGAGTCAAATTTTAATTAGGAAGGGGTTATATTTTTGCTTTCATATTTTCGTTTATGTATGTAGGTCCCGGTTATACAACTTTTATTAGGGCAAGTTGGGTTAGTATCGGGTGATCAAATGTTATCAATTTGGAGATATGTAGTAGTCGGTGCAGTTGTTGCTGCTGCTATTGTGACTCCATCAACAGATCCTCTGACTCAGATGCTTCTGGCTGGACCACTTTTGGGTCTTTACTTTGGTGGTGCATGTACCGTTAAGCTCATTGGTAAGTAAGTGGCTCGATCCCATATCAAGTCCCTGGTGCAACATAATTTGTGTACCCACTACCCACAGAATGAGATAAAGTTAAATATAGATGTACAATTATTCTTTTTGTAGAACATATTCGTTATTTCTTATTTTTTAGAGGCGTCAATAGATTATAGATGCACTTATAACTGTATAATCCAAACATGACCCATTTTTTATTCTAATTGATTCTAGCTCGTAAAGATATAATTCGTTAAAGATAAAGTATATAAAAACAGGTACTTTATATGCATAGTTATAAGACATCATCTTGAAGTAATGGTTCTTAAGGCCAACATCTTTTTATGTATCAGAACTCTTTTCATACATAGAATCATCTTCAAAACAAGAAACTGCTTCTTGTTTAATCTCATATCTTAAATTTATAGTATAAATCCACATAACATGTTATATAATTTAATAAAAACCAAATGATTCTTCCTGTATATCTAGTTGTATAACTGTATCTTTTACTTTTTCTTATATATAACTTGTGTTTGTGTGGTTTTAACCGCTCTTTCTTATATGTAAACGCATCTTCTTCCTGTGCCCTTTAACCATTATAAGGCAGTGAGTTGGCACAACATATTTACCTCAAAAATCAAGCACATAATGAAACAAATCGTAATGGGCATACGATTTCCCATAGTACTTTATGACGATGATGCCATTTTCTTGGAAGAATATGTTGTTTTAAATTTCAGAATTGCACGAGTTCTATGGTGTTTTGAACTTAGCATACGGACTAAAGGTAAACTTTCACAAGAGTAAAGCATACTTTGTGTGAGTTGAGCAATCTCACACTACAAACATGGCAATATGCAGACAAATTATATCAATAAAATCTGGGCTGTTAAAAAAATATAAGGTGAATTCTCAGTACACATGTGACAAATATAGATCTGCAAAATGGTTCTAAGCAGAATCTCAACTTCAAACATATAATTCATCATAGTAATCAATAACCATGACACATTTTGTTCTTGAAAAGAAAGACATCTCAAAGAAAGAAATTTCACCATCACACCTGAACCTGAAAGATTAGACTGTTTGAAATGAACCAAATCTTCAAGCAGACACCAGAGGAGGCAGATGATCAGATGCAGAAGGTGTTTGTTCTTCATGATCACCTTTGATTTCAGAATTAGCAGGATTCACTTCTTCACCCAACAAAGTTTCAGATTCTTGTTCTGTTGCAATTTCAGGTGAATGTTCGGGCTTTTCTGATTGGTCGATATTCTCAGTTGCAATTTCAGGTGAATGTTCAGGCTGTTCTGATTGGTTGATATTCTCAGGATGAAAATTGATGGGAAACTTTGTGACTCTAGGTTTATCAGCCAAAATATTTCTTTGAATTTTATCAATCAATACCTTTTGTGGTGGTTCCTCTCTCAAATGTTCATCTTCATAATCATTGTTTACATAATATCCTACTCGAACAAATTCTTGTCCCAAATAAGAGCATGTCAATAGCAGGACTGTAACACCAATTATGTCCTCTTCACGGATTTTCAATGCGTCTGGAGGATCTGCCTAAAATTAGCAACAAAGTTTTGAATTAATTATATGATTTACAAGAAATTTAGCCATGATTAAGAACTGGAAAGGATGAAACTCTTGAAGTTACCTCAAAGACAAAACGATAGTTGCCGACATTAATAGGTCCAACCAGTACACTTTCAAGAACTTGGTCATATGTCTCGTCCTCAGCAGATCCCACATAAGTTAGTTTCCATTCTAAATCTATAAGGCGAGGAAAACAACACATTAGAAAGAAAATAATTTGAAATAAATGGCGGAAATCACAATTTTCAGGATCTGGTGGCTTTACAGTTACAGATCAACCTCTCTGCGTCCAACTACGGTCCAGTTTCACAAACAATATAAAGTATGCTATGTAGTTTGACATATTACAAATACAATTATATAAATTTAAATAAAAAAAAACAAGTAAATTCGTTAGGTTGACTAAAGCAGCCATTACAGCAAATCAAGAGTAATAATATACAGAACTTAATAAAACCGAGCAATGTGAATCAAACATCAACTCATAAACTGTAGGAGGCATTGCAGATAAATTATTCATGTTGGTAATTTTCAACAGAAGTAGTTTCTCTATCCTCGGGATAAAGGTAAGGTTCACCTTCATCACGCCTATCTAAGACCTTATCGATAGCTCTGCTATGGGTGAGATGTTTGGTCGGTTGGTTGGTTGGTTACCATGGTATTGACAGTCTCATATTGGGTTCTCATGTTTGCAAAAATAATACAGATAAATTATGTTTTTTCACATATATTATATATTATATACTTATATCTAGGAGACTAGGACATGGTATGAATGAGATTAAACTAAGACCATCCACAAGGCTGAGGAGCACACTTCCCACAAACAATCCTAGTCACATGCCACATCAGTTTTTTATTTGCCATTCTCGCAAACAGTTTTTTACCCAACACCGCCCTTCCCACAAACACTGATTAATACCCATTTAAATATTATGTTGTGTCTGCAAAAAGAAACAAAGCTTGCATTCACCTATAGCAAAAGGGCAGCCTCCTTCACCAAGATTTTGACTAAAGGAATTTCCAAGGAGATAATTAGGCGATTAATTACTCACTCTTTTGAAATCTTAAACATATATCAGAAATCAATACCAGTTCTCTTGAGCTGCAATTAAATCCATAAGTTCCAAATAATGTGTCTTCTCTGAACTAGTGATAAATAAAGCATGTAAAGAGGTCTAATTTCAATACATTCTCTACAAAACCTTTCAACTTCAAGTCTATAATTACAGACCCATTGAAGCAATTAGCAAACAATAGTTCAAAACAGCAACTCATGGAACCACAAATCTGAATCTAAACACACATCCCCCCTAATCAAAACGCATACAAAAACCTAGGGTACACAAACAGTCGAATTAGCAAACAAAAACTGCGTGGATGGATAGAAAGTTACCGTCTTTAAGGGGAAGCAAGCACTCGTACGATATCTCGAACTGGAAAGGACTAAGAAAGAGAGCTGGATTGTTTAATACGGTAACATTTGTCAGATTTACAGCACTCATACTTGTTTCTTCTTCGTAAGGATCCTGATCTCTGCGTTGATTTGCCCTAGATCTTCCAAATTATACAGACTTTGAGGCGGAAAAGAAGAGGTAATCAAGATTCTTCGGTGCCTTGCGACTGATTGCAGATGAAACAAATTCGTGAAACGGGTGATTTATAAAATGATTTGGAATTTTGGCGGGACAAAATTTTGTGATCCCGCGAACACACAATGTTTTGGTTTTTTGGTGATGGGTTATTTGGGTCGGGGCCATATTCTGATTAACCGATTTACTCCTTGCGTCTAAAGTGTTTCTTTGCCTTTTCAGAATATAGTAAAAAATATAGAAAAAATTAAATAATAATCTATATTATTATTAAACGTGAGTTTTTAAGGTACATGTGACATGTTTTAAAGTGTACTATATGTCTATATATGATTTTGCTTATGTCATCTTTTTAGAATTTCTTTTTTTTAACACGAATTTTGATCGTGGGGACATTACACCACCACCCGATCATCTCCAATTTCCATCAGAATAAAACTCACCACTGATGAGAAAACCCTCTTGACTAACTTGTAATCCTCATTTTTTATTCTTTTGATACAAGTGGAACTTGAATCCAAGACCCCATGATAAAGAGCCATACATAATGTTTTAAAACCCGGTTCGAACCGGCCGGTTCAACCGCGAACCGGTTATCATGCCGGTTTTTTATTGTCCGGTTTTTTTGATATAACCGGCCCGCTTCAATCATGTCGTTTTTTAATCTACGAATTGTAATCCTCATTTTTTATTCTTTTGATACAAGTGGAACTTGAATCCAAGACCCCATGATAAAGAGCCATACATAATGTTTTAAAACCCGGTTCGAACCGGCCGGTTCAACCGCGAACCGGTTATCATGCCGGTTTTTTATTGTCCGGTTTTTTTGATATAACCGGCCCGCTTCAATCATGTCGTTTTTTAATCTACGAATGATAGTGAACGGATCAAAAAACAAAACCACGACTTTCTTAACCACCATTGATAAACTTAAACTCCAATTTGATAATTCATTCAAGAATACTCAAATTTTATTGTACCAATGGATTTATATGCTCAATATGAATCTGTAGCAATAAGAATTAATGAAAACCATTAAGATATAAGACATCTACCATTAAATGACATCTATGAATAACACAAGTTGTGAAATCCAAAATCTGCTCAAATCTACATGAAATTTGATTCTGAAATTTGTTATGGCTTCGTATTGACATGTAAAATATTCTGGAATCAATCGAACACATAAACAAACTCGAATTCATGAGCAATTTGTGATCCAAGGTAAGACATAAATAGTGAATAGGAATTTTGAAACAATAGTTGCAGATTGGTTTGTTCAAAGGTCAGGATAAAAAAATGTAATAACGTTCATTCAAATCTCGTAAAATTGGCATACTTTAAAATATTTCTTTTAAACATTTGTTTCATAACCGATAAGATTAGAATGTGACTGACTGACACTAGATCTGTATTATTTATGTGCAAAAGTAGGTTTGTAGTGTTTTTTGCATCATTCCAGTTGACAACTTTTCTGAAATTTGAATTTGAGACGTGTACTTGTGGTTGTTCAGAGAATACACTACCAACTCCAATGTTAAAGCATATCGCATCATTTTTCTCTAATCTAGTCTGATGATTTCCCGACCCTGTAAGTTTGAAATTTAGCTTCATTATGTGTTTCAATGCCTTTTGCTTTATAAACTAGTGTCATGTTGACATGCTGTAAAAGATTAAAAAAAATTAATGTTTTTTTTTTTGCACTTGGATTTGGTGTTTTTCTTCTCACTTATGATATATGTTTTGTTAGTAATCGGTGGGGAATATTCCATTTGTCAAGTTTAGTGTAGGTTGAATACACAAGTTATGTTAGTTGGGGATCTTCTTTGATGAATAGTTTTCTTTGAGTTGCAGGTATTGTTTTTAATTCTGGTGGATCTTTTTTTTTTTTAAGTTATGTGTGCTTTCTCTTTTTTGGAATTATTAAAGTTCATTATATTAGAATTGAACACATGAAGTCTTCATTGTTATTTGTTTTGTTTTTTTTTATCATGTTCTAGATTAAAGAAGAATCACATTTGTTTGAGTGGAGGTGGCTTCTATAACTAGAAAAAGATTGTGTGTCATAGTTCAATATGTAGATTTTATGTTTTGATGAAATAATTCATTGAGTTTTGTATTGTTGTAGTTTTTTTTTTTTTTTTTTTTTTTTTGTGTGTGTGTGTAGATGCTTATGTCCAAAAATTTATATGAATACAATTGTGTAAAGTAGATTTTAGAATTCTAAAGTATATTTTTCTTAATGAGTTTCTATTAATGGGGTATACAACTTATAATTTATTCACTTTTGAAGTTTGTGAGAAAGGTAAAGAAACCTGGACTTTCTGAAGGTAATGTTAATAGTTATAAAATAAGCTTTGATTTCCTTGTCCTGTGTGTTACTTTGATACGTGCTATGCTCTCTAAGTCTTCGTATTTGTTTGGCATGTCGATTGGTTAACTAAGGTCTAAGTAAGTTTGGATTCTATGGTGATGACTATGGTTATGGTTATGGACGTTTTTGCATTGTTGTAAGTATAACATAAAACGAATACCTAGCCACCTGAAGATGTTGTTAGTTCTTCAACAACTGCCTCTTATATTTGGAGAAAATGTAAGGTTCTTGTATTAACAAAGAATATGTGTCTCCTACAAGGAAAAGATTCGGTTGATATACAAGAAATTGTGGCTTTTGCTGATCAATTGCTACTAGTCATTACTGCTGATCTTCTTATTAACAATGCATCAGATCCTGTTAGCTATCTCATTGACTTTGTTACCCGTTGACTTTGTTACCCGTCACTGCTTCAGAATTTTAAAGATCCTGATTTTTTGAAGGAAATATCAGTTCTTGCACCTAATAATGAAGTTGTAAATGATATTGACAATCGTTTTCTATCTTTGTTTCCAGGTGATGAACATGAGTACTTAAGTTCTTATATTACATGTTAAGATGTTTTTGTTCATTTTATTTTCATCGCAATTTATATCATTAATAATAGATTGCTAATTTTTTTTGTTCCAGGTTAGGTACATGAGTACTTAAGTTCTGATAGTATATGTGAAGATGATTTTGTTCATGATAGCTTGATCGCGATTTATATTCACCGGACCAACTGAATTCATTGCATTTCTCTGGCATTTCTAATCATAGACTACTTTTGAAAGTTGGTGTTCCTGTTATGTTACTCAGGAATATTGATCAGAGAAATTACTTATGCAATGTGACCATGCTTCATATTATATATTCGGTTAAACATGTTATTGAAGCAGTAATTATATCGGGATATAATATTGGCTATCGGGAGTTTACGCCAAGACTTTCATTGATTAGAACAGATAAGCGGATTGTTTTCAGATTTCATAGAAGACAATTTCTAATTTTGGTTTGTTTTGTAACGTTTGTTAGGAGTAGATTAATTCTCATATATTCTTTGTAATCGTAATCAAATAAAAAAAATTATTGTTTTATTATTAAAGTTACAAACGGGTTTCTTACAAATATATTATATAAGTAGGCTCGGTTTCTCTTTAAAAAAAAGTTGACGAAGAATCACTTTTTGATTTATCACGCTTATTAAGGTGCTGTTTGTTTTTTCAGAGGTAAAATGTCTGCAGTCTGCGGACCACATCTGCAGACATCTGTAGAAGAAAGAGGTGGACCAAATCTCTGCAGTTTGTAAGAAGAAGACTGTTTGTTTTTTAACTTCTGCAGACTGTTAAAATAAACTGAAATTTAAATAAACAGATTTGTTAAACTTAAAATAGTTTTTCAACATTCTTATTTAACTTAAAGTGATACAACATTGAAATAATATTCTTAAAACCACAATAATATTTTTTTAAATCATTCATTCATTCAATATTTTGCATTAACTGCTCAGCAATTTCATCTCGTAACCGAGTCATATAATCCCGATCCGCTGCAGTACCATGTGCTTCAACCTCGTCTTCATTACCATTAACGTGCACATGACTATTTTGTAACGACATATCGGGTTGATCGTATTGTGTAAAGAAGTCATCGCTCAAACCCTCTTTCCCATTTCTAGATTTTAACAAACAATCAAACAAGCACTATATAAAAATTAGCTAGTGTATATTCAACTACTAGTGCATAACCAAAGAAAAGAAAAATAGTTCCAACAAGTATTCTGATGTTTTAACAAATATGAGGCATATTTCCATGACAATTTCTCAACAAATATGAGGCATATTTTTCAACAACACATGAAAATTGAACAACAATTGTAGTATATTCAACTACTGTGAATATCATATTCTCAACAGAAAATTGAACAAGAGTTTGTGTATTACATTCAAGAAGATCGAGATGTCCTCACTAGTACAATTTATCAACAATTTGTGTTGAACAACAATTTCAACAGAGTACCTATCGAGACATGTAAATAAAAAAAAACAACAGATGTACAGATCGAGAATACATGTCAACTAGAGATTGAAATAGAGAAGATTACCTTGATTTGGGCGGAGCAGCGGAGGATTGGAGGAGACCCGGCGGATTAGAGGATGCGATGCCGGAAGAGGAGGCGACGCCGGCAAAGGAGCAACGGTGGGAGAGGGTCGACGGCGGGAGAGATTCACGAGAGCATATTCTATCTAGGGTTTTTTTTTTTTGAGTTCACGTCCAGAGAGGGGCATCAGAGGCGATTGGGGATTTAGAAGAGGTAGGAAGAGATAAACCCACATCTGTTTGAGGAAGAGGGCGCGCAGACCTTTTTTAATGAAATGTCTGCCAGAAAACAAACACTCTGTAAAAGGTAATGTCTGCGCGCGGTCTGCGCGGCGCAGACATAAGAGGTCAGGAAGATGTTTTCTAAAAAAACAAACACTACCTAAAAGTATACCAAGAACCACTTTTTGAAGGTTTGAAGAAGGCTTTGAACAAAGCAGCAAAGGGAGATTGACGTAAGCCTCGAACAATAAGCTCAAACCAAAGAACTCTAGCGAAAGCTAAAGGATGCGTTTGCGAAATATGAAGTTGGTAAGTTTCCGGAACCGGAACTTTAAGATCGAAAGCACTAAACGGAATCCTGGCCTGACTAGTTTTTAGAAAATCACCATAGAAGGCAATCATGCCCTTTCTAGGCTTACATGCACGATCCAAGGAAGACAGAAGCTCGATACCCCAATCCTCCTCAAATTGATATTTCTCAACCAAAGCCTTCAAGCTCTCCGAAGATAGATCACATGAAATGTCAGCAACAATTGCCTGATCGGAGGCCATTTAGGAAAGGAAATTGTTTAAGAGAATTGAAAAGAAGAAAGGAAAACAAGTACAAGGGTGAGAAAATAAATGGAAAAAAGATAAAAGAGAATAAGAAGTATTAATAGACACTTGAAAAGTAGCCAACTCAGAGAAAAGAGAGAGAAGTAATAAATATCGTTGTCTTGGGAACACGCGAACGTAAAATTGTCGCCAGCTCCAAGAAACCGTTTGTGGACACAACGGTTACAACCTGATTCGATCCGACGGTCTGATTCCGGTTCCACACCCAGCTGACGCAAACCACTTCTGACCCGGAGCGGTTCTTCAATCGCTTTTAACTACTTTCAGAACTAGTTCTAGTTGTTCAATTCGACCGTCTTTTATGTTTATACCATTCCGCCCTCTACGTTTTAGTATAAACTAGTATTAACACTCGTCCACTGCAGATTTACACCCTCCACTGTAGTCTGTAGAGACTACATTTGACAGTGAAAAAAAAAACTTAAAAGTATATCGATTTCTTGATGTTACAACAAGGATGTTGAAAATATTGGAGTAAACCTCTATTTTAGTCCTTGAGGTTTGCCACTTTAATCTATTTTAGTCTAAACGTTTTAAAACATCCAATTTGATCCCTCACATTTCGTTTTATAATCAATTTTAGTCCAATTATTAGTTTTCTTTTAAAATAATATCTTAGTTTGACTTTTTTGACCCAACTTAAGGGGATATTTGTCCAATTATTAATTTCTTTTTAAAATAATCTCCTAATATATATTTAAAAAGTCACTTTTGCATTCTATGCTTTTAAGTAAATACTAATTGTGTTTTTTGCAGACAAAGAAGGTGGCATCTATATGCTTTCATACATTTTCATATTTTTACAAAACTAGCTTGTAACCTTTTGGGGATGAGATTTCTAACCTTGACATCTCTGTGGGATAATAAATTCCCCAAATTATTATGGATGATCAACCCAAAGTGTATTTCTTAAAAAAAACATCCAACAAGTATAAAAAATGGCTTTTTAAATATATATTAGGAGATAATTTTAAAAAGAAATTAATATTTGGACAATTATACCCTTAAGTTGGGTCAACAAAGTCAAACTAAGATATTATTTTAAAAGAAAACTAATAATTGGACTAAAATTGATTATAAAACGAAATGTGAGGGATCAAATTGGATGTTTTAAAACGTTTAGACTAAAATAGATTAAAGTGGCAAACCTCAAGGACTAAAATAGAGGTTTACTCAAAATATTGAAAACTCTAGAAAAAGCGAAACAATTATTGCAATAAATGGATAATTAATATAATGGCACACATTTACATATAGTACAATAGGCATGTGGGAGGTTGCTTAGTCTATAGGTGTACAAATCCGTTAACTGGTTCGTAAAAAGCCCCTATTTTTTATCAAAGAAAAAAACGAGTTATTTGATTTAATCGGTTCGGTTAATAACCGGTTAGATCAACCTAATACCTATAACCTATGTAATCGGTTCCGGTTTATAATGGAACCAATTAACCAGAAAACCGGTAAAAGAACGGTTTTAGTAAAAAATCACTGGCATTTAAATTTTCAGAACCCAAAATTAAGTTTTGTTTTACTTTGTTTTATAAAATATTATTAAAAAATCAAATATATATATTATTTTAACAATTAATTGTTCAAACGCTTTAGTAAGACGATAAGTGCTATCTTGTGGAAGTGCTAGTGTAAGTTTTGAGACTAATCGCTATTGTATATGGCATCAAATTCTGTCACATATCTTTCTATCTTGTGAAAGTGCTAGCATTATTTGTTTGAGATAAATAAAAAATAAATAAATAAATAAAAAATAAATAAAAAATAAAAAATAAATAAAAAAATTATAAAAAAAATAAATAAAAAAAGAACTAACCTTGGCCTAGAACCTAACCCCAACTACCTATCCACATCTACCAATCCTTAGCTTTGATCATACGTTTCCACGACGTCTTATCCTCGATTATATCCTCGAAGAAGTGCAAGTCTAACAAATCCAACCTAATGCGCTCATCCCATGTCAGTTTCAGTCTGCCTCTCCCTCTACGCCCCTAAAGAGTAATGGAATCAACCACTCTAACTGGTGCATTCGGATGCCTCCGTTTCACGTGCCTAAACCATCTCAGTATTCCCTCACAAATCTTCTTTGAGATACTCACAACCGGTAAAAAACTTCCGAAAACCTCATTTCTTATCCTGTCCAACTGGGTGTGTCCACTCATCCACCTCAACATCCTCATCTCAGCGACCTCCAGCTTACGCACCTAAGTCTTCTTGATGGCCCAACACTCAGAACCATAAAGCATAGCCGGTCTGACGGCAACCTTGTAAAATTTCCCCTTTAGTTTTAAAGGGAACTTCCTGTCGCACATAACACATGTCGCCGCCCGCCATCTGCACCAACCCCCACAAATGCGGTAGGCCACATCACTATCAATGTCCCTGTCGTTTTACACAAACGAACCTAAATACTTAAACTTAGTTACGGGCGGAACCGTCTGGCCATCCACCGTAATCTGGCATCGTCAATGTCAATCGTACCGCTGAAGTCAGAATGCAGGTACTCCGTCTTAGAAAGACTAATCCTAAGACCTTTAGATTCTAAAGCAACTCTCCACTCCTCAAGCTTTCCGTTCAGGCTATGTTTACTTTCGGCGATGAGCACAATATCAGCAGCGAAAAGATGCACCATGGAACAATCTCCTGGAGCGTCACCTTTTTTTCTTATAGAGTGGAACTACTACACTAGACTTCCACTGATCCGGCATCCTACCGGTTTTCAAGATAGTGTTGAACATGATAGTCAGCAATTGGACACCTCCATCCCCCAAACACTTCCACACCTCGATAGGGATGTTATATGGGCCAACTGTCTTCGCCCTCCCCATCTTCCTAAGGGCAGACTTCACCTCCTCCTTAGAGATAGCACGACAATAATAGTTACACTGATGTCATTTATGCGCTAGCGTGTAATCAATCTCTCCGTTGAGCGCTCTCCCGTCGTTGAAGAGAGTGTGGAAATAGGTTTGCCGTCTGAGTTTGATGTCCTGCTCCTTAACTAAAACCCGACCATCATCACCTTTTACAAACTTCACAACTCCTAGATCTTGTCTCCTCCGCTCCCTAGCCTTGGCAATCTTGAACATAAATTTTTTCCCCTCCTTAGTCTCCACTCGATCGTACATTTGCTTAAAACCTGAAGCCTTTGCCTTGGATACTGCCATTTTCGCCTGCCTCTTAGCCTTCTTGTAGGCCTCTCTTAGTATCGTGCGCTCTTCTTCGACGGTGGAACCCTAATATCTAAAGTCCTCTCCAGTTTCATAAATACAGTTTCTTAATTCTCTGAAGTCCTCTCCACGGCGCTTTCAGGCATCACTGATATGCGTTCCTACGAAGTGCAACCTTATCCTCCTAGACATGTATGTGTTTCGCTGGTTATTAGTTGCTTCTCTCTCAAATTACTGCTATTATCTGAATTCTCGAACTATTACTCTCTCAATTTCATATATACAGTTTGTTAATTCTCTAAAATTTCAAAGCGTGAAAACTATGGTCTTCCACGCTTGCGTCGTCTAACGTTGTTTGTTGCCGATAATCACCAAGGTATGTTGCATACTTGCATATTGCCTCCGATCTTCGTCTTAACTGTGATTTTGCCTCTGCATATGGTTGATTTAGTTACGTTTTGAATTGGGCTTTGCTTTTTGAGGGTTTTGTTCTAAAGTTCTGTTCTCGGGTTCCTGATGTTTCTATTCCACGCACCGTAACATGCTTAGAAATCGGAATTCAAAACAGTATCATTCTTAGTTGCTTGAATTTTGGAATATGTGATTTGAGAATAATGTTTTAAGTTTTTTGTTTTTTTTTTTACAGTGAGGTCATTTCATGGTTAGAATTGCTTGCCCAAGGCTTCATATGCCATAATGAAGATCTAATTAATGAGTAGATAACACAATTAGCTAGATTTATACATAAATACTCTTGGAAACATGCAGGAATGAGTGATGTTGCTGATGGTTTGACCTGGAAGTTGGTCAAAGAGTTGCTCACAAGATGGTCGACAGCATGATACATGTTCTCGCCCAGGATTTTCTGATGTCAATAATTTAAGTTGTAGGTTTTTGTCTCAAAAATGTATCTGGGTATTTGCCTACAAAACATTATAAGTTTGTTTGGGATTCGAGTTAAAGAAATATAACTAACATGAAGTACGCCTCCGGGTCAACACCCTAGTTTCCACAAAACTTTGAATTAGCAAAAGAAGACAGAAACCAGAAGATAATTTTATTATTTATCAAAAGCATTATTATTGTCATGAATGAATTTTTATTTATTCAATAAAATTCAAAATAAATAATAAACCGAAATTCAAATGTCCCAAACAAAACAAAACAAAACAAAACCAAACAAACAATTATCACTAATCAGTACTCTTCTTGAAATATCTAAAGATATCGACTTGAAGGCGAAACCAAACTTTCCACATATTCCACCGCACGCATTTGCACTAAACTCCCACAATCTGGGCGTGGAATGTCCAACGTTTCATACGAATCTTTAGATGTGTCATAGATTATGAGATTCTTGAAGATCTTATTCCACATAAGGATTCTTTCTCCATCAAAAATACTAATAGCGCAGGTACGCGCCTCGTTCAAAGCGAACTCAAATGAGTATACTTTAGACCAATGGTTATGTTCCGTCATAACCCACATGTCGAATCCGGTATTCGTGATTTGATTGAGTATGCAAAGGCATCCGTTTCTAGTACCCAAAGGACTCAGAGAGTACCTCAGCTTCCTACGAAAAGGAAGACATATCTCTGAAAGTGCTATATCTTTAACATTGACCGCGATTAACACGCTCCTATAACGTCCAACCCAATACAAAAATCCATTTACAAAATGACCCGTATTATGATCAAACTGGATATCAATATCGTATTTTAACGTGCTCCACGACCTCCACGAACCCTCTTTAAAACTATAGACATCACATGTCCTATAACAATGTAGTGGAAACCCAACAATCTTTAGGTCATCCGGGGTTTCAGTAGTACCATAGCCCAATCCATATGCTTCTATGTAATAACCAGCAGGTTGATCTGGAAGTCGCTCCGCCACGCCTGTGAATGGATTGTATAGGACGAGAATATCCAGAATGACTAAAAGGACTATCCCGTTGATGGTTCCAATAACTGTGCGTGGCCCTTGCCCGGCATCGATAGGATAGCAACGCCTGACTGTCGGATTAGACATCATGTTCTCGTCAATCATAACAAAGTCTTTACTATACGGGAGAATGATTGTTTTGCGTGATCTCAACTTCATAAATTTTTCTTCCCTAAGAATGCGATTCCAGTATCTCGAAACACACCGGAAGCGTAGTAAAGGCTTTGCTGGAAGCCGGGCAACAATATTGTATATAATATCATCAGGTAGGCAGAAATCAGCCATGTCTATACGTACGTACATGCAAGAAAATCTCTAATTAGTAACTAAATATATATATATATATATATAATATACGCACTCATTCCTGCAAAATATTAATACTAATAATCAATTAAGCTAGTCATGTTTCCAGTTTTAATTAGTTACCTGATATTAATTCAGATTCTTGTAGGTAGGTATGTTATCGATCGATCGGGAGTTCACCAACAGGCTGCAGCCGGGAAACGTCGCCAGAGATCGATGCTAGACTCGGGATCGCAAGCCTCAACTTTTTATGGCCGAGAAATCAATATGAGTAGGGTTTCCTAATCAACATCAACATCCGAATATATATATATATATATATATATATATATATATATATATATATAGGATTTATAAAAAATACGCCAGAATATATATACTAGCATCAAATATATTTATTATTTATGAAAATATTATTTACTATAATAGATGTCTCTAATCGATCTATTGAGGATGTATATCGTTTAGGTGTCGGTAATCCTAAATCGACATCCTTTAATTTTGAAACGACTCATTTCCCCTAACCCTAATTGGAATTCAATCGCCTTATCGATGCCTTTAATTCGGAATGTGAATCGTTGTAGGCTTCAGTGGTTCGTAAATCAAACTCCTCATAAACCACTGTTACTCTCCATTCGTGACCTGCGTCTAGTGATGCAAACGGGTGCGGGTAATAGCGAGGGCTTCATTATCCGTACCCGCACCCGAACTAAATCCACATACCCATCCCCGCCCCCGCCCCGTCTAATACTCGACGGGTACGGGTACAAAAAAACA
Organism: Deinandra increscens subsp. villosa; assembly: GCA_039602395.1. Taxonomy (NCBI): domain Eukaryota; kingdom Viridiplantae; phylum Streptophyta; class Magnoliopsida; order Asterales; family Asteraceae; genus Deinandra; species Deinandra increscens. The sequence continues at coordinate 20,732,767 of JBCNJP010000027.1, forward strand.
CCAGATACGGGGATCCGATGGGTACCCATTTAAGAAAAAAACCCACTTTTTATAAAAGTCACAAAAAATATAACCAAGATAAAGACTCTTTCTTAATGGTTTGTCGAATTCGATACCCAAATATACTAGAAACTCCCGTATGAGAAATAAACAAGTCCAGGTCTCTGATCAACAAGACTATATATATAAATGACATATATAAATTATATATATTATATATTCGGGTTTTAAACGAGACGGGTAGTGCTATACACATACCCGATCCGTCCCCGCTTCGGATTTTAAAAATAATACCGGTACCCGCTGTAAATAATAATAGGTAAAGCATATTGGCGCCATATCAGTTCTCCCAGATTTGTTTTAGCTAGATTCAATATTTAAATTCTTTTACAGATCGATAGCCTCCTATTATCTAGTCTAGATTGTTTAGTCAGTTATGTACTTTTTTTTGAACAGCAAATTTAGATCACTGACGGGGATATTACACCACCCACCCGATCATCTCCAATCCCCATCAGGAGGAAACTCAACACTCGTGAGAAAACCCCCTGGCCCAACTTGTAACCCCCATTTTTATTCTTTTTGTTACAAGTGGGACTTGAACCCAAGACCTCCACTTAAGGGGTCATACACCTTTACCACTAAGCTAACTAGTGGTGTGTAGTCATTTATGTACTCCCCTATACTTTCTCTCATGTACTAGTATATATTTGTATATTGTTAATAGATGAAGTGTGTTTTTTCTACCGATCATTATTCGATTCTCTCATCATTCATACCCGCCACATTACTCGTTAAGACGGGTAATATCTGTCCTATTCGGGTCGGGTATTTGCGGGTATCCGCTTTCGCGGGTAAAATTTGTTAGAAATTTGAATGCTTGGAAACTCCAGAAAGCGTGATTCACTTTCGGACTGCAAATCTCGAGGGTTCGCTCAAGATTTCAATCGGATACGATCTGGAGATCTTTTCGAATTCAAGAAATTTCTGATCGTGAAGAAGAACCGAACCAGAAAAAATTTGATCTTCGTACGTATTCACCAGGGGAGCGTATATGCAGTTATTTAGGATAACTACTATACGATTTTACACAATTAGTCCCTCGAATTTCATTAATGCCATTTCGTACCGAAATAAAATCTGATGCATTTTCCGTGAACCTTGGACCCCGCCAGGGGCTGCCGCCCCTTGGACCCCGCTCTCTCGGGCGCGCCGCCCCTGCCCCCGCAACCGCTGCCCCGACCCGCCAAGGGGGCGTTGCCCCCTTGGAACCCCCTAACCTTATCGAGACGAGCGTGCACTACCTCGCACCACCGAACCCGACCGATATAAGTTAGAAGACGTATCGATCCATAATTAATCCAATTATACTAAAATAGCAACAAAATTCCCTACCTGCATCTAGACCTTCGCCTTTGTTGTTCTACCTTAGTCACCATTCCTGACCTACATCCGAAAAATCATGTTGTTTTACTTCAGGAGGTTAGAATTTGTTACTCTTTTTTCTCTTATTTTCCGGAATTGCTTGCATGTATCATCCTATTCTTGCTTAATTTAAGGATGTTAAATTTTTAGATAGTCACACTGCAATGTTAGTCTCTATTACTTGGTGAAGCCTTTGGGCTTGGATTATTTTGGCCTACCACATAATCCAACTTTTCCAATACGTTTACAAAATGTATATTTTTGTTCCATCTTATAAGTTAAACATTGTTTTGATGATCGAGAGTGATGTTATGGTTATGTTCTCTTTTTTCGTATTGTGTAATAAGAATTATATAGTTTTCAATTGATTTATAGTTAGATAGTCCTTTTGTTGTTGTTATTTATTATTATTTGAATTTTGATGATGTTGGTCGTGTTTTAGTGTTCTTATTCAATCATGTGAAATGGTCATGTCTTATGATCATCTACATACTACACTCATTTAGTCTTGGTATCTTTGTTGCTTCGAAACTAGAATTAGTGTTTTTTGTTTCAAGATTTTGTTTATGTTAATTTATGGTGTTTGGTGTCCATTCATAGCCTAAAACTCAAAAAACAAGTTTATTTGAGTTACATATGTAAGAACTTATAACATACTAAGTTAGAACCCGTGTATTACATAGGTTTATGTTAGCAAATATTATTCGTGGGAGAGAAAAATTAAAGATATTTAAATAAGGACTCGTAGATATTTTTCTAATAAAAAATACAGAGTACATTACTTATAATAACTAGATGTTGCGATCCGCGCTTCGCGGCAGATGCTTTTAGATGGTGTTTTTGAGAATCCTGGTCTTACCTTTTTTTATTACGGATCAAGGGACACTAAACATTTCAAAACCGGTTGTTACACGTGCACCAGTGCAATATCATTTATCTACCTAGCATTAAGCATCCGAACTATCTTTTGTAATGTAGACAATGAGATTTCTTTGTATATATGTCTGGCAATACCATCATTGATAGTCAAACAATGATGTAATAAACACAATGAATAAGTGATATTTTGTTGATACTTACATCGGTGACACAAAGAGGCCAAATGCAAACCTGCAAATAGTAGCCAAAGATTCAGCAACATTTTTGAAGATATTTCTACCAATAATGCTATGCTTTTCAAAGTAAATGAAGGGAAAATAAACATTAGATTTAGGAAATTTTCTCAAAACTAATGCTTATCCCAAAAAAAACTAACCAACTATATCTAAGTAAAACATCCAGAAACTCAAAACAAAATTTAAACCAAATTTATATCAAAATCCTACGCTATAAAAACCAAACATGATCTCCGATTAAGGATCTTAGTGATGTATCGAAGTAAGATGACTGAAACCATTGTCAATGTATATGTCCTATACTCCATGCGTGTCATATGGTCTATTAGTATCGATATCCATTTAAAACCGTTTTCTGTGTAAGATAAATACACAACCAACACAAATTTGGTTGGTAAACAATAAAATGGAAAAGCAAAAAACTCACAAAAACCAAACAAATAGGACAGCTGCAATCCAAATAACCTCATATCTGCAAACAAACATGATCAAAATAAACGTCAAAACAAATCAAAATAAATAGCTAAAGAGAACATTTTTGAGCTAATTGAGAAATCGATCAAAAAGGTGGAATTTAGAAGATTATAAAACCAAACACATGTTACATTAAATACTTTTAAGTGTTTGAAAACTCATTAAGTAAAAGCTGAACCTAAAAATGCATTCATAATACAAAAGAAAATTAAAGATTCCCCTCAAATATAACTCAAATGGCTAATAAAGGATTTTTTAAAGTTTAGATCCGTTGAGAGTAGTGTAAGTGTGATTATAAGGAGACACATGTCTCACAATTTTATTTTAAAATTAATAGATTATCTTAATTCAATCATTCTCTACCTTTATAAAGGTTTTTAACATAGTTAGAACCACTTATATAGTTTTGAAATCATCATGCAGCTCCATTTATATGGTTAAAATAACATGTAAAGAAAATGTATATAGAATGAAGAAATAATCAAGCATGCGAATGTAATAGTTATTTGATAACATTTTAGAGCAGGTTCTAACTTCTAAGGAGGGTCCCGAGCATAGGTAAGGCGGGCCACTATTCAAGGCTTATTCTCTCTGAACGGCTTGAAGTTTAGATATATATAAGTGCTTTAAATGAATACCCTCTTTAAACAAAGTGCATTAATTTTGGATTTGGTATAGTAAATAAAGCAACTGATGGTCATTGCAAAGTGTCCGGGTTCATTGTCTTAATGATGGACATTTTGTTTCTTAATAATAAAGTGGGACATTAGAAACTCGGTACTTATTTCAATGCAATGATGTTGCTGGTCAGTAAGTGAAGCAATCTAAATGATTTATATTGGGTCTGATATAGCAGATAAAGCAACTGATGGTCTAAGAATCATTCAATTTAGATTTGACAGTTGAATTTTATGTAAAGCATATCTGACATGTTTGTACTAAGAATCTAGTTGTGTGGAGCTTTGACCCGAACTCATCATCTAACATCCCTGAGGTGAATATATTAAGCAAGTCAAACTGTGTAATCACATATGATTTATCACAAACAGGTCCAGTAGCAACTTGAGCAACTATTACTGCATCGGCTAGAAGCTTATGGAGTCACTAATCAGTGTGAAACGCTGACACACTAATTACCTTCTGCTACCTACAGAATATAATAGAAAAACCGTGTTCTGTTAGTTTTCTTTTCAACCCGCTTAGATCATAATCTATACAAATTGCTAAAAATGTAAGTTTTCACATTGTTTTCATGAATCTTGAATACCGCCGCTATATATATTTGAGCTAAATCTGCCAAAAAAAAAGAAAAAAGAAACGAAGACCAACGATGTACACATATAAACAGATATAAATCTGTTCAAAAGGGTTATACAAATCTCACACTTAGCATCCACACATCACCTTTCAGCGAATGTGGATTTACCATTTCATTTTTCTTGTTACGCTTTTAGATCATACCCGATGTCAAATGAAGATTTGGGTCATGCCTGATGATGAATTGTTCAGTTTCTTGTGTTTAATTCTGCAGCTTTGGGTATCTATTCCTGATAATTAAAAAGATAAAGAAAATGGTTTAATGATATGATTGGTGTTATGATTTCGGATCGGTTACTCATGAATGGGTCATTTGGCTTGCGTTTTATCTCCATGAATTCTAATCAAATCAATTGGCTACAAAGAGAACGGATCAAATGGGTTGTATCAGATGAAAGTCCATCAAAAATCAATTTTGAATGCATACAATCTCCAAATCATTCTCTTCAAAAGATCTAGACTTATTGGTGGTAATATTATTTTGTAATAATAATTAAAACATTAGTTATTAATAAAATATGGACAAAAGCTTTTCTAGGTCAACCCCAATCCGACCCAACCCATTTCAACCCCGACCTGTTTCGACCCGTTACCCAACCTACTCCTTCGCTACCTCTAATGGGCAACCATGGCCAACTTAATTTCCCCCAATTTTCAAGAGTTTCACGTTTTATTGTATTACGTTTTCTATATAAATCACATGAATCCAAGATTTTCATCACTACCATGCGTGCTATGCTAGAAGTATTTTAGGCATAATTTTAAATTTTGAATTTTCAGTTGAACATAACAACCCCTATATACGTGTGTTTAAACTTCTATGTGTCAACATACCTCTGATGGTTCAGAAGATGAAACTGTAATCGGGTCTGTAGGTGCATCTGACATCCTTGCTTCTGATTTCTCAATTGATAAACTATAAAAAAAATCAACTGAGCTCATCTCAAAATAAATTTTAAAAATTCATTTATATTACATAGCGGTTGTATTATGTTAGGATACCAACATTGATGCTCAATAAGATATATAACCAGTAAATAACAGTAAAAAAATCTCCCCTGAAGTTGAGAATTGCATGATATAACTTTATTTTACAATAACTGAATCTGTGCCATCAGGGCAGCCATATAAATCTTCATTAAGTTGTGACTTTATGAATGTTTTAGATCCATCTTTGCATTTAATCGTTCCTGAAGATCATAATCCCTTGTAACACTTCTCAAGTGGTAAGATAAACAATAAAAACTCATAATCATAATATTAGGGCTAAAAAAATACAAATTACGATTGGTTCTATAACAATTACACACATAAAGGTATAAAACACGGGCATATTAGAATAGCAAATGGACCTTGAGGAGCAACTCCGAGCAGATCATTTGATAAAGTTGTTGTCAGTAGGAGAATCAGCTTTGAAATCAAAACAAAGAATGTGAAGAATATTGTTGTGTTAAATTTCATTTCGAATTGCAAATAAAGAGAGAAGACTCCACCTAAAACTTGAAAGAAAGACTAACATCTATTGACCACAAATAAAAATTAGGGTTTTGAGATCTGTTACCTACAACCGGAGATGAACAACAAAGCGGCGACGATAAACCAAGGCTCTAGAAGATCGATTACAAAGAACGATAGCCACTATCAATAATCGGCGAAGACATCGATTGCAACAACCGGAGGGGTTCTTCAAGGCCATACATCACATAAATTAAGATAGAGAAGCCTGGTTCATTTGTGTTGCTTGATGGGGTAGTGGAATCGCGACGGTTACGAACTAGAGGTAAGCGGTGGAGATGAGCCGGTGAAGGGTTTTGTTGCCTGAAGAAGGTGGGATGGTTATAGATCGTGGAAGCAGGTAGACATGATGACTGTAAAGCAAATAGGTTGTACACCATGTTTTAGGTTGCATGTACAATATGCATAATGAATATAATATAGGAATGACAAGGAAAGCAAAACATTAAGCAGTTGTACACCATGCATCACATATATAATATGACATTATATTTCATTTGGGTGCATTAAAAACTTGTACACTATGCATTAGGAATATAATATTGGATTCTATTTGATTTACAAGTTGTATTTTGTTTAGGGTTTTAATGGACAATAAAATGATAGCACTCATTTACAAAATTATAAATATTACTTTGCATACAACATTTTATATTTTATTTGTCACATTGCCATCTTTATCAACGGTTAAATGTTTCAATTCTGGATCTACTCCTCACTATTATGATGCTACGTAACTGACCATGACTAAAAACGGAATACTTATGTGGCGTTTGGTTCATGGAATTCAATGGAATTGGAATTGATGTTTTTTTTCTTTCAAAATTATTCTTGATTGGGTAACGAAGGAATTTTAAATGCAATGAATTCATTTAACCAATGCAACTTAAGACTATTTCAACATTTCATACAAATCCTTCACTTCAATGATGGAAAGTTCAAATTCCATTAATTAAAGGAATTCATTCCAATTTAAATTTGTCCATAACCAAACTAAACACAACTTTCAAATGAAAGCTTTGCAATTCCAATTTCATTGAATTCCACGAACCAAACGCCATCCTCCGCCAACAACAAACCAACCTCTGTCACTATATCCGCTGCCAACCATCACCAGAAATTCGTCGCTACCCCAGCAACCATAACAACGACGCTGCTAACCCTAGCCACGCCGGAAACTCTATCACAACTGTTGCTGCTAATCCTTCATCCTTCATAACTGTTATATCTTGATTTGGATTATGTTTGACATCATAATTAATTAATTATATGAAAATTTTCTTATATTTATTATAGGGTAGGGTGAGCAAAGTCGGGAAACCGAGATTCCCGTCCCGATTCCCGACCCGACCCGATTCCCGAAATTCCATAAAACTTGGACCGATCCCGACTGTAACCTATATTCGGTATTCGGTCTTTTTGTTCCTCGGGTTCAGTCGGGATTTGGGATATCCCGAGACCGAAATGTAGCCCACTTAGCCCACTTTTACATTCCATTTTCAACTTAGTTCAAGCCCTTTTCTAGCCTATTTTTCAACCCACTTATACACCCAATTCCAACTCTTTTCAGCCCAGTTTTCATTGTACCCATGGTAAGGATGATGAGGAATACATGGACAAAAAAAAGATCCTATAAACTTTGATATGGTTGCAGTTAATGCTAATCCCATTAAAAGCAAGCGGAAAGAAATGTATCTTTTAATGTTTTTAGTGTGCCTTACCCATGAATTATGAAACTAGTGAAATACAGATAATACGAAAACACAAATTGTAAAGCCAAATTCTCTGTATATAATACCAGTATGTAGCAAATAACACAACCTGAATACAATAAAGATTCTTCCTATGAAGGTTTAAAAAAACAAGCCGACTAGTTGAGTAAGCACCAACTCTTATTGGATCTTTGGAGTCAACAATTCTGGCTCAAAATGGATCCAGGCGCCAGATAAGCTTTTAAACTTTAACCAAATATAATTGATTTTAATTTCAATCTGAAATATATAGTTATATACCCATCCCCCACCTCCCAACCTCCTTTCTACATAACTCAATTTAAAAGAGAAGAAAAACATGCTCAAATTGCAACTAAGGCATTTTCTAGTACCTAGAACCACCTACAAACTCACACATATGTATAGTATTGTATAAAACTCATAGAAACTCGTGCAGATGTATAGTACTGTATAAGATATGTATATAAACTCTTATGGCAAATCCTTTAGCATGAAACTCATCATTACATAACAATCATACTAAGTGAATCAGAACCATTCTAGATGGCTTACGAACAGTGAGGATTGAGGAGACTTGCAACTTACCTTCAAAATCAAGAAAAAGAATCAATCCACTTTGTGTTTGATCCACAGAAACGTCGACTAACCTTCAAAATCAAGAAAAAAAATCGATTGAGTTGGTGCTTGATCCACAGAAAACGTCGACAATGAGGAGAATAGCGTCTGGCTTTTCAGTTTCCCACGTTAGAATCCTTCTGCCGTCCTCCCATTGTACACTCCGTGTTCATTAGTTACTTGGGTTTTGGAGTCCATTACGAAACAACATAACACTTTTGGGCTGGGCCGCTGAGAAATTCAGGATTACGGGAATTAGATGTGATTTTCGGGAAATCCTGATCCCGAGACCGAGACCGAGTTCTGGTGAAAAGAGGGACCGAAACAAAACCGCTAGATCTCGGGTCGGTCCGGTACTCAGGAAAATTAGGGACGGGAACTCGGTTTTTTTCGGGATCCCGGGATTTTGATCACCCCTATTACAGGGATAATCAATATCATAATTAATTAATCATATGAAAAAATTCTTATCTCTATTAAAAGAAAAGTTTTGGATATATATATATATATATATATATATATATATATATATATATATATATATATATATATATCCAGCTTTTTATTTATTGTCTTCTAAATTATTTAATAACCAATTATTTAATTACTAAGTTAAGTATATAATATAGTATATTAAAATTACAATTTAACAGTTCCGTAACACTTTTATTTACTTTATAGTTTACCAATGCGTTTGGTTCGTGGAATTCAATGGAATTTGAATTTGAATATTTTCCTTTCAAATTTGTTCTCGATTGAGTAACGAAGTAATTTGAAATGCAATAAAATCATTCAATCAATGAAATTTAGTACTATTTAAACAATCCTTAAAAATTCTTCACTTTAACGAAGGAATGTTACGTGGTCTTAAATTCCATTGGTTAAAAGAATTCATTCCAATATAAATTTGTCCATAACCCAACTAAGCACAACTTTCAAAGGAAAAGCTTGCAATTTCAATTCCATTGAATTCCACGAACCAAACGCCACCTTAAAAAACAAACCAACATGCATAACAAGCGATCACCCGTAAATGCTGATAGCAAGCGATCATTAAGTTCTGAAACGACTTCGTTTTTTGGTGCAAGTTTCTGCTCGTTCTTGAAAAAGGGTTAGATTTTTAAAATTATCAAGAATAGAGGGAAATGTAAACCTCGTAAATATTATAGATTAAATAATTAATGTAATTGGGTGTTAAAATCTGAATTGAAATACAATCATTATCCAAAACTGGCTGAAATCAAAGAATAGATATGGAAAGCACACAATGATTGTATTTTTAACCAAAAACCAGTATCATTGGAGAAAGTCATTAACGCAACAAAGGAGCTCGGGTTCTTGTGGTTGAGCAATCGATCAAGGATGAAGATAAAATGGTGAGATTGGTGTCGTTTCAATATGGTTTGATCATCAGTGTGAGGTTGTAACGCTGGTGTAATATTTATGGTTTGTTAGTCTTTTTCGGACTTTCGGTGTAATCTTTTGACTACCATCCTAGTAGTGTTGTGAATAAAAAGTTTTGTTGGCCGTTAAAAAAAATATATATAATTCATGTCTTGTGGTTCGAACCGCTGGAAAATGCTTTTTGTATGAGATAGAACTGATGCTCCACCCATGAATATCCACATAAATTGAGCGTTTTTGGTGATTAAACTCACATGTTGACTATGTGATATTAGTAATTGTTAAACTCACATGTTGACTATGTGATATTAGTAATAGTTGATCACTTATACTATTATACACCTTTTAGAGTCCTCCAATTCATTGTTGATTTCAGGGATGACTTTTGTTTTTACTTGCATCTCCGCATGCTTGATGAAGAACTTGAACACTCTCCTCCTTTGCAAAGAAGCTACAATTTTATCAATAATTTTTTTTATGTAAATTTCCAATCGTTGGAAATTTTTTAGGACTGAGTTAGTGAGTTGTGAGAAGGCCAATGAGACTTGGGGTCCATATTGTTCGAAGGTATGGCTTGAGTCGTCAGGTTCTCTTTTTTCTAACTGAAATTAGTAGAATGGAAGTTGGTAATTATATTATATGGGAATCGGCAATTACGTCCATCAAATAAATGACAATTAGGAATAGTAATTGCCCTTTCTAAACTAAACTATATTAAGGTTTCTTTTGGGTGTATATATAGAGGTATTAGGGAGAGAATTAACGCCTCCACTTTGTCACTTTAAAACCGTGACCTCCTCTCTCCCTCTCTACAATTCGTGGGTTTCCACCTTAGCCATCCTAACCATACACCCTAAACGGGAACTCAATCAGTGGCTTCAAGGATTGCTTCAACTCAATCAGTGGGTTTCCATCTTGCCTTATGTTTTCGAGATTGGTTGTGAATTCTTCCATGTTGAGTTTGATGATTGGAATTTCATCAGAATCTTCATAGTATTGATCCTCAATGTCACTTATTGATGATTCATTGGCTTCTGGCTCGGGTGTTATTGGTTCCTCAATGATCGGTTCACAATTATTTCCAGAAGTTTCTTCACCTTTATTTGATTCATTTTTTAGCTGGAGGTAGTGGCATGGACATGATAACCACATGTGATAATGGATATATTCTAACAAGATCATCTGAAATCACTATTCTTTTTGTCTCTTAAATAAATTACATGATTTGGTTTGACACATGCTAACAAATCGTGTCTTATTGTGTTAAACATGTTAGATACGACGTGAGTAACACAAACATCGAACATGAAAACGACTCGTTTAACACTTGGTTTTGATAGTTTGAGCGTGACACTTATATGTTTTATGTATCAAAAAGGTTAAATGGTAAACCTTAAAATACTAAAAGTAATTATTAAAAAAAAAAGTAGAAAATTACATAATTGTTAAATTGTATATCTTTCCTTAGAAGTTGTTAACTATCAATTGTGTTGATAAATAAATGCATCATTGTATAACTTTCCTTGACACAGTTTCTTTGATGTTTTTGTTCGTTTAAACACTGTAAATAGATATGAGAAAATGATACAATAATGTTTTTTCTTTTAGTTTTTACATATTCATGCTCCACGTATTTCATTGGAGACCAAAGCCACAATACACTTTAAGATTTTACATCTTTTTGTATCATAATTCAATATTCTTTTTTATACGGGAAAACAGGAAAAACGAGTTGGCTAGCATGAGTAGAGAGTGTAGATACTCCTTTTGAGATAAGTTATTTAACAATATCGTGTTTCTCATAAATTTGTTAATTTTTATTTTGAACGGCTATAAAGTTGTTAATTGATATTCATGTTTTTGCCAAATGAAATCATATATTATTTATAGGAACTCAAATTGCATAACCTGATCATAGACCATATATAAAACTAGTATGATCATGCTACTGTAGTAATTTTCTCTATCTTTTTTTTTTTGAACGGCAAAGCTGGATTACCGACAGGGACATTACACCATCCAGCCGATCATCTCTAATCTTCATCAGGAGGAAACTCACCAATGGTGGGAAACCCCCCTGACCCAACTTGTAACCTCCATTTTTTATTCTTTTGTTACAAGTAGAACTTGAACTTAAAATCACATGATAAAAGGGTCATATACATTTGCCACTAAGCTGTTAATCGGGTTAACCCGATCGGGTTTCGGGTTATTAGGGTCGGGTTAGTCGGATTTTTAATTAAAAAAAGCTCACCCGCAATCCGACCCTGTTAAGGTTCGGGTTAGTAGGGTTCATGTTAATTGGGTTCGGGTTAGTAGGGTTGAACAAATTGGGTTAGTCGGGTTTTACACCCAAACATCAAGCTTTGAATTGATGAGAGCATTTGTACCGATTCTATGTGTGTACATAAGAATATGATATGAGTCTATAAGAATATATGATATGAGTATTAATTTCTTCCATGTTTAATTACAAATGAAGCTTCAAGTTATAAAGTCCGAATCGTGAGAAACCCATTTTAATAACTACAAAAATCTAAAAATTAAAAAGAAGTAATAAACAAATATTTTTCTATGTAAGATAATCTATATTAAGTTATGAAGATTAATAGGACCTGCAATATTAAAGTAAAACTTATCTTAAAACTTCATATTGAAAGTAGTACACAATACATGTTTCATCGAAGGTAATGAAACTAATGAGTTAGTGATGAACATCACACCCATCACTACACAAATCATTCGTTAAATCAATAAATTAATTAAGAGAATTAAAGGAGAGCATGTGCACCATGAGAAGGATGTGGTGTGATCTATATATGAAGTTTAGTGTTTAAGTTGCAACTATGATGGCTTATTGATACATATGTGATGACGTCATAAAAAGACGGATACTTATCACTATTCGGGTTAACCTGAAAGCTGATTGTTTTAAGAAAGTTTAACTCGAATCAGACCCGAACTATAATTCGGGTTAGTCGGGTTAACCCGACTAACACAATAAGCCTTTTAAATTCTATTGGACCCGACCCTAATTATCTTGTTCGGGTTCGGGTTAAATTAGGTTAATGGGTTCGGGTATTTTCGATACCCCTGTTTGCCACTGAGCTAAGATATCGGGTGTAGTAATTTTCCCTGTCTAACCACTAGGACTTGTCCTAGTGGTTACCCCCTTGGCTCTTAGAGCTTTGGTTACTATGTGACCCAAGTTCTAATCCAAGGGGAGGCAGTTTTACCCCATGTTGTCCCAGGAGGGGGTTTCTGCCAGGAGAAAGCTTCAGGAGGGGGTGTCTTGGTTCTCACGGAGGTCCGAGTAATCGACCTTGGACATAGCCCCGCAAGGGTAGGTTTACACGTGAGACCAAAGTCGCCTGATCGATGCCGTTCCAAAAAAAAAAAGTAATTTTCCCTGTCTACACCTCCATTTATCTCTCTCTAATATCAATTAGCGATTGGCCTAAATCACTTCCTCTGGGCTCTGGCTCTGGCTCCATCTGGTTCTATGTTCGAATCCGTTGACCCAAATCAAACAATGAAACGACCTCAAGATCTATCCGATCAAACCCCCAGATCTCACCATGTTTCGAAAGGTATGTATACGCTTCATCTCTGTTCATCGATCCGCAACAAATCTTGAATCAGTTGATGAAGAATTGAGTTTCTTTTTGTGTATTTCTTTTCTGGGTTTGATTAAAGTTAGGGTTTTTTTTCTTATGTTTTTCTGAATTACTGCAGATCTGGTCTAGGGATCCGGATTCGGATTCGGTTCAAATTAGGGAGGTCTGGAATGATAATCTGGCAGAAGGTAACAGGAAGGTGAATACGTGTTCTTTCTTCCATGTTCATCTGATTAGGCGATTTACTTCTGCTTTGATTTTAGGGTTTATGATTCCCTTTCTCGTATGTGCCCTTTGCTTCTACTGATTTGAACTCTAAAATCTAAGTTAACAGCAAGAATGATGAGCCTGCAGCAAAGTCGATCTAATCACCCTAAAATAACAACAAAATTTTATGTTTTTATTGGAACAATAGAGTTAAACAAAATAATTTTAATCTTATGTCGGTATAATAGAGTTAATCGAAATTGGTTTTTATTGGTATAGGATTTTATGTAATTTGTTTTAGAATTATATGTTTATGTGAGTTTTGCTACATACAAATATATATAAAAACAAGTGAAAAATTGAACGTTAGTATGGGTCAGGGATCAAAGGAAAATGGAAGTAATGAGTCAAAGACAAATGAAAAAGGGATGTAATAAAGACAGATGAGAAATATGAGGTCTTGAATATATGGAATTCTAAAAATAATACAGAACCTAACCTCCTCAGTTTTGAGTGTGAAATTACTTTAATCAGACCTGAGAAAATAGGACATTTAGGTATGATTTGGATAGTCCTTGAAACATTCAATTGGAGACTGGGTTGACAATGTTTATTGGCAGAAAATTGGAAAAACGATCAACGTAATTCACTTCCTATTTTATGCAGGACTCTCATGCGGGCCTTTCTTTTACGCAGTAAAAATTCCATATTTAGTAGTTAAAAATGCTTCTTATTCATCTCTTAGTTGGTAGATGTTAAGTAAAAAACACACTGCAACCCTTCAAACTAAGCATATTCAAAGATGTAAAGTTATTTCGGTAAGATTCCTTGCTCTTATGCGTGATTTCTTGCTCGATTGGTAGAAGAATAGTATTAACACACTGGGATCCTTTGATCTGTTCTAAAAATTCATATGGATTTTGGACTCGTTTGTTTGGGTTTCCACTTGTCTTTTAAGCTCCATTTTATGTGCATGTTGGCTTTCGTGCTTTAATTTGGAGATCGCACTGCGATTTTGTACTGGATGCTTAGTTTTTTTTTTCCTATTGATTAAAGGTTCAAACAGAATTATTGCTTAACTTGAGGTGCATGTTGCATTTCTGTAATTTATATTTACTTCTGTTCATATTATTGATGTTTATTAATTTTATTGCCAAGAAAGCTAGACTAATTATTTATGATATGGACAACAAAACTGGGATCTCCGTGGAAGATCATTCATTCTACTTAATTGACATCAGTTTTATATATACTAGGCAAACTGACAAAACGAACACGGTCATATGGTTTGTGCCCCTGTCATGGGGAAGCTGTTGGTGTTTATTATGCACTTGATTGTTATGAAGATAATCATGTCCTCCTAACAGGTAACACAATTAATTTGATGCATATTGATACCTTTAAGCACAAACACCCCCTTCATTTACACATGTATAACTACGGTTTACCGTTCTTGAGTCTATTGTACTTGACAAAACAATATGTAGATTTTTTGCATTTGTGTTTATTCCAAACACAGTAATTATATAACCATACTGTAACTTGAGTTCAATTGGATGTACGTAGATTACCTGTGCCGAATCCAAAGTTCAAGCGCCCTGTTAAGAAGAAAAGATAGCAATTTGCTCAAGATGATGGTTGTTGATAAAAGGTAAAAGCGAAAAACAACTATCAATTACTTATCCATCCATTAGTAGGAAAAGCTTCTGGATTGACCCATATCTGATTTTAAAACCACCTTTTCACAAAACAGTGAGTGTTTCATAGAGATTAGATTACGAGAGAAGGTAGCTTTCATGTATGCAAGTATTTTAACAGTTGGTAAGGTCATTGCCATCACATCCTTAAAGGTGACGAAGTATGGAGCTACAAAATGCTTCTCATATAGACCAATACATGAATTAGGAATAATTACAGATAATCTTCTATCTGAGTATTGGCTCTTATTGTGTGTTTTGACTAACATGGTACTATCAGTTGCAACTTCACTTTGTTTTGCCTTTTGAT
The DNA here is from genome assembly GCA_039602395.1 of Deinandra increscens subsp. villosa. Classification (NCBI taxonomy): domain Eukaryota; kingdom Viridiplantae; phylum Streptophyta; class Magnoliopsida; order Asterales; family Asteraceae; genus Deinandra; species Deinandra increscens. Next base: position 20,748,196 of record JBCNJP010000027.1, read on the forward strand.
TTTCATCTTTATTTGTCACGAGATTTAATTCCCCTAAAGCATTTGTCTCTTTAAAACTTCAAATATTGTAATACTTTTTTCTGCTCTAATTTTTCCTTAAATAAATCTTGGTCAACTATATTAAACTATGTAAGTATTCATTTAGATTGTATGTAGGTGTATTTTACTTGGTTACATGAAAGCTTCATATGATTAGTTAAGCACTATTTGTAGTTGCTTAGCTCAAATTTTTTCTTCATTTCCTACTCTTTGATAGGCTCTATAATAAATATGTATAGAAAAAACCTTACAGTTTTGCCAAACCATTCAATTGTTAATATTTTGTACTACATGCATTTGCTGTGTCCATAGGCCTCTTTTTTGGTTGATCCTATCCACAATTATGCACTGTTGTGTCATGAATATTCTTCTCTAATGTTGATATCCTTAAATTTTGTAGGTGATACATGTACTGAAAGGTCAGATAATCCTTGGTAAATTATATAATTTACTATTTCTATAAAATTTTAATACTTCTTTCAAATGTTGCAGGTTATATAATGACAATACTACTACTTAGGAACAAGCTAATCACGAAGATAAAACAAATTCATGTTAACAGGTATACATTGGGTTAAACTGATTTGCGGGTTACTGTTTTATTATTTTTTGTAGGATTCTACATTAGACAAAAAGACCACCCTTACTCTCAACTCACATTCAAAGGATCTTGGTGCTGATTCTATGAAAAGATATCAAGTCCCGTGCATCATGTCATCAATGCAAGTGGAGAGCATACACATTTGGAAAAGCGTTCCAGTGCATAGAACACGTATTTTTGATTATGGAACTATCTTTGAAACTTCATGGTATTGAATACAAACCCTGTTATAAAGACGTAGACTAGCGCCGCCGCAACGCGCGGGTGGTCCCCACCTTGTTTTAATAAAATGTGATGCCGTTTCAAAAAAAATAAATAAATAAATAAATAAAAAACAAAAGTACTTGTTCAATGAGTTTTTAACCTTTAAGGATGCTCATAGGAGTGTATCTATACGTTATGTAAGCACAGACTAAGGGCTTAATTAGGTAAAAGGTGAGCGCTACAAATTTACATTAGATTTGTTGTGTATTAGGGCTTGGTTTTATATGCTTAAGTGTTTTATTGATCATGTTTAGTATGTATTCATAGATTCGGGACAATAATGTTTATTCAAAGGATCACATTCAGGTAAAGAACCCCCTAATTTTTTTTTTTTACTGTAAGCATATATGCATAATCTTAATACCTTAAATTTTGGGTGTATTACATGAAAGATTTTTCTTTTGACATTTTATGTTGCTTGGAGTGCTTAATAAAAGGGCTAGTTAACAGTATGATGTATAGTAATCTACGCTTCTGCCTCTTTCACCCAATAGACAATGCATAAGTGTTAGTGGTTTCAAGCTACCTAGTGTTGGTGACGTTTTCTCTTATATGGTCCCTCTTGGTGCTACGTTTTAATTGATGTTTTGATGATCAGAAGGAAAACTGGAAGTCTGTAGGTAAAACAGGTTCTTCATTTCATTCATTCTGATTATTCAAATTCACTTAATCTTTTACTTATAGTTTTAATTGATGTTGATGATCAGAAGGAAAACTGGAAGTCTGTAGGTAAAACAGGTTCTTCATTTCATTCATTCTGATTATTCAAATTCACTTAATCTTTTACTTATAGTTGTATCCCTTCATGAAAACACTTTTACTACAACTCACCTATGCCGCGCTCGTCCTAGCCTCCTCCATTTCTTCAACCATAGGTACCAAACGAGAGCTGCAACAAAAGCATTTTTTTTAAGCTAATTGTATCCATATTGTAGTTATTGATTAGAGACAACACTTACAGTATTTCAAAAAATTGCATTGAGATGATTTTCCCTTTGCTTGTGTTGTAGAAAAAAAAATACATTGTGGTCCTGAATGTATACAAATCCACATGCAATTTAATCCTCTAGTCATATCACCATTCTGTTTAAGACATAAAAAAATATATATATAACACTTACGAAGCCCTAAGATGGCACAGTAAGGGGTTATCATCGGATGTAGGCTCATATATGTAACATTCGGAATCGTCGTCACCAATAGCCTGAAATGCAGTTAACAACCAGTTTAGATAAGTCTGATATGTCATGTTAAGTATGATAAGTAAATTTGGTGAGCCAAAACCTGTTTGTCTATACTGCTGTGTCAGCTTTTTGTCTTTTTCAAATTTTGAGTCTTGATCCCAATTGGGATGTGGGATGGGGGTTTTATTGGGGAGGGATGGAGGCTGAGGGGAGGTTATATGGGGCAGAGTTGGGTGTGCTGTTGGTTGTTTGGGAAAGGCAGGGTGGCTACTTTTCAGCTGTTATGCTAAAGGGCTGTAGATATAGTGTTTTTGTTTCCATCTGGCCTTTTAGAGCTAAAAATGACACTTCTTTTTGGAGGAATAGTTATCTTAAAGTGTCGAATTTGGTTAAGCCGGAATGGTTAGTCAATCCTTCTGAGGAGGGAGGGGGGGGGGGGGGGGATAGTTCATTGCCCTGTTCAAAATGCCAATTTCACATTTGGAGGATAAAAGAATGGTGGGGGTTGGATAGGAGTTGTGATACTGTTCTGAGGCTCCTCTGCATTTGCATTTATCTAAAATGGAATGATGGGAGGGTGCAGTGTAATCCTAGCAGGTGGGTAAGTTTTGTGGGAAAGTATAATTTGGTCAGTATATGGAGGTTATGGAATGGAAGCCTGAGTTATCACTATGTGTTTAAAAATTGTCATAAACTGGTGTGTCAGAATGGATATTTTGAAAGAACAAGGAAGATAGCTTTTATTGGATTTCTAATGGGAGTATGTTTTTGAGGACTGGGATGGAGTATGGTCTGGTTATTATTCTGCTCATTATTATTAGTCATGTGGGAGGTTCTTGGATGGAAAGAGTTTATTGGAGTATGTTGACTTTTTGTTATACAAGCCAATGTGTGGAGAATATTCTAAGATCCAGTAAATTGATTGTTGTTAGGAAGCTCATGGGAAGGTTACTTGTTTGGTGTGGTGTAAAAATCATGGACGCTATTTTGGACTTTCAAATAGTTAATTTGGTTTGTCAAAAAGCTAAGCAGAAGTGTAGACAGAAAGGTACCAATATTAATGTGGTGCTGGCGCTAATTCATTTCGGAGCTGTGTTAGTTAATTCTTGTAATGATATAATAACATTTTGGGTTGTTGAAAGTGTTTTCTACTGGGTTGAATTTAAGGGGAAATGAATGGTTTTTTCGGGACAGCAGTTTGCCTTATCGGATAATTGGCCTGGTGGGTTGCAAACAAAAATCAGACATTCAGACTTGGTTTTTTTGAACAATTCTGCAGGAAGTATAGATATGTTACTGCTGTATCATGGTGGCTCATGGGGGTTATGTCTGTTTGGGCTGGACATATGGGGCGGAAGTATATATGGCTGATATGGATTGACAAGGCTGGGTATACTTGGGTTGATGAGTTCTTTTTTTGGATCAAGAATGAAGATCCCTGCTGTCTTTTTTGGTTGCTGTGTATGGGTTATAGATGGCTTGAAGATTGGTATAGTGATTGGTTCTTAATTGATGATTTGTTGATTAGATTTCAGAAAAAAACATTTGATGTATAAGCATAGAATTGGTAGAATAAGGAGCTATTGTGGTAGTGTGCTTGGGAAAATATTCGTTAGAGGGACATTTCTTCTTCTAATATTTATCTCTAATATGTTGTTATAATTTTTTGCCGGGCTTGGCCCTTCTAAAAAAAAGATTTAATTGATAATTTGCATTATTGTGCAGAAAAAAAGATTGAGACCGGATGTTATAAAAACAGCAGCTGATTAGCATGTATGAATTTGTGAAAGAAGAGACAACCTCATTACATTACCTCAGAAAAAAGTTTGAGACAGGATGTTATAATCACATCCACTTACCTCTTTCACTGTTTTCCTGATTGTTTCCCAGAGGGTGTATTCATCATCCCCAAATTTTCTTGTCCAATCCTGCCAAAGTATAATAGATTGTTTGTAAATTTTGTGAACCAAAGTAAAGTTCAAGTATATGTATTTTTATACCTTAATCACTTCATCATTCATCCTCTTCATAAAAACATCTTTAATCTCTTCAAGTGAAAACACCTCAAAATATAAGAATGGCATGCAACCCCTAAAGACAATTTCAATAAAAAAAATATATATGTTATTGTTTGTCAACCCTTTTTCTTTTTCTTTTTTTTTGTTTGGTGTGTGTTATACCTTTTGAATACCTCCCCGCTCAGAAAATCATTCATTTCTTCTAAGGTCATTATCATTTGTATAACTTTTGATTGCCTGTTTTAGAACTCAAACACAAACAAGTTACTACTGTTAACCATTTGAGATCTTATAAAATTATTTACTATACCTCCCAATGTCCCTCAACTCCTCGACCTTTTCAGCAGGGGTATTTTGTTGAGGGTTTTGAACAAATTGAGTGACCTTGTCTTGCCAGTATGCATAACGGGGTGTGTTTTGCAGCATGAGAGGACCTGTTAAAATTGTATATGAGAAACTAAAAATCTTGACACATATAATCATATTATAAATTATGTAATTACTTACATATATATCCTTCTATGTACCCTTTAACAGTTGTGAAACCAAGATCAATCATCCTCACAAATGAAATTACACTACAACAATATGAAAATGTTAGTAACATAATGATGAAACAATTCATAATTTGTTCAAATGAATAGAGACTTACTTAGCAAAGCGTATGTCGATATCATCATCGTACTCCATTTCTAAAAAAAACGTAGAAAATGGAAACTTTACAATAAAATCGTACAAACACCATCGACAAATATACTTGGTAACGAGCTTGAAGATTGATTAGAGAAAAGAAGACACGGGGGGAAGAATACAATGCATACTAATGGCTTAAGGTGATGTATTTAAGGACGGATCTATGTCATTGGGCTGTTCTTTTTTTGAGGAAAGGATGGGTTTTAGCAGAAATTGGAAGCCAATTTTTACACTGCTATGGAGCTATGTCTGGGAATCTCTTTAAATCTGGTAAACAACACACTTGGTGCATATTCTGATACTGATGGTGTTCCCGCAATCTCACTGTTTTTTAATCTGGCTGTCGACGATTGCGATTGTTTTGGTTCATCACCCATGCTACTTAAATTTGCAGCTAGAATCCTATCACCATACAAACCCTCTACATCAGGAGTAGTATCTATCCGACTCAACTGTTCTCCATAACAAAGAAATCCACCACTCTTATACAAAGTAGACTTATGTATTGAATTAGACTCACGGTGAGTGATTTTAAACACACACAAATATTAGTTTTAATCTCTACTTCATCGAATATTGGTGATGAAGAAGTTTGTAATCTCCTCTCTTCCCTTCTTATTTTCCACGTCTCCCCGTCATCAGCTCCATTGGACTGGGGAAAAGCAAATCGATGCCTATTGCTTCAGCCTAACTCTCACTCTAATTCCTAATTCCTAGCTCGATACTCATGTGCTTATCGATGTCTAATCATCAACAACACCATCGACATTTAATGCCTAATTTACTGAGAAAACTATTGTCCAATTAGTATCGACACTTAATGTCTAACCAGACGAGATAATGAACCCTAATTAACGTTAACCGCCATTAATGACAACAAATTTGCTTCAACGAATGTGGAATTACTAAAACAAAACTAAACGCTACTTCATGATCTGCAATTAATGACCGAAAACGAAAAAGCAGATTCATAATCTGTTCAGCAATTATTGACCAAAACTAAACGATTGCTTCAACAAATGTGGAATTAGAACTAAACGCTACTTCATGAACTGCAATTAATGACCGAAATCGAGAAAGCAGATTCATAATAATCTGTTCAGCAATTAATGAGCAAAACTAAACAGATTGCTTCAACAAATGTGGAATTAGAACTAAACGCTGCTCCATGAATTGTAATTAATGATCAAAATTGAAAAGCAAATTCATAATTAATTCAGCAATTAACGATCGAAACTCAACGATTGCTTTCAAATTGATATGAATCAGTTAGAAAACTAACCTGCTAGCAGAGGAATTGAATTCCTGTTTCAAGTAAGAACAAACAGAATTGTTAACGAAGCATTAGCATTGTAATGCAATGCAAAGAAGACAGATTATAGACAAACGTACCACCAGATGAATTCTCCCGCTCAGATGAGAGAATGTACCAGAACAACTTTTTTATGAAACTAACTGAATGAATTTTATATACACACCCCTATAAACTTACAAAATATCATATATATCCTTTAAAAGTTTAAAATGTCATATAGGTCCTTAAAAACTAACTAAAATATCAAAATTTACCCACTTTATTGATAATAAAAAAAAATTACCATTTTACCCTTACTTCCCTATAGAGAGGTGCGTATTTAAAACTAGTTTTTCGGTTCCAAACCGGTTTCACACGAACCGTTACAAACCGAACTGTATCTAACAGGTTTCACACGAACCGATTCCCGAACCGATACAAACCAAACCGGTACAAACCAAACCGGTTCTAACCAGTCCCCCCTTCGCATATAAACCGGTTTAGAAACCGGTTTTGCTCAAAGCGGTTTCTACACATCAATTTTATATCCGTTAAAGTAGCTGTTTGTAACGACTTTATAGTCGTTTTAACCCCTATTTTGATAGTTTTTACCCACTTTGACCCTAATCTTTAGTGTATATACCACCATGGTGTGTTACAAACATTATCTTACTTCTCTACCTCTAAAAAACCACTCAAACACACTAATTTTCTACTCCAAATGGCATGTTCTAGTGCTCAAAAGTAATGCCAACGTTGAATAAACTCGAACATCTATCTTTGTATTTTCAATTCAAAAACATCTATCTTTGTAACCTATCTATCTCGAACAACTTGTGTTTGTAATGGTTTAAGTTTGAATTCAATAAAAAGTATGTATTATTAGTTTATATAATTATTTAAGAAAAAAATAAGCGTAGGAACCGGTCCATTCCGGTTTGAGTCAGAAACTGGCTTCGGTCCAAACCTTAGCCAGTTTGGTCGGTTCAACATCTCATCCTTGGTAACCGTTCTCAAACACTTAACGTGTGGTGTAGCAGTGTCATTTAAACAAGCTTTCAACGCATCTAACTGAATTGTTAGGTCGGAGGTTCTATTAAAAGGGTACCCTGTATATACTTTGTTTGATCCCTCAAATTATCACTATTCGAATAGTTGAAGTGAATGGTTACTAGGAAATTTCTACTGAGAACACCTTGTAGAAAATCCTGATTCCATCTTACTTGAATAAATATAAGAATTGACTTCAAACTAATATGTGTGTGTATATATCATGATGACCACAAACTAATATGTGTGTATGTAACATGATGAACACAAAGAGTACACCGACATTTGATAGATATATCGCAAACTTCATAACAAACTGAAGTGATGAAGTTTAAGATTATCATGCCGATCATGATCAACTGCAGTTACACCTCCTCTTCACCATGTACAAATTTCAGGTACTTCACTAAACTCACCTTCCTTCTCTTTACATTTTGAAGGTTCTTTCCAATCAACCACGGCTGAAAAACTATGTACAGACATATATCCCATATAAGGGCATATGCAAATAAGAAAAAAAAAATGGTAACCGAATGAAAACAGTGTACAAGACACGCTATCTTACTTTAAACCACCATTGCCTCAAATGCAATGAATAGTTTTGAATCTTAATTCAGAGTCAAGAACCGGTTATAGCATTTTAGACTTTATCATCTTAAACCATTGATATTCTGTAATCAAAAGACAATGATCAATCCAAATTAAGAAACACAAAAACTTACGACAATGATCCCCAGAGAAAGTACGTCGGAATCAGCTGCTGCAACGAAACGCATCAAACAATATTCATAATTAGAACAATAGTAACTTTAGATAATCAGCCATTTTATCTATGGGTTTCAACTTTCAAGTGTATATATACATATGTGCTAAGCCTACCTTTAAATTTTCAAGAGCACTTAAAATCCACTAACCAATAACCAATACATCTTTCAATCCCTTTTCATAGTACTGCAAGTACAAATAAGCCAAATCTAAACCATAGACTTGTTCAATGAAAAAAGAAGCTTCCAAAGAATCACATGGAAAAAATAAAGGTTTATATACATGTATACATAAAGTCTATCTTAGATGGCATCAGTAGAACGACTCGAAATATGAAAACCTGCCACCAAACAGTTAAGGAAAACTGAAACTGTTAGATAATAGATGCCCGTCTGTTAAAACCAAGGAAAAAAGCATAAACCAAACGGGTTCACCTTAAGGCGAAGCTAGGCAGCTAAGGCAAAATAATCATAGAGCCACAAGTGTGTCTAAATATTACTGGCCAACTGCCTGTAATATACACAATTTTGAAGCCTCATGGTAGCACTCTTCATGTTATATTTTGCAAAAAGAAAAACAGACCTTTGAACCCAATGATTTATTTATAATCACAACCATTTTATCTATTCCAACCCGATCTGATCTAACCTTCAACTCAGGCAATCTCAGTTATCCTTTGATGTTGCCTCAGCTTTAGTTGTTTTTAACTTTGAAGCCTCATAATGGGATGATATGCATGTTTGAGGCTGCTGATCCACGTTACAAAAGAATATATGCTCCTATGGTTCTAGTTGTTCCTTAAAAAGAAGGTTAAAAAGATGTTATCTTGGAATAAAAACAAATCAAATACACATACCTTTGTGAACATTATGATTTGCAATTCTCTTGACCATAATCCAACCGAATGAACATACAAATAACTGTATTAGTTGCTAGTTTTCGTTGTTTGTACCAAGGTATTTTGATGTTTTCATGGCTGTTGCAATGATAACCGTAGGGAACTAGCTGTTGTCCAGCTGCTGTCTGTAACTCTTTGTGCTAATGTTGATATCTCGTTCCATATTGTTGTATAAAACTGTTAGTATCTGTGGTTCAACACTTAAAAACTATTTTTTAAGTCAAGCAAAGTGCAGTTATGAATTTGATATCGAGTGTTTATAGAATCTGGATTTCAGTATGTAATAGCAACGAAATAAGCCTTATTCTCTATAACTAATGATTCAAGGTTGTAGGACAATGATTTCTAAATTTGGCCAGTGTTGTAGAAAGCGCTAGGCGGTAGCTAGGCGGTCGAGTACCGCCTAGCATTTAATCGGGATAAATCGATTTGTAATTTTTTTAATTTATATATATATATACACATTTATATAAAAATAATACTTTCAAATCTACATTCATACTTCATAATTTATAGAATTCAAACTTAGTTATAACAAAACAAGTACTTATAAATCCATTTTTTTCGATTTTGACAGATTTTTTTCGATTGACCGATTTTTGACCGATTTTGACCGGCTTTGACCGATTTTTACCGCCTAGCTATTCCACCGATTAATTGACCGCCTAGCTTAAAATTCCAAGAGAAAGTACCGCCTAGCGATTAATCGCCGCCTAGGCGACCGTCTAGGCCGATTTTTACAACATTGAATTTGGCACAACAAAGTAAGGATGATGAAACTAATAAACTGAAGCAAAATTGGGGAAATTATAACCAAATTTCTAACAGCAACAGCAACAGCAACGAAATGTAATTGTTGTAATCTTTTTTTTTTTATTGTGTATTGACCTCAATTAAATCACATCTAGATTTTAAATGGATTGATATATCAACATCAGCACTAAAAGTAAGGATTTGGTTATAAGGTTGTATGTTACTACAAAATAAAAATTAAGCTACCATATTACCCATTACCCTCTTGTACTATACTACTATGTATGTTAAGAAAACATCCAACTACAAACTTACCAATGTGAAACAAAGATATGCTTATGAGATATCAGAAAACAATTACAAGACAATAAACAATCCTTGCATAGTATTGATTCTATTGAAGACACAAAAAAACTTAAAACACAAAACTGATATTAGTTAAAACCAAAATTAGATTCTAATTTCCACCAATTTGATACAAAGATATGCTTATGAGATATTAGAAAACAATTACGAGACAATAAACAATCCTTGCATAGTATTAAAGACACAAAAAACTTAAAACACAAAACTGATATTAGTTAAAACCAAAATTAGATTCTAATTTCAGCACGCGTAGATTTAATACAAATATTATTTCAAGCTTTAAAAGAATATGAGGCGGTGTGAAAACAATTAACAAATTCATATTTGAGAACATGCGTTGAGTTAGGAAACTCACTTCATTAGGTGTCTTTGGTAGAACTCAAACGGCGACTGGATCCATGCAATTTTTGCGAGCTGCAGATTAGCAAACAAAATAAATTAACAAATAAGATGAACAAATCAAAGGTAATAGGATATTTGGGATAAAAATTGAAGATCACGATGACGTAATGGAAAGAACTAATGTTTTCCCATTGTATTTATCTTTTGTGCACTCTCTCACCGTTAAACTATGTGACTTTATTTCCTTTCACACTCATTAAAATATGTTGCTAGATTGACCAGTTATAGGTATTTATCCAAATCGATTCAGTTTTTCTTTAATCAATCATTTAGGCCACTGGTGTGGGATATCAAAGTATCAAACATAGAAAGAAAAAAAATGAGTGAAGGACATGAACTTAAACACATAGAAATAAGAGAACAAACTTGTTACTCTTTATGAATCTATTTATGAGTGATTTACCTTGCAAACGAAACACAGATTCTTAGGCCTGCTCATTTTAGGCCAAGTTGTCAACATAACTAAAGGCATCGAGATTCCACTCTTTCAATCAGAAGGAAAGAAACAACTGTCTTTCAGAAATGGAGGAAAAAAAACCTTAGACCAGCCTCTAAGAACACGGGTCTTTGCATCTTTGTTGTTAACCAGCCTCTAAGAAACAACTGTCTTTCAGATGGGCGTGCTTACCCATGGATGTGAACTTGGATTAAAAGTGAATCTTGCAAGAAAGATTGCAGATGCAGCTACCAGAGAAGGCAAAAACTCAATGCAGCGATATTCTACCAAACTTAGCTCCGCCAAATAATAACTCAAGAACTCCAACCGTAAATTTGGGGTCTACAATTTGCAAACAAAGGATGCAGAAAATAACACTTGGACAAACTTTGAAATCAATCATAAGGTGTACGAATAAACTGAGACGCAGCTTACTTCAGAATCCTCTTGATCAACCTCGGTCAATCTCCTGCGAAGATCAACAAATCAAATGTTAACACTCGACAGAACACACAATTAATCATGTAATAAGGATATTTAAATTCTCATTCGCACCTACCTAACAAAAGAATGTGCCGTGGGATATCCAATTTCATACTTAAGAGCTTTGAGCACATCGGCTTCCATTTGCACAAGTTGTTGCTTTGTCGCTGGGTATTCAACCCTGAGGCATAAGTCTTCAATAGTTAGGCGGCGAGCCTCTTCATATTTCCTGTTAGTTTACCAGAAACGTAATATTCAAGAATCAAACCCTCGCCACATAACATAAAAGAACACCAAAAATCTGTATAATAACTACCCAGCAATAAGAAGGGAAATAAGAGCAAGATGGCCAATATTCATGTCAATCAGAGTATTTGTGGTTAAGAATCTATCCATGTAAGAGACGGACAGATGCAAAGTCTCTGGACGCAGCTTGTACTGTTGAGCAACATTAGCCAACCAATCAACCAATTCAGGCCTAACATCCATTTTCATATTTTCCAGAATATTTTGTCGAACCGGCCTTGTCTCCCTCAACTAAATTCCCAGTTTAAACACACAACAACTTTAATATTATTATTCATCTAAAAACGAACGAGACAGATAATTAAAAAATAAAAGGAATAGAAAAAGGAGAAACCTCCATGTAACGAATATACTCGTAAATATCTTCATACATCTGAGGATCAAAGATTGGTTTCACACTACATTCCCGGTTTCGAATCTTCTTCTTCACCTTCTTACAATTTTTCCCCTTTTGAATCTTGCTAAGATATCGAATTAGAATCTTGTTCTTCACCTGTCGTAGATTTAGGATGACATATCCCATCCGTTTTCCTCTTTCTTCCATCTAAGTTTTGGATCAACAAATGCATACTATTAGGATGCCAAAGTTCAGATACATCTATGTAATCATACTATTCGATGTAAATGTTAATAAACTCTTACAACGTGTACCATATATGTTACAGCAATCAACCTACTTGTTTTTATATTCTTAGCATCCCAAACACAAGTGCATAGACAAATAAATCACCTACACTTGAATCAAAGCAAGCCCGTATAGGTAATCTTCAAAAACCTAACTTATCTAACTCCAACTGAAAAAAAAAAAAAAAACAATAACAAACATGTGTATCATGATCAAGAAATTACAGAGATAACTATTAAGTGAATTGGATTGTTTGTTTTCGTTTAAAAACAAGCTTACATGTATATATATTTATTAATACAGAAGCCAAATTCCACCTATCTATTGATTTCACAAACAATATCCAAATTACGTAGGTACTAAGAAACAACGGCAAAAACTAAAAGTTCCAAATAAAAACCCTAAAGTAAAACTATAGTAATGTGGAAATCAACTGAAATCGAAGGTGGAAATCACCTGAAATCGATGAGCACTCGCACAGGCTGAAGGTGATGATCGAAGGTGATGAGCTTTTTTCGAGGCGAGGTAGCGAGTGGCGAAACAGAGCTTTCTAGCGAGCGATCAGGATTTGCAGATTTTAAAACTCCAGCTCAGCCGTCCAAAAGCTTAGGTTTTTACTTAGAAACTCGAGTTCGAGTCTATGCAACATAATTCTTTTTTTTTTTTAAATCCAGCCCTCCGTCCCCTTGACTTGTGCTCCACATCTCTCCTTTAACCTCTAGCCTCCAAGCCCCTTTTAGACCTCAGAGTGGGCCAAGGCCCAATTATTCTTCTTTTCTTTCTGTATTTCATGAAATCACATAGCTCAATTACTCTTCTTTTATTTATGTATCTCACGAAATCACATAATAAAATTAGGTTTTGAATTTATTTTATTTAATATATATTCATTTTCAATGATTGGAAATTAATAATTATAAAAGAAACGATTGTAAAACTTTACTAAGTAACGTCTTATGTTCAAGTTCAACTTAATTACAACGTTTATGCTCATTTACTTCACACCCTACTAATTACAAGAATTGATTAAAACATTATATTTTGTATTCATATACTATAAAAAGTGTGTGTAACATTTCAAGTAACAAAAAGCCTTTTTGATCAGTTCGTGACGGAGCCTATGTTTGAGCCGTATTCTTCGGATATGCCTGGGTTCGACTCCCGTTATTTATTTTTTTAACCTTTTACCCATCTGAACCGTAATTTATTGGCAACACTTTTTTCTTCGTTCTCGCCTCTTTCTCCTTAACTTCCCAACCATAATACCGTTTCACCACCGTCGTTCTCCATTACAACCATTTTTCTAATATTAAGAAAAAACCTTTTCATTTTAAATGAACTATGGTTGATAAAAAGTTAACAAACGTGATTTAGCTTAGTTGACGGATCTTTAATCCTAATAAAGCAATAAAATGGTTGCCACATGTCTTTTTTCTAGGGCCTCCACGTCATCATGTCCACATGTCAACACTAGATTATATTAATATATAAATTTTAAAATAAATTCAATATATTATTTCAACTTTCCAAATATAAAATTGAACCTTACATTTAATAAAATTTAAATTTCTAATTAATGTAATGAAACTTCAAATCTTTTAAAATTTATAAACTTGGATTTTGAAATCTCTCATCAATATTTTTTCTTTTATTTATCTCATTTTATAAACCAAAATTCAACCGTATATTTTACGGGTTACTAATCTAGTATATATATATATATATATATATATATATATATATATATATATATATGTGTATATAGTTATATATAGTTATATATAATTATATAGCATGATGTTCATTGTAGACACTTATATTTATTATAAAAATAATGGAAGCATTTCGAGATTTTACAGATTATCGATTGCCGATTGGGTCAAATAAATAGTAAAATAAAATATTTCTATCATCACCTACATTTCACCAGTGAATGATAAACTTAAAATACGACATGTCAACCAAATTTTCTACATCACCCATAAAACATGATTTTAGTTTTTACCAACCGTGTTTATTGAAATTTATTCCGGTGTTAAGTTAAAGAACCAAATTTTTTTTACATCATCCATAAAACATGATTTTTAGTTTTTACCAACAGTGTTTATTGAAATTTATTCCGGTGTTAAGTTAAAGAAATTGATTTATATTTTATTGTTTGATGAGTTATGTGAAGATAATGATTTATTTATTGTAAATTTTTTAATATAACTAGGCCAAGGTAAAGTTTAGATAAACATAAGAAATTACGATACACATTTTTATCCGTTACCTGTCACTTTCTTATTGTGATAAAATACAAACAAATATTATTTTTTTCTGATTTTTTTATAATATCCATAGTTCTTTTTTTTTTTTTAATTGAGCCGTAAATGCTAACATGTTATATCTTTTGTTATATAATTTCCTCATATTCTGCATCCGCAACTACTAACACAATATATAGTTCGGAATAATCTTCTCAACTCACACGGATCAAATTTTATTTCTATAGTGTTTTATAAGTTAATTCATTCTTCTAAGAAATTATATTTATTTTTCATGTATGTCTAATAGTCCTGACAACTCATATACTTCGGTTTACTCAATTTATTACTAATTTATACGGAAAATATGTATGACCGCAGCAACGCGTGATTGATCTCTAATTACCTACAAAATTATTTATTATGCGAAAGGTTCAAGGAAAACCCGTCTTATTTTTATTACGAATACCTAAAAGAATTTTGTTTGTAAAAACTTATTAAAACTTAGAAAATTAATTAAAAATAAAATAAAATTTTCAGATGTTAAAATGAATTTTAAGAGGAATAAAAGTCGTAAAATCTTCGTGTTATCAAGGACGGACCCAGAAACTTTTACCAATTGGTTCACTTTTTTTGTCATCTTATTTATATCAATCTCAACATTAATACTTTTTATACGGATCGGCGGATCGGTCGGGTCAACTAAAATAATATCATACAATACTATATCCTTTGGAAACGATTCAATCTTCTAAAGCGAACTTATCGGAGGCTTTTTTATAAATTTCTTTTGATTACAATCCTCGTAGATGGAAATATGATGACATATTTTGTGCATATATAAGCTTCTTTTTAGAGAATAACAATTTAAATGTTAAAAGTAGATCAGAAGTTAAACTTAGAGTTAGATTAATAAGATTTGTTAAAAGGCAATTAATTGATAGAAAATTAGCCGTTAAAAAAAATTGATAGAAAATTAGTTGACGAACAGTTTTCCGAATACTACCTTAAAATTGCATAACTATCTAATTCTTCCCAAACACCACCTTAAAATTGCATAACTATCTAATTCCCAGTGATCAAACACCCGGTCATTATATCCAAAATCATTAAAAATTTGAAAAAATCTTAGCCTTTTTGGAAATTTTGTTTTTCATCTAAAACATGTTTATAAGATTATCAGTTTGTCTTCAATAATAGATTAATAGTATAGTACGTAGATAACAACTTACTTTGATGCTTTCTAATTTTCTATAAACAGACATCAACATAAATGACCACAAGTTTCCTTCTAACCCCCATTGGTTCATGTCAGTATTAATCTAGCTATGCACTTCACAACAACAATAGGTAAAACTTTGATGTGCCAACTGCCAAGCCTAGACTTGCTTAACTCAAATCGATAATTTAATAAGCCAATCAAACATAAATAACATAAAATATAAGGACAATCGATGAATCGGATCATCAGTTTTTGGATTTAAGAATGAGGTTACCTCATTGTTCGAAGTTCGACATTCCATCTGTTTCATTATTCGAACTTCAACAAACCATCTGAGAGAGACTGACAGAGCGAGGGACGGAGTTGGCTGCGTGGGGTGGTGGCCGGTGGAGTGGCGGACGACGGTGGCTGTGGAAAGGGAGAGTAGTGAGCGAGGGAGGGAAACGTTAAAAATCGAGCATTTTGTGTAAAAAATGGAAAAAATATTTTTTTTTAAAATTTTATATATAACAACACTATACGCGTTTTAAATATAAAAAATCACTCGTTTTTATGTTTTTATGGTGCAATTTAAAAAAAATAATGTCGTATTGAAAGTTATGAATGTTTAAAAAAAATGGAGAAACTTAATTAAAAATCAACAAAGATTATTAAGAGCAAATTGCTCCTCCTTTATTTTTTATTAGATCAAGATTAAATAGCTAAGATTTCTTGCTATCTTTCTTACCCAAATCAAACTTCTCATTTAAAGTTTCTTTTCAAGCATAATATTATACAAGACATAAAAGAGCACCCTAATTTAAACATATCATCACAAGTTACAACGCAAATTGATGTTGGTTTATGCATGTCAAAAGGTTTGATGAAACTTGCCGAACATCGTCATCTTCACTGCCTCACAAACCTAACTTTTGGAATATTGTTACTCCAAGGCCTAACACATGCCTAACAACCCAACTCCATCCATAAAAACTCAACTTACATGTTTTAGTTAGTCTCTGTTAGATGTGTTTATTTAAACGATCCTTGGGTTATTAGAATTTGGATTGATTCGAATAAATTGAATTAGAGAAAAAATAAAAGCATGAAAAGTGAATAATATATATAGAGAGATAAAATTTAAACAAAATATGTATTTATATAATTCGAGTTTAAATATTCAGATTGGTTTGGTTCGATAGCGTAACCATGGGTGTTTCTTTGATTGATTCTTGCACTTGTTTTTTCCTTTAGCCTTCTTGGTCTTCTTCTTTGACGGAGGTTGTGCTTATCAACACTTGCTTGGATTTGTTTAGATTTGTTGTTGTGGCCACGTTAAAAACTATTGGTATTGTTCATATTGAGATGGTTGTTGAAATTAACTAAAATCAGATGGTTGTTGAAATTGACTAGAACCAGATGGTTGTTGAAATTTGAGCAAAAGTGGGTGGAAGGGTTGGGTTTTGCTTGTTGTCGCTCGAGAATAAGAGTTGTGTAAACGAAAATGGTGGTCTTTAATCCATGAGTGTGAAATATGTAGTTTGAAAGAAGAAAGTTTATAGATAAAATAAAGAGAATGATGTGGATTTTTGTTGAGAATGAGGCCATGTTGCTTGTGAAGATCCTCTCTTACTCGGTCAGGAAACAAATTTTGGCTTACTCGGTAAGAAAGAAATAAGGCTTGTGTAAGGAGGTACTGGCTGAGTCAGTGGGTTTTTTGAGCCAAACAAACACACTGACTACTAATCGAGTCAGTTGTTAGGTCTTACCGGACTGGGTAAAGAGTTATTAGACAAGTCTTGAGTTATGTATATAGTGTTTAAGTATAAATTAATAAAAAAATATACAACATCCTATCTTACCGTTGCACTTTAAAAAAATAAAAATAAAAATTGTGTGGGACCCATTACAAATCCACCCGTTGGGACATGTGGGACTTTCAGACAAGCCGACAGATGTCATTAAACAACACCGTCCGTGTACACGAAGCGGACGGATCTCTGCGTTCAAGCCGGTATTACTCCACT
>JBCNJP010000027.1:20766346-20829593 GCA_039602395.1 Deinandra increscens subsp. villosa
TATACATGTAGCTATTTTATTTCTTTATTATAATATCGCCTTATTAACTTTTAACTTTAACAATATACTTTTTATTGAATATGACACAAATTATAGGATTGAAAATTCTTTTAACACCGTTCAAGTCTTACATAAAACAATTTTGTTTGTAAAGTAATTTAAAATTAAAATAAAACTAGAAGTGTTGAATTTGTCGTTAAAAAAGTACAATTCTTATTTAGGAAAAAATAAAAAATTAGTACAACTCCATTACTTCATTTTATTTATACGGCTTTATTTTTTCAACTTTGCTTCAACTTTAACCAAGAAACACTTTTAGAAAACACCAGAAAAGAATTTGGTCTCCATTTTCCCATTTCAACCGGAAACGATACTGACCTGTCCCCGCCGGTCAACCTAACAGAACTCCGATCACTTTGCAACTTTTCTTTCTCTCTCTACCCATGTCTTCTTCACTATTAATGACACATTTGCTTCTCTGGAGCTTCGTTTCATTATCATCCGCTTTGCTGATTAATCCGGCGGCGGGATCTCGATTAATCTTACGGGCCATTGAAAATCAACCTGATCTCGCGGTCGATTTGAATGTCACCAATTTCGATGCAGCTCTCAAGGACACCCTCGCTAATTACGCCATTGTCGAGTTCTTCGCTCACTGGTAGGTTTTCACTTATAGGGTTTTCTTTTTTTAGGCTAGATCTTATTTAGTTGAGGAATTTTACTTTGAGATTTTGATCCTCTTCAATGTGCTCTGTTTTTTTTTTTTTTTTTTTTTTTTGCACTTGTACTTGATATCTGAAAAGATAGAGAGCATAAAGATCAAAATTCAAATGGATTTTGTTGCAATTTACGGCTGCAGTTGTGTTTGTATTATTTATTTTACATTTACATTGCAATGCATATGTATGTGTTTTTTTCTGTAAAAGATCTGGAATTTATATTAAATTGTAGTAAATTTTAGATGGGTTTACCTCATAATTCAAAAGTTAACTCTATCCGGAATGAATGGAGGTAGAAGGTTCCACCTGGATGTTATGGAGTTCAAGAACAAAAGATGAAAGCCATACTATTTTTTAAAGGGCTGTAGTCTGTCTAAACCTTAAAGGAAATGCATTTCACTTTTATGGCTAAAATACCCTATTTTGGACCTTTAATCACCAACAAATTCAGCTCTTGTAAGCCTATTGTTTAATTGGTCATATTTTTTAGGCAAAATTGCATTAATTTGTAAAGCTTAAAGCCCTTTTTTGGAAAACCATGTTCAATGTTGTCAGCTGGAGTCAAAGTTTCTTTGGTAGGGCCGTAGGGGTGTTCTAGGGACAGTTTCTTGGTGACCCAACAGATCTAAGTTAATGGTAACAGCTGTAGGAGCGAATATCCTAACATTTTGTTGTGAACATGAGATAGTTGAATTCGGTTATTCTATGATATTTTGATTAATGATTGTATTTGAGAGGATAAACTTCTTATGTGGAGTCACTCATGTGTTCATCCTGTATCCCGGTCCAGAAGAGATGTCCATTTTGGTATATGCATATGTTTTGGGCTTAGAAATATCTGGAATCTTGGATGCTATTTGTATCCAACAGAAAACCACTTAAGCTATTTTGATTTTACCAGCTCAAATAAGTTGAATACAAAAAACAACTCTTGCGATCCTACCAACGTTAATCTAAGCAATGCTCATAAGTTTTTTTCAAAGTACTTTATTCTTATATACGGATTCTCCACATTTGAGTTGATCTATAAGTTTAATTTGACATTGCCTATAAGGCTATAATGAAATAAAGTAGACAACAGTTCTTGGACATGGGTATTTTAGTACATATAGCGATATCTGTTAGCTAACACTTAATAGTATGAATACTATTGATATTGGGGAAGAAAGTACAACTTTCTGAATGATTGGAAAGACTTCAAAATAGAATATTATAATGTACCAGAAACAACCTTTGGATACACATGAAGAAAATCATGTGTTCAAATTTTCTAGCCACTACTAGGAGATCATGAAATATATACCAATTAGTTAAGAAAAACACCTACTTGTACCCATAACTTTGATTAAGTAAAAGGTGTTCGAAATAAATCTGACACTAAAATAAAACGACTTAAATATTGAACTGGAAGTGACTTCAACAGGTGTGGTTGAGTGATTATCACATATGATATCTGCTTTGATTGTAGTAATGTTGGGTTCTCAAATATCCATATATAATCCTAACTTCTATTTATTATTATTCTTTGCAGGTGCCCAGCTTGCAGAAATTATAGGGTACTTCTATATTTCGTTCACAATGCATACACATATACTTGTTGAATAGCTTATTGTTTTAGCTTAATTTTGCAGTCCCAGTATGCGAAGGTTGCTAGGCTTTTTAATGGAGCCAATGCGGTTCATCCAGGGATTATATTGATGACACGAGTAGATTGTGCGAATAAGGTAACATTACTAACGTTTTTCTCACCCTTTTTAATATCTTCAGAAAGTGCCGTTTCTTATTTTGCTATGTTTTTTGGTCCGTGTAATAAATTTTTGTTACGTTCTTTTTACTTTATGGGTTAGCAACAAATTCGGTTTTTATCCATGTTTGGCAGCACAGATTAATACTAAGCTCTGTGATCAATTCTCTGTTAGTCACTACCCGTCACTATATTGGGCCCCCCCTTCTAAATTTGTTGGCGGTGGGTGGGATGGAAAAAATGAAAAAAGTGAAGTTCAACCTATCGATGATGGAAGAACTGCTGATCGTTTGCTAAAATGGATTAATACAAAATTAGAAAGGTATGATTCTTTGAGATAAATATATAGTATATCCAAATGGGAATTAAATTGTTTTTATTGATACCATTCTCTGAATTAGAGCAAATGGATTAACATTTTGATTTGCTTTTTGTATATAATAGCTCATATAACCTTGAAGATGAGAAATATGAAAAGGATCACCCTCATTTAAATGTGTCAGACATTGGACAGGTTTGTTTAAGGAATATTTACAATTTGAAGATATTGTTCAATATGTAACTAGTCATAGTTACAATGGAAGTAACATTTTGTGAAAGTTATTAACTTTTTTTCTTTTTTTTCTTTTTCTTTGTGAGTTAGATTGCACATGCTGTATATGATGTTGAAGAGGCTACATCCATTGCCTTTGACATCATTTTCGAACACAAGGTGAACCCATATATGTTCCTATTTATGGTTATTGTTGCAGTTGACCGCATTGGTTTGAAAACTATATTCATATGTGTTAACAGATGATTAATCCAGATACTAGATCTACACTTATAAAGTTCATGCAACTTATGGTGTCTCATCATCCTTCCAGAAGGTTCGTAACCCCCTCCCCACTCACCTTAAATATATAATAAATAAATAATCAATCTTGCTATTTGCTCAACTTAATTTAAAGTCTGGTAATTTAGGTGTCGGGTGCGAAGCGCTGATATACTTGCCAATTTTGATGATTTATACACTTCAACTAAGTTGCCGGCAAGCAAATATGAATCTGAAAATAGCACCGGACATGGTCTTTTGGGTAAGTTTGGCATCTGCGGAAAAGAAGTTCCCCGGGGATACTGGGTAAATTTCAGCCTTCTTTTCAAATTGGATGAAGTTTTGTGTTTTTTTCCTTCATCTTTGAATGAATATTTGGACTTATTTTAATGTAGACGTTTTGTCGTGGCAGCACGAATGATACCAGAGGCTTCAGGTATATTAATCTATGTACACTTCACAATTCTCGGCTTCAAGTTTGAATTACTACATTTTAGACAGAAAAAACAAGAATATTAACAGAACTTTTGATATCACAGTTGTGGTTTATGGGTTTTGTTACATTCACTCTCAGTTAGAGTGGAAGATGGAGAAAGCCAAATGGCATTTACAACTACTTGTGATTTTATCCACCAGTTTTTCATCTGCGAGGAGTGTCGTCAACATTTCTACAATATGTGCTCAAGGTATTTGAAAAGAAAATTTGACCCTTCTTTTTACAATGCATTTTTTCTTCTAATATCTTTCTATTTCAATATGGCATTTTAGGGTTTCTACTCCATTCAGCAGCACGCGTGAGTTTGTCCTCTGGTTATGGGCTGCACATAATGAAGTCAACAAGAGACTAAAGAACACCGAAGAATCTCTTAAAACCAGTGACCCGAAATTTCCCAAAACAATCTGGCCTACAAAACGCCTGTGTCCTACTTGCTACAGCAACCTTAATCAAAACGAAAAAAGCAGCTCAATTGATTGGGACCATGATGAGGTGTTCAAGTTCTTAAGCAGTTACTATGGAAGCATGCTGGTGTCCCTGAACAAGGAGAAAGACAACAAGCAGATCCAGATAAAAAGGAATGCAGTTTCAGAACAAGTATTACAATCAACAAATGCATTTGTGGTTCCTGCAGGAGCCGCTTTGGCGATTGCCGTGGCTAGCTGTCTGTTTGGTGCACTTGCTTGCTTTTGGCGGTCACGGCAGAAGAACCGGAAGTACTTTCCTAAACCCCAACCTTTAAAAGATTGTATAATATACTATTAGGTGAAACTGAACCTATGAAAGAAATTTTTAGGGAGAAAAGGATTTTATTTGTGAGGAATTTGGCATTTGTTTCTTTTTATTAATTTTATTGGGAATTTTTTTTCAGGCCCAGAAGAAGCTGAAGCTGATGAGACTGGGATATTGTTGGTGTGCAAAAGCAAGTGAGCTAAGGTCCCATTCTGCTTCCTTTTTATTTGACATATATAAATGATAATATGATAATGAATATTTCATTGTGTTAGATGTTTAGGAAGTCAAGAGAGTGGTGTAAGAGAGAAACCTTATATTATTCGAATGTAATGTTATATAATATTGTAGGATATTGTTAGTTTTTCAGAGAAACTTTTTCTCATAGTCATATTCTATATTTTTTAGTTTTTCTCTAATGGCAACTTACATACTTATCTAATCTACTTTTATTCTCTCGGCCTTTAGAAGATGGAACACCATTTAACATCAAGATACCATGAGACTAAATGCCCTTTAATCCTCGTATTCTATTTGATTGATGAACGTTCTCACCGGCCCAAGGTTTACTCGTTTAGTGAACATATCCTGAAGTTTGGTAGTTTAACCAGTTTAAAATTAGGATAAAATATATATTATAAGATTATCCCACCAACCTATTGTTAAACATATGAATATTTGTAAACAGTGACAGACGATTTTGCTATGACTCTTTATATGTGTTTGATCTCAATTGATTAATTTGACAGATCATTTCTCATAAGCCACCCAATCAAATCCAAACTTGTACACGTTTATTGCATAATTACAAACAAGATTTCATATATCTAGCTTGTTTATTAATAGTTTATATTAAAATATATACCATTGCTCACTATTTAATTATGCTTGTGCTTACGTTAATATATAGATCAATAATTATTGGTAACTTGGTATTATATTACTCATTGTTTCATGCTGCTTGCTCTTTTTGTATTCTCCATGTGATTTTGTTAAATTTTTGAACATGAATTTCTATATTTTTTTTGATAAATATATCATAACATACACATGTTACATGTGAAATAAGTGTAGAGGGAATAAATGTAATTAGGGATTAGTATAGGGGTTGAAGTGACTATTCCAATTGTACTTATACCTAGATTACAAGCAGAATGAGATATCGATGAAATTGAGTAAAGTTCTTCCTCTCTTAGTGTTCTTCTTCTTTCTCTACATCGATCTCGACCATTTATGATCATAAGTTTCTTGATCATAACATTGGTATCAGAGCAATTCTTTCCTCTGGACTTGCTCAATTTTTTGAGTCTTGGTGATTCAATACACTGATTCGCATCAACGAACGAACAGAAGCAACAAAATCGAGAACATTGGCAACTCTTGAGGCAATTGGGATTGAACCGTGGATTGGTGAAGTGGTGTACGATTCTATACAATTCACTAATCAACAATTAGGGCAAGAGCAACAACAATTGAACAAGAACAACATCAATTAGGGCTTATATTTGGGTGATTCAACGCACAACAACAATTCAATCATGGAATTAGCAGTGGAAAAGATTATGGCAAGAAGGTACGGTTATGAACTATTGTGATGAATTTGAATTTTTGTTTGATCAAGCTAAAAATTCTGAAGAATTGAGTGAGTTTTATGCAATATATATTTTTATGGCTGGTCTTGAACCAAGAATTAGAGACGTGTTCATCACATGGCATCAATACAGTTGTTACACGGTTGTAGACGTGATTTCTTTAGTCTTAAAAATAGATGCTAATAAGTTGCAAGATTCGTTTTCTCCGTTTGATTCTAAATCTTCATTTTACATAAAGGATTTAGTGTTTGATATTAGAAAAAGTCTTGATGAAATAATGGAAGGTAATTTTACATAAAGGATTTAGTGTTTGATATTAGAAAAAGTCTTGATGAAATAATGGAAGGTAATGAATATTTTAAGGATGGTAAGATTCAAGAAATTGTTAATGAAGATATAATGTTTGGTAAGTTTGCCTACAAGATGTTTGATGAAATGCCCCAAGGATTTGAAGGTGAGAGTCAAGAAACCATTAATAGTGAGGTATTAAAGTTACAAAATGAGTCAATGGTTGATGCTACAGATTCATTAGATCAAATGAATAACGATGTCACTGAATCGGAGAAAAGAATTAAAGAAAATGTAAATGGAATGTCTTGGAATGTTATAGGTGAATATGATACAGTGATTAACCAAGTAGTAGATAATGTTGGCTTGTTTGAGAGATCAAAGGCAGAAAAGTTAGTTACTGATTCTACAGATTATCAATGGGAAAATGAAGTGGAGGAGTTAGTTGGTGTACCATTTTTTTTGCTCCTGTACAGTTGGGTGTAAACTCATGGGTCTTAACACATTTGAATGGAAACCAGGTATAATCATATCTGTATATAACGGAATATGATTGTGCATTTGAGTTAGAACTAGTTTCGGTGGACAAGTTTGAATGGGAACCAGGTTTAATAATATCAATGGTTCATTTTAAAGATCCATTATATAAAAAGAATGATGATACTACATGCAAAGAAAAATTAAATGTAGTAAAAGGTCATTTTAAAGAGTTAGGAGGGGCTGATGTTCAAGTCATTTTACCCAAAGTAATTCAAAATCGGTTTGCAACTCTCAATGTTTCTTATTATGATGAGACACTTGCTAAGGAGGTGAGTTGGACAAACTCACGTAAAAAACCTTTAAGAAATTCAAAGTGGAAGTCCAAACATTCTAGAACAAAATGGGTGATTGGAAAATTAGATATAAAGAAATGACGATTGGGAGTTGTTTAAAAAGAAAAGGTATTTTATGTAGGTGGCATAAATGGAGATATAAACTCTTGTTTATCATTGTGATTAGGAGTGACAGCTTGCGAAATAAAGGGGCTATTGGAAGCATGAAGGGGTTGAATTTGAAGGACACAAACTTTTGTCACAGTTCATGGACTTTATGGGAGAAGCTATAAGGGTAATAAGCCAAATGTACTTATAAACTCTTTAAAGGAGTTGCTACATTGGTTGGCAAGTGGCTTGATTACCACCAACATTTCTCAATATTCTTACAAGCTCCAAGAGGTTAATCTTGCAAGTTTTGAGTTCTCAACAAGATTTTTGGCAGAATTCAACTGTTTAGTTTTAAAAAAAAGTGCAGCAAAATTTGTTGAAATCATGGTTTTTGATGAGTCAAACGCATTAATATTTTTGTATTATATAGATTCCTTGTGGAAGCTTAAAAGGGTTGCTGGTAGGTTTTTTAAAATGGGTCGTGCATGCCTTCTAAAGAACAACATCAGATGTTTGACAGTCACAACGGCATTTTTTTCCATTTTGTGCTATGGAAGCGGCTTGGTTCTGCACCAAATTCTTAAAGCATATAATCAAACATGTCAGCAAATAGGGGTGTTTTTGTTTAGTGGATCCCTATTCGATGAGGAGTACTATTGTAGCCTTCAACTACCTAAAGTGATTGTTAGCTCCCTTTTTAGCAGTGGTAATGATTACCTGCTAAGGTTAAAGTTGGAATCTCTTGATGGTATTGTTCAATGTACCTATGGTTTTATGATCATTAAGATGGGAGTGAAGAATCGGTGGCTATCAATGGAGCACCAGGTTATTTTCTGGTGTAATCAAGCTCATGATGCAAGTTTTAAATACTATCTTTAGTTTAGTAGTCGCTGAAACGGGTCGCCGACTTCTCACGGGATCAACATGAGTGCAGTTCCTGCTCGTTTTCTAGGTCTCAATTCACAGGTGATAGAAGTTTTATAGTATCACCATTTTGATTTTGATTTTTTTTAGTTGCTTATATTGTTGAATTGAGTCATTTTTTAGTAGTTCTTGAGGTCAAGAACTTTTTATTGAGGGAGTATTGTTACATGTGAAATAAGTGTAGAGGGAATAAATGTAATTAGGGATTAATATAGGGGTTGAAGTGACTATTCCAATTGTACTTGTACCTAGATTACAAGCAGAATGAGATATCGATGAAGTTGAGTAAAGTTCTTCCTCTCTTAGTGTTCTTCTTCTTTCTCTACATCGATCTTGACCATTTATGATCATAAGTTTTCTTGATCATAACATTACATGTTATATGATTTAAATCATGACCTTGTAGTGCGATTCATACCACTTAACTACTAGCACACCCCTTTGAAGAAATATAATTTTGTTAATGAGCAGACAGGGAAAACAATTAATTAAACAAAAATGAGAGATTTGTTTTTTAAGTAAACATTACATTAATCTCAGAAATCTTCGATCAACATGTATATGCATGAAGCTCTTTGTGATTTCGAAAGATCATCATTTCTTCTTCTTCCAATTGTATGGTTGCTTCAATACCATCTCCGGACGGAGTATCCATAAAAACTAAGAAATTTGCATCCACCCTTTCGGTTCCAAACATTACTCGTGTAGGCTTTCCCCAACCAAAATCCACTTGGTAAAATGGAAGCCTACACACACTCGAAAACGAATAAGTTTTGATTTGATCATTCAATAAAGACATCCAGGCGTTCATCATCTTTTTGCCTGCTTCTTCCACATCCCTTATTTCTTCAAGCCCCATTCTCTCTTCCCTTAGACTGGTGATCACTTCATTCAACTTGATTTCACCAGAATCCTTGATCTTTGCAACAACCACCCCGTACAAGTTTCCTTGAGCTAATTTAGGAAAATTCGCACGGGTTTTTCCTCTCAAGTTCACCATTTGATTCAAGCTTAATGGCTGTGAAGAACCTGATTTTGTTGTGGCTACACCCCCTGCACATTTAAATAGTAGAGATGTCAATGACTCGACCCGAGTAGGGTTCACCGGACTTATACCCATGGTGTTGATCTTGTTCCTTAGCTCGTTTAGTTTTGTATTGGGGAACACAAATTTCCTTGTTACATATTTAACTTTAGGGGTTTCCACTACCGGGAACTCTGGAAATTTAAAGTTTATGATGGTGGAAGAACAGAAACTAGGGTTTATCGGTGATCCACCACGTGTAATGGTGGCCCAGTGGTTGACGAAGTTGACCGTCGAGAATGCATCAGCCGCCTTGTGTGATACGGACAACGCCACTGCGGCTCCACCACAGGTGAAATAGCTCAGTTGGACGACAACCATATTAGCACCACAACCTAGAGCATTAGGGATGAGTTGGTTGAGGGTTTCGTCTTGATCTTTCTTGAGAATGAAGTCATCCAGTCGGTCATGAATAGAAGCTTCCATGAACTCTACGCCTTCATCGTTACACTCAATGTGAGATGCAGTAGGTGCAAGAAGCCTACCTGCAAAGGGATAGTATTGTGTTAAAGACTGTGATAACGACTTCTTTAGGATGTTGATATCACCCTTAGTGTAGTTTTGGTAGAAGAAGACCCATGGCATATGAATGTTGGGAGAAAGGTAATCAATCAATGAAAGATTGTGAGTTTTAAGGTGATGAGGTGTTGGAGAAGATGGTCTAACGGTTTCTTGAGATATGATAGTGTGAAGTCTCCTAATCCTCCCAAATCTTTGAAACTTGGTTATGATCATGTTCATGATGACAAGATTGCAAGCAACACAAAGATGGAAGTGGTGCATTTATACACATGCAAATTGTAGGTGGATATTTATTGTTTGCCTCGGATCGCGGTTTGTTAAATGGGTGAGTTTTATTTATAAAATAATATGATCGAGTTCATGTTTAGGTAGACAAATACAGTATAAAATACACTACGTAACATGATCACATGGATACATTTATTAGTTGATATAAAGGAGAAGGGCTAAAGTAAAGAAATCATTAATTTATTATCATGGTTTCAGTAGAGAGAAAAAAATCAAACGGGATGAAATGAACGCGGCTTAAAATCCGGACATTTGTGATTCAATCTTGCGACTGAAAAAAGGGATTAGCTTAGGGTGAGGAGTATAGATTGTTTAGGAAAATTATTTGGGATTAGTTTTTTTTAGTCAATAGGAAGATGATACGGGAGAGAGAAAATATGATATATATTTTTGATGTTTTTATGAGGGTACGGTTTGACAAGTTGTTTAGGATTAGTTTTAGGGTAGTTTTGAAGAGCGGGACCCCCACACCTCACACAATTATCTTCGGCGACAATCAGCAAGAACTTGCCGGAAATCACCCTCAAACTTGCCAAAAATACTTGTCACCACCACTCGATGTGGTTGCCAACGCCCGCCCCCCCCCCCCCCCCCCCCACCAAGCCATGTTGCCAAAGTATACCGCCCACCCTTATCAAAAGTCAAAACATAGAGTTTCACAAAGTAGAATTTACAAATCACAATTTAGGATTGAAAGCAAAAAAAGCTGTACGAAAATGGCCCAAATTTTAGTAGCCATTTCGGGTCCCCAAAACTTGAGCCGACCTGCATAAAATCACAAAAATTGTAGATTTTTTTAACGATACATTTGAATCACTGACGGGGATATTACCTACATATCCGATCATCTCCATTCCCCATCAGAAGGAAAGTCACTATAGGTGAGAAACCCCCCCCCCCCCCCCCGGCCCAACTTGGACCCCCATTTATTTTTCTGTCACAGGTAGAACTTGAACCTAAGATCTCTCACTTTTAATGTTTTTTGATACCTCACGTTAGCCAATTGAGCTAGGAACCATTTATCAAACACCAGTAAAATATGTCGATTTAGCTTTGTCTACATCAATTATGTGTCTTGTATTTGGAGTTTGTCTAATTCTATGTAAAACTCGTCTACCAATAGTTATAGAGGAAATTGCTCACCAATTCTTTAATAGTAAATTCGCTAAGCCATTTTTTTCGAGACCAAGTTTCATCTCACCAGAATTCAAGCAAATCATCGACTCATAATCTCAAATCTCTAGTTTTAAGGTTCTCACTATCCGAAATAAAGCAAGTAGTAATTGATTGTGGGAATAACAAAGCCCTTGGTCCCGATGACTTTAATTTTAAATACATTTTTTTTTTCAAGTTATTAACTTTTTATTAACAACCAAAATAACGGTTACAACTCAGTCCGACATACGGGGCAAACGGGCAACAAGCTGCGCCGCAAGCCCTTTTTGAATAGCAAAACCTAAGCGGATAAAAACAAGTTTCTTAGCTCTAGGAGTCACTATATGCCCATGCATAACCTTCTGGATCCGCCCGAGCGTGTCCGCAGCCTCTGACGCGAGGTGCCCGAACGTGTCAAAAGCAAAGGGGACAAACACATGCTGATTCTCGAGACATGCCTTCTCGTGCTTGTCCACCTTACCCGCACCCGCCTTAGCAGCAGCCTGCCCCGCTGTGAAAATTCCAGAGCCAAAACCCGCAAGGGGAGAGACCCCAGTCAGATCGATGCAAGCGTGCTTCCCCCTGGACCACCCAAACACCAGGATGTCCGCCGGTCTAAGGGTCGAACGCCCCTCTTTTGGATCGGTTAAGAAGTTGACGGGGGCTTCCTTCTTGGCTGAAATCCCTGCCTTTCTGAAAATGTCAAATAGCACATCCCGGACCCAGTCATGACGGTACTTGAACCCCGGGAGATCTTTACAGTGAACCGCGTGCTCCCCAAACGAGTCCAAACACGCCTTGCGGCAAACAGGGCACTTCTCGTCCGCGGGAAAGAGGGGTATCATAAGCCGGTACTTGAGGATAGATCGGTATTCGACCGACGACATGCGTTGCCCGAGCCCGTCAATGGGGAGAGCATGGAGGAAATCTTGGGCATGTGGTTGACGAAGACAGCTCCACACCGCTTTTTGCCTGGCATTCATATTAAACCGGGTCTCCATATCCAACACGATTTTGCTGAAAAGGGCATTCGCCAAAACAGGTTGGGGTTTTGGGGGGGCGGTGTCCTTGTCAGAGAAACCGCTAAGATCAAAACCCGGTACGATGTCACGCAGGGCAACCAGAGCGAAATTATAATCCGAGTCCATGCCACAGACCCCGCTCTCCCGCAAGATATGGTCCTGCAGCTCCCAAGATTGGGCCCTGGACGCTACAAACGCATAAGATGAGGCCTCTAAAGCCGACGAAACCCCGAGCCCTCCGTGCCGGATAGGCAGGGAAACGAGCCGCCACTGAAGGTCCCCGAAAAAAGCCCCTCCACAGACCACAATGTTTTCAACAGTCTCGCGCAGGGTCTGATCAAAGCAGGAGGCCGCCCCTTGCATGTGGGCGGGGGGGGGGGGGGGGGCAGGTCCGCAGGCCGAAAAGGAGCTTGGCAACACCCATGCAAGAGCGAAGCAGGAGGAGTTCGCATTGCGGGTCCTGAATCTTGGGAAGGAGGTGCATTAGAGCGGCAGCGTTAGAAGCCCTCTTGGACGCCAACCCCTCAATGAACCCCCCATCCCTACTGACTGCCCCTCCAAGGAGCTTAACCCCTAGGGACGGCCTACTGATGCCCGAGGGGAAGAGGCCCGACCGATTCTTCCTCCCATCGCAGGACGGCCAGAACAGCTCCGTCTTCTTGATATTGAGTTGCAAGCCCAGGGAGGGTCCGGTCTCCGAAATAATCTGCAAAGCTTTGGCCACTTCCTCGGAATCCCCAATGAGAGTGCCATCGTCAAGGTACCACGCTTGAAGGAGGAGACGGCATTTGTCCCGAATCTGGTGCGCAAGGGGGTGAAGAACAAGGGCAAACAGGAGAGGGCCCAAAGGGTCCCCCTGTTGCACCCCAGTAGTGGCCCAAATATGATCTCCCCCTAAATATAGCCGCGCAGACTGACCATAGAGAAATTCGACCCATGGAGATATAGCCGGGCACCTTAAACGCACTTCGCGAAGTAAGGCCGATCTATCCACTACGTTAAACGCTAAGTCAGTTCCATTCCTCGGGTGGTATAAGTGCAGGGTGCAATTCCTCCTTCATTGCACTGATACCTAAAATAAAAGACCCCCTGAAGCTGTCCCACTTCCGCCCGGTCAGTTTAATTAACTCCATATATAAAATAATTTCCAAGGTATTGGCAAATCGGTTGAAACCAGTAGTTGGGTCCATCATCAGCAACACACAATCCGCATATGTAGGGGGTAGATCAATCTTAGACGGTCATTTGATTCTAAATGAAACCATTGCATGGCTCAAGAAGAACAAAAAAACGAGCCTTGCTATTCAAAGTTGACTTCGAAAAGACCTTTGATAACCTCAATTGAAACTTCTTGGACTCGGTTCTCTCACAAATGGGTTTACCAACCACATGGAGACAATGGATTCACGGGTGTCTTGTCTCCTCCAGGGCATTGAATTCTCATTAACGGATCACCCACTAACGAGTTTCAAATGCAAAGAGGTGTCAAGCAAGGTGACCCCCTTTCACCGTTCCTCTTCATTATCTCCAGTGAAGCACTACATGTTGCCACTCAAAAGGCCACCTCTTTGGGTCTCTTCCGTGGAATTTAGTTATCGGGGTCATGACATATCATCTCTCACTTACTATACGTGGACGATGTTATATTTCTAGGTGAGTGGTTCTCCTCCAATACCAATTACATTGCTCAATTCCTTAGATGCTTTTACCTTGCATCTGCGCTCAAGGTTAACTTCGACAAATGCAAACTCATGGGTCTAGGTGTCGATGACATGAACATCGGCAATGGCTACTTTACTGAATTGCAAAGAAGAAAAATTACCTTGGGGTCCCTAACGGGGCCAACATGCATCTCAAAAGGAATTGGAAATTGGTCCTAGAGAAATTTGAATAGAGACTAAACACATGGAAATTCAAAATTCTATCCACCAGTGGAAAGTCAACAATAATAAAATATGTGTTAGGAAGTCTTCCCATCTACTTCCTGTCCTTGTTTAAAGCACCAGTCACCATCATTAGTGCCTTGGAAGCTAGAGGTCGCAATTTCTTTAGGGGTAAGCTTGATGACCACAACAAAATCCCTTTGGTCTCATGGGACCAACTATTAGCGTCGAAAACGATTTTTTTTTTGCCAAAATAGGAGGTTGGCAAAAAGAATAGTGGAAAGTAGGAGTTTTTGGGTGAATTTGTGTTTCTAGGAGTGTCGCTGTCCTAGATAACGACCTTATTCTATATGGCTGCTGAGTCATTAAATGAACTTTTTTTTTTGTTAAAAGGAAATAAAAGAGAAATATGACCTGAAATCTGCAACAACGATCTTAAGAAGGTCGCTGTCCCAGACAACGACCTTAATCAGAGAATAAATTCCTTTCCTTAGGTGATTTGATGTACAATTGCTGACCTTAAACTAGCAATTGTAGAACCGTAGATTTTTTTGCTAACCGTAGATGTTTTTGTTATATATTGTGAACATCGTTTATAAAACTTTACGTTTTGTTCCATATTTTTAGGATACTATTTGCAGGTTAATTTTCTTAAATTTTTTACACCTACTATTAATTATTTGTCATTTGCGTAGTATATTTAGTGTATATTTTGTGTTTGATAATTAACTGGGCCAAACTCACCTTCTCCTCTTCAGTCAAAACGCAGGACATATTATTGTGTCTACACAAACACATAAAATAAGTAACAATGACAAGTTTTCTTTATCAATTGAATTCGTCTGGAATGAAATCTGATCCACAAGCCGTGTTTATAACCAAAATACATGTCAAAATCACTTCTCCACACACACACAAAAAATAAAAAAAATGCATCTACAACCCAACAAAATACATAAATTTTCAGATGTCTTGAGTGTATGCATGAAGCTCTTTGTCATTTTGAAAGATACTCATTTCTTCTTCTTCTAGTTGCACAGTTGCTTCAATACCATCTCCAGACGGAGTATCCATGAACATAAGAAAATTTGTACCCATGATTTCGCTTCTTAACATCACTCGTTCAGGTTTCCCCCAACCAAAATCAACTTGGTAAAATGGAAACCTACACAAGCTCGAAAATGTATAAGCTCGATTTTGATCATCCACTATCTCCCGCCAAGCGTCTACCAACGTTTTGCCTGCTTCTTCCACTTCACTCACTCCTTGAAGCTCCACCCTCTCATTCCTCAAACTAGTAATCACCTCATTCAAATTGATTTCACCTGAATCCTTGATCTTTGCTCCCACACATGCAAAGAAGTTTCCTAGAGCTAGTTTAGGGAAATTTGCATTGTTTGTTCCTCTCAAGTTTACCATATGAACCAATCTTGATGGTTGTAAGGAACCTGATTTTGCTGTGGCTGCAGCCTCTGCACGTTTAAACAGTAGTGATGTCAATGACTCGACCCGAGTAGGGTTCATCGGACTTGTACCCATGGTGTTAATCTTGTTCTTGAGCTCGTTCAGTTTCGAATTAGGGAACACATATTTCCTTGTTACACATTTAACTTTGGGTCCTTCCACTAGCAAGAACTCTGGAATTTTGAAGTTACTCATGGTGGAAGGAAAGAAACCATGGATTATTGGTGATCCGCCACGTGTAAGAATGGACCAGTCGTTGACGAAGCTTCCCATCGTGAATCCATCACCTGCCTTGTGTGATACGGACACAGCCAATGCGGCTCCACCACATGTGAAATAGCTCAGTTGGACCGCGACCATATTAGCACTGGTTTTGTTAACGGCGCAACCTAGGGCATTTGGAATAAGTTGGTCGAAGGTTTCGTCTTGATCTTTCTTGAAAATGAAGTCATCGATTCGGCTATCGATAGAAGCTTCCACAAACTCAACTCCTTCATCGTTACAGTCGATGTGAGTTGCATCAGGTCCAAGAAGCCTACCCGCGAAGGGATAATAATGTGTTACACATTGTGATAACGACTTCTTTAGGATGTTGATATCACCCTTAGTGTAGTTTTTGTAAAAGAAAACCCATGGCATGTGAACGTTGGGAGTAAGGTGATCAATCATTGAAAGATGGTGAGTTTTGAGGTGAGGAGGTGTTGGGGAAGATGGTTTAATGGTCTCTTTTGATATGATTGTGTGAAGTTTCCTAATCTTCTCAAATCTTTGAAACTTGGCCATGATCTGGTTCATCATCATTTTGATGATAAGATTGGAAGCAAACAAGTACAAAGATGGAAACATGCATATGGTGTGTATACAATATATACACTAATTCTTCGTAGTTTTTTTATTGTTGAAAGTGGGACGGGTTTGTTGAATAGCTAATTCTTTATCTTAAATAATACGACTTTAAATAAAAAATCAATACACTTATTATTCAAAAGATCACTTGGATTTAATTAATCTAAACTGATTTATAAAATTATACTATAATAAGAAAGCGTAGATGTGAACATTGATTTTAATAGTAATTTTTTTTAATGCATAGTAAAT
Source organism: Deinandra increscens subsp. villosa (assembly GCA_039602395.1). NCBI lineage: Eukaryota > Viridiplantae > Streptophyta > Magnoliopsida > Asterales > Asteraceae > Deinandra > Deinandra increscens. The sequence continues at coordinate 20,783,095 of JBCNJP010000027.1, forward strand.
CATTAATCGTATCCATTTGTCTTTTACACCATGTTTTTCACTCCCATCCCATACCCCAATTTTTATGTAAATTCAGATCACATGTTTTTCGATTGATTGTGTGTCAAAGAAATAAAAATAAAGATTTTTAATTTTATTTGAGAAATGAAGATGCGAGGAATAAGATGTTAGAGATTTTAGAAAATGATGAATAAATTTAAAAAATTAATATTCTTTAATTAAATTATATAGACATGGATGTGTAATTATGAATGCTATTTTATATAAAAAAAATATTTGTGGATCGACAATAACTCTTATAATAATGATACATAAACAAAATTATATTCATAATTAAATTTCAAATAACTAGTTAATGTGTTTATGATACTTAAATAGAAGAAAAGAAAAAGTTGACCCCCTCTAAAAGATGGGTCTACGATAACCCATTCTGCACATTTTCAAAAACACTCTTTCACATATATAAATAAACATTTTTTTCTTTAACAGAAAATTATTATAATATGATGATCACAGAAGGAAGATGCTAGAATGAAGCAACCAAAATACCAATTGACTTGTGACTCAAATGTAAAACGCCGTGTTTTTAACTCATATGGCCATTTAAAAGGAATTCAAAGTCATTATAGTCGGGCTTCTTTGTTTACGATAATTAATGCCTATTTGTATGTTTATGCCTTTTTAAAACTACTTATTTAAAAGAATTCAAAGTCATTACTGTCGGCTTCTTTGTTTTTATGATTGTTTTAGTTTCTTGTTTGCCTTTATCTTTTACTCCTTTTTTTAATTTGTTTTTAATGTAATAATCTTTTTTAATGTTTGGTTTTTACTTTTATTTTTTATTCCCTTTTTATTTCCTTTAATTACAAAAAGTATATATATAATGCTACAAAACAAATTTATATTATTTTACTAAATAACTTTGAAGGAGTATCTTATAAATTAAAATATGAATAAATTACGGGAATCGTCCATGTGGTTTGTTCAAATTTCACCTTTCGTCTTTATGTTTTAAAAAATTGCGGCTATTGTTTGAAGGTTTTGCATTTTTGTAACACCTTTCATACCTAACGTTAACTATTGTTAGATTTTCTTGTCAAGTCATTGTAAATTAACAAATATACCTCTACGATTTTATTTAAAAATAATACAGAGGCGGCAGGGTGACGACAACGGACGTCGACAATGACAGAGTAGTTGTAGAGGATTTTATATACTTTTTGAAATAATAAGGCAAGGGTTTATATGTCAATTTGTATTAACTTAATGGGAAAATCTAGCATCAGTTAGCGTCAGGGATGAAAGGCATTACAAAAGTGCAAACATTCGAACCATAGTTGTAGTTTTTGAAACCTAAGGACGAAGGTGAAATTTGGGTAAAACCACATAAACGATTCCCGTAATTTACTCTTAAAATATTTAACCAACTAGAAGTTTAACCGACCAGATTAATTGTTTTTAAATTATACAACTTTATATAATGTTCTATTAATCTCTAAATATATTGTTACAACGTACATGCTTAAATCGTCTCAACACCCCGTCCTAAAACACTATTTTGTAAATATGATTCGCTGATAAACAAAATCTAGAACATTCATAGTTAAAAAGGTGACTATCAACTGTAGCACCAATGCACTGTCGCCGGTTATTCCCCACACCAAAATCACGAAAGTGTATATTACTAGATTCTACTATCAGCGTGTAGTCGCGAATATAAACAAGTGTAAACAAAATAGTTGTATTGGTAAAACGATTTGAGTGTCTTAGAATTTGAAACACTGACCAGACTTTGAATTTTTTTTAGGATATAGATTGTGGTCGTGTATCTCTTATTCTTGGTTATGTTTGTGATTGTGTGTATCTGTTTAGTGGGTGTTCCTTCATGTTAAGACCATGCGGTATACACCCTTCACTGCGTAGTGATCCTTCTTCACGTCATCATGACGCCACGAAACACCATCCCACCTCTCAGTGATTGACCTGCGCGATTCTACGCCAAGAGTTCAACGGGAACATTTCCACGCTATCCATCCATTCAAATTTCCTCCTTGATTTCCTATCCATTCAAATACTACCTATGTGGCACGTACCCACCGTTCAAATTGTGACAGGCAGTCATTTTTAAATATATATTAAATGTAAATATATAATACAATCACACAACAAAATCATACAGGTATAACCCTTCTATGTGGTAATCCCGTGTGGTCCAATCATCATCTACGTGGTAAAATCACATACCCAAAATCACATGGGTATACTCCATGCCTAATATGACTAATCATACTTCTTTTGCATGTGACTCTTGTTAGTAAAATTGAGGCTAGAGATTCTCTTTATCTATATGCTAGTGATTCTAGTAGCCTTACTATTCTATCTATAAAATTAAAAGGAACTGAAAGTTACATTGTGTGGGCAATGCAATGAAACTTGCCTTGAGGGTAAAAAACAAGACAGGTTTCAATGATGGTACTATTTCTTAAGTCTGATGATGATGAAGTTTTGGCTAGACAGTCGGATAGATGTAACTGTATGGTTTTAACTTGGATTCTCAAATCTACTTTTGAGGAGTTATATGTGGGTCAAGTTTATTCCAAACTTGTCACTAAAGTTTGGAAGACTTAAAAGAGACCAATGATAAGGTAATGGCTTAGTGGTATTTGGGATTTACCAAAAAATAAATTCTATCAAACAAAATGGTAGTTCCATTGCAGAATATCTTAACAAATAAAATACCATGTGGAAACTAAGGGTGTGCATGGATCGGTTTGGATCGGATTTTGGCTAAAACCGAATTCAAAACCGGACTTCGGTTTTTATAATTTTCAAATCCATTCGGATTCGGTTTTTTCGATTTCACGGATTTTGGTTTTTAATTTTTTACGGTTTGGATTCAGTTTTTTTTATTCAAATCCATATGAACTTTTGGGTTGAAAAATACTAATAATATTAAATTTGGGTCTACTTATTTTTCAATTATAGATTAATTAACTACTAATCGCATTAAAAATAAAACTTTAAAAATCCATAACATTGCAAAATGATTCAATGTCAGACAAATCCTTAACGATCCAATATCAAAGACTCAAGAATCCATAATGTTGCATAACAACCCAAAATCAAACAAATCATTAACAATCCAATCTCAAACACTCAAACGACATTCAAACAAAAATTAAAGTTGCATAATGATCTAATCTGAAAGACTTAAAGATCCTAATGATTATAAATAAAAATTTGGAACCCTTTAATAATTAAATGGATCGGTTCGGTTTTTTCGGATTCTCTTTTTAGCTAAAACCGAAACCGATCCGAAATTTCGGATTTTAGAAAAGTTCAATCCAAATCCGTCGGTTTCTATTTGGATTCGTTTTTTTCGGTTCGATTTTTCCTTTATTTTGGTTTTGAGTCGGTTTTTTTTCAGATTCTTGCACACCCCTAGTAGAAACAGTTTGATGCCACCGTCTAACTTCCTTCATATTCATGTGAAGCATCCAAAACTTTCAATGATTTTATAACTAGAGTTAACTTCGCTTTTGGTCCCCAAGGTTTGCACATTTTAACACTTTTAGTCCAATTTAAAAATTATAACATTTTAAGGCCTATACTTTCAATTTCTTAACAATTTTAGTCACTTTTTAAAATCTCATCCAAATTAACGGCTGAAATTCGTCAAATGAGAGCTATTTTTTAATTGAACCATTTTCCCTTTTATTTATGTGATAAAAGGGAAAATGTTTCATTAAAAAAAATAGCCCTCATTTGACGGATTTCAGTCGTTAATTTGGATGGAATTTCAAAAAGTGACTAAAATTGTTAAGAAATTGAAAGTACAGGCCCTGAAATGTTATAATTTTCGAAATTGGATTAGAAGTGTTAAAATGTACAAACCTTGAGGACCAAAAGCGAAGTTAACTCTTATAACTATGATAAAGCTGATACAGTTCCTTATGGGTTTAGTTGATATTTATCTACCTGTTAGTACTAATCTCCTAATTAGAGAACCACTCCCTTTTATTAAAACTGTATTTTCTATTGTGTCTAGGGAAGAGTCACATAGAACATCTACTATTTTTAAAAACTCCAGGACAAGTATTTCTAAAAAAACTCAAGTACAAAACTGTGTATTTGTATCTAAAACATTTCAGTTTCGTGATAATAAAAGAAAATTTAACGAGGTCCTAATCTTAATCTGAAATGTTCACATTTTAACAAAATTGAGCGCACTATTGAAAGGTGTGTTGAACTGGTGGGATTGATTCACCGAGTTACCCTACCTACCTAAATTTGGGATGATTTCGTAAACCAGCATGATAGAAATTAGAGTTCATGTCCATTGGTTTATGTGCTCCAAACACTTGGTTCACACTCTCGGGACCTTCGGTTATGGTTGCAGCTTTAACAGTTACGGTTGCAAAAAAGACTGACGTCGCAAATACCATGGACACTAAAGCTCATTTGCGACTGTTTTTCTAACTGATTAATCGGTCATAATTTTTGCGACCAATTTGGCACCGGATTGCGACCTTCTAGGTTGCGACCAGTTTTTTTTTTTTGCAACCGGGTTGCGATTGAAAATTTGCGACCGTCTTGCGATTGTCTATGTTGTTTTGCGACGGCTGCTGATGCGACGGGCTTGCAACCGCTTATAATTTTTGCGATGGGTACTACTATCACAATTTATGTTTTTAGCTATTGATCTAAACTTTAAATTATACAAACATTCTAATTGAAGATACAAACTATGAGTAAAGTTCATGTAAGAACCATTATTTATTGTAAGAACTTAAAAACCAACTTAAATGAGGGATAATAATTAAGTAATTTTGTCCTTTCTTTTTAATTCCTCCACTACATTTATGGTAAATATCATATTTCTATTGTACAAACTTGTAAGAACCAAAGGAAAATTATTTCAAATGAAGTTTTATTTGGGTAATTTGATATTTTTTAATTTAATTTCACGTATATCCACCCATATCATCCGATGACTTAAAAAAAAGTATTTTTTTTTGTTTTTTTTGTCTATCCGACTCTGTTGCATATATGCAACATATGAAACATACAATGTTGCATATATGCAACATATGAAACATACAATGTTGCATATATGCAACATGGTATGTTTCATATGTTTTATATGCAACATACATGTTGCATATATGCAACATTATATGTTTCATATGTGCAACATGGTATGTTTCATATGTTTTATGTTTTATGTTTTATATGCAACATACCATGTTGCATATATGCAACATTATATGTTTCATATGTTGCATATATGCAACATTATATGTTTCATATGTTGCATATATGCAACATTATATGTTTCATATGTTGCATATATGCAACATAGTCGGACATACCCAAATTAAATAAAAAAACAATTTTTGTTTAGTTTTTTGTTTTTTTAGGTCGTTAAGTTGTCATCATGTGTATAGACATGAAGCAAAAAAAGAATAAGAAGCACAAAAATTATCTAAATAACCTTCATTCAATTGAAATTTAATGGTTTTTACATTAGTTCTTAAGTTCTTACAATAATAATGGTTTGTACTAGAACTTTACCCAAATACCCAAAAAACCCAACATAAAACTTTGAGTTAATTACATTTTGCGTCCCTGAGGTTTGCCCATTTTTGCCACCTGAGTCCAGTTTTCAAATTATTAACAAATCTCGCCTTGAGGTTTACATTTAGTTGCCATCCGAGTCCTTGGGACTAACGGAGGTTAGATTTTTCTGTTAAGTGGAAGGGTATTTCAGTCAATTACATCATCTTCTCTGTTTAGAAATAGAAGGACTATTTATGTAGTTATCTCTAAATAATTATAAATTAAACTTTAAAAAAAAATAAAGGTTTATATGATTCCCTTTTAACCAACCCTAACCCACCCCTCAGACACTCCAGCGCCGTTTGATACTTTGGTGATTCCGGCAGTTCTCTGCCGGTCCTCCAGCCGTCGCCGGCGACGAAGACCACAACGATGGTCTCTCTCTTCGTCCCAAACATTCTTTTGCCTCTTTTACTCGTGATGGATGACGAACCCGCCGACCGCCACCACCTCCGCTGCACCACCACCTCATCGCATCTCTCTCCTCATCACCATGAAATGCGCTTACAAGTGGTAAGATATGGAAATAGTCCTTCTATTTCTAAACAGAGAAGATGGTGTAATTGACTAATATACCCTTCCACTTAACAGAAAAATCTAACCTCCGTTAGTCCCAAGGACTCAGATGGCAACGAAATGTAAACCTCAAGGCGAGATTTGTTAATAATTTGAAAACTGGACTCAAGTGGCAAAAATGGGCAAACCTCAGGGACGCAAAATGTAATTAACTCTAAAAGTTTTACGCAAATGTCCAAGTTGTCCAAAACATTAGAGATGTCTAACATTCTAATCAAAGTTCCAAAATGAAACGCTAAACATCCAATTTATCCGAACATAGTAAATATTCCTAGATTCAAATTAGGTAGTCGGGTAAACGTTCTGAGACACAAGATTTAATAATACGAAAAATTCATATTCCTATTGGTAAGTACGTTGTTATATATATAGGTTACTTGTGATAAATATATTTAGTTAAATATGCCGTATACTAGTAACAAGGATCATCAGTGTTAAATACTTAAATGTGATTCCGGAAATAAGTCAGACTTTTCGATTTTATTGAAGTAAACATAAATTTTCATATGTCTTGGACATGTTCATGAAGCTCTTTGTCATTTTGAAAGATACTCATTTCCTCTTCTTCGAGTCGCACAGTTGCTTCAATACCATCTCCAGACGGAGTATCCATGAAAACAAGAAAATTTGTAACCGAGTGTCCCATTCTTAACATTGCTCGTGCAGGTTTTCCCCAACCGAAATCCACTTGGTAAAATGGAAACCTACACACGCTTGAAAATACGTAAGCTCGACTTTGATCATCCATTACCGCCAGCCAAGCATTTATCAACTTTTTGGCTGCTTCTTCCTCATCCTTTACTTGTTGAAGCTCCATTCTCTCTTTCCTCATACAGGTAATCACCTCATTCAACTCTATTTGACCTGAATGCTTGAACTTCCCAACTACCGATACATACAAGTTTCCTGAAGATAATTCAGGGAAATTTGCATTGGTTTTTCCTCTCAAGTTCACCACTTGAACCAAGTTTGATGGTTGTAAGGAACCTGATTTTGTGTTAGCTGCACCCACTCCACATTTAAATAGCAAAGATGTCAATGACTCAACCCGGGAAGGGTTGACCGGACTTGTACCCATGGCGTTAATCTTATTTTTCAACTCCTTCAGTTTTGAATTAGGGAACACAAATCTCTTTGTTGCATATTCAACAACTTTGGGTGTTTCCACCGCCGCCACCGGGAACTCTGGAACTTTAAAGTTACTCGTGGAGGTAGAAAAGAAACTAGGGTTTATTGGTGATCCGCCACGTGTAACGGTGGCCCAGTGGTTAACGAAGTTGACCGTCGTGAATGCATCAGCGACCTTGTGTGATACGGACACAGCCACTGCGACTCCACCACACGTGAAATGGCTCAGCTGGACAGCGATCATATTAGTGCTAGTTTTGTCAACTGCACAACCTAGAGCATTAGGAATGAGTTGGTCGAGAGTTTCGTCTTGATCTTTCTTGAGAATGAAGTCATCGATTCGGCTATGGATACGACGCTTCTATGAACTCAACACCTTCATCGTTACAGTCGAGGTAAGGTGCATTGGGTGCAAGAAGCCTACCTGCAAAGGGATAGTATTGTGTTAAAGACTGTGATAACGACTTCTTTAGGATGTTGATATCACCCTTAGTGTAGTTTTGGTAGAAGAAAACCCATGGCATGTGAGCGTTGGAAGTAAGGTGATCAATCATTGAAAAATTTTGAGTTTTGAGGTGAAGTGGTGTTGAAGAAGATGGCTTAATGGTTTCTTTGGATATGATGGTGTGAAGGTTTCTAATTCTCCCAAATTTTCGGAAGTTGGCCATGATCTTGTTCATCATTAATTAATGATACAAAGATTGAACTGTGTACAGTGAGATACAAATTAAGATTGAACTATGTACAGTGATGCGTATATATATCATAAATCACAGGAGTGGGTTTGTTAAATTGGTAATTCTTTATCTCAAATAATTTGAGTTCTCCTTAATTTTAATTATCGCATGGTTGTTGATACGAATGAAAATGGCTATATAAACAACTCATGAATTTCTTGTCAAGATTAGGCGATAGCTTCGAAAAGTGAAAAGGAAAAAGCGAAAAGTGAAAAGCAAAAAAGGTGAGGTATAAAAAAAACTTGCTCCATGTGATTCATAAATAAAATACGTTTGAGAAATAAAATACGTTTGAGAAACAAAATCCAGAATAGTTAGCTAGGGACAGGTTGTGATTACATGAATAGCTTCTTCATTTTTATATTCTATTAAAAAACATATTTATTTATAAAAATATAAAAAGAGTTATGAGAGCATTCATAATATCATATCTTTAAATTTTAAATAAAATTAAAAAAATTATTTTCTCTTCTACATCAACGTACAGGGGCGGATCCAAGAATGTTTTTCATTGGGTTCACCTTTTTTTCTGTGGTCGGATTCTAACAACTAAATGTCAAAATTTTTGGTTTAGTCAGTTCGGGTCGGATCGGATCTAATAAGTTTTCTACTCTTATTGGCATATTCTTATCTTCGATAAGATGTTCGTTTGAATAAAATATTATTACTTCTAACATGTATAACCAAACGATTGTCTTTTTACTACTAATTACTTTTTGTTTATTCTTTATTCTTTATTATAGTTGCACTTGTATAAATATAACTAAAGTAACAAATTAACTAAAATTAGTGTAGTCTAGTTGGTAACATATTATGTTCTAACTTTTGAGAGATACAGGTTCAAGACCCTATCGTAGGATGTGTTTTTTTTATTCACCAATAAACTGACAAAAAAAATTAAAACTAAAAAAGCAGAGCAAGAGGGAATCGAACCAAGAACCTCTAAGTTTGAATAACTAGGCGCAAACCAGTTGACCTGAGGAGTCTTATGTTATTAGGATTCACTCCTTGTATTATATATATATATATATATATTTACACTAGAAATTCGAAAGTCACTGGATTTCCGTGAACCCGGTATCTACAACGTAGATCCGCCCCTGTCAACATATTTATATTTAACTTTATCTTTAAATTTTAAAAGATAAATAAATGAATCTCTATACTAAGGCTAAACGTAGTGGGTGTATAATGGAATATGGTCTTCTATATATATGTCCCTCTTATATATGTCACTCTTATTTAATGTAGGGTTTAAGGGTTGTTTAATGTAATATGGTCTTCTATATATATGTCACTCTTATTTAACTCTAATTACAACAGTCAGAATACAATACAATGTTTTCTTGGTTTAATTTGATATATGAGCTAGAGCTTTAATACCTAGAAAAACCCTAGGTGGGCGTCCGGGGATCGATGCCCTACCAAATCACACAACCTTTCCTTTTGGTTAATGTCTTTTACATCTTTTCCTCCTTCCTAATTAATGTTTGATGCCCCCTTTGACACCTTCACAACATCACCAATGTCAACACTCTTATTTTGAAGGAGATTAAGTCTTACTCATAAAATATAACTGTTGAAATGATAGTAGATAGCAAGGATATTAGTCAAGGGTTGTGGTAGGCACACTAGGGAAGTGAAGGACATGCATATTTGGTAGATATTTAAGGTACACTGTTACGTATTAAATAGTTAAGGGGCCAATTATATAACATATCAATAGTTAAGGGATGATGTTGTAAACTGTAATTAGGATCTAGGTGATCTTTATAATCGACGTGATGATCAGATTAGAGGGTATGCAATGAAATAACAAGTTTGTTCTCTCTATAATCTTCTCTTTTATAATTTCGATTGCATCATACACCAGGGATATAGGTGGACATGCAAACTCTATAGTTTCTTGATGATGAAGATTCTGGCATGGAACACAAGAGTCTGAAACAACGTTAAGAAGTAAGAACAAGTTAGAGATTGTCATTTGAAAAAGGGTTTGAGGACTAATTGAATGTCAATTTCAGTTTTAAGGCAATCAAAAGAGACATCATACTCGTTGCGAAGGTTTAAACACATTTAATTGCTGACTGATCGGGTCCTATTTTTCTCTTTTACTTCTATATGTGTTTATTTACTACTCAGCACTCTGGAAATTCGCATTGTTCAGGGGTAGATAAAACCACATAGGTTGCAAGAAAGCAAAGAAACAAACACACTATCTGAGATCGTGTTTCAAGTTTTAACTTTAGTTTAATGTTCTGATTTTGTTTTTTGTTGACAAACATTTTATTCCTTGTGAGATATTTCCAAGACACATACCGCAGGTACAAATACTAGTTAGTAAATACTCGTAAGCAAGGATTATCAGTTAAATGTGATTCCCAAAGTAAGCCAGACTTTTAGGTTTTATTGAAGCTGCAAACATAAATTTTCATATGTCTCGAGTATAAGCATGAAGCTCTTTGTCCTTTTGGAAGATACTCATTTCTTCTTCTTCGATACGCACGGTTGCTTCAACACCATCTCCAGACGGAGTATCCATGAAAACAATAAAATTTGTAACCGAGTATCCCATTCTAAACATTACTCGTGCAGGTTTTCCCCAACCAAAATCCACTTGGTAAAAAGGAAACCTACACACGCTTGAAACTATGTAAGTTTGAATTCGCTCATCCATCATCATGAGCCAAGTGTTTATACAAAATTCGCATGTTTCTTCTTCATCCTTTACTTGTTGAATCTTCATTCTTTCTTTCCTCAGACTGGTAATCACCTCATTTAACTCTATTTGATCTGAATGCTTGATCATCTCAACTACCCCTGCATAAAAGTTTCCTGGAGCTAATTCAGGAAAATTTGCATTGGTTTTTCCTCTCAAGTTCAGCAATTGAATCAAGTTTGATGGTTGTAAGGAACCTGATTTTGTTATGGCTGCACCCACTGCACATTTAAATAGCAAAGATGTCAACGACTCAACCCGGGTAGGGTTCACCGGACTTATACCCATGGCGTTAATCTTATTCTTCAACTCCTTCAGTTTTGAATTAGGGAACACAAATTTCTTTGTTGCATATTTCACTACTTTGGGTGTTTCCACCACCGGGGGTTCAGGAACCTTAAAGTTACTCATGGAGGGAGAAAAGAAAGTAGGATTTATTGGTGATCCTCCACGTGTAATGGTGGCCCAGTGGTTGAGGAAGTTGGCCGTCGTGAATGCATCAGCTACCTTGTGTGATACGGACACAGCCACTGCAACTCCACCACAAGTGAAATGGCTCAGCTGGACGGCGACCATATTAGTGCTAGTTTTGTCAACCGCACAACCTAGAGCATTAGGAATGAGTTGGTCAAAGGTTTCATCTTGATCTTCCTTGAGAATGAAGTCATCGATTCGGCTATCGATAGAAGCTTCGAGAAACTCAACTCCTTCATCGTTACAGTCGATGTGAGTTGCATCAGGTGCAAGAAGCCTACCTGCAAAAGGATAATATGGTGTTAAAGACTGTGATAACGACTTCTTTAGGATGTTGATATCGCCATTAGTGTAGTTTTGGTAGAAGAAAACCCATGGCATGTGAGCGCTCGGAGAAAGGAGATCAATTGGTGAAAGAATGCGAGTTTTGAGGTGAAGAGGTGTTGAAGAAGACGGTTTAATGGTTTCTTTAGATACGATGGTGTGAAGGTTTCTAATCCTCCCAAATTTTTGGAGGTTGGCCATGATCCTGTTCATCTTTAATTGGTTAATGACAAGATTGCATGCAACGATGATACGAAGATCGAACTATGTAAAGTGATTGCCTATATTTACATAAATCGTCGGTGGATATATATTGGTTAACAGGAGCGGGTTTGTTAAATTGGTAGTTCTTAATTTATCTCATATAATTTGAGTTCTCCTTTATTTAAATTATATCAACATGGTTTAGGACTTTAGGTTATTAGTTGATATGAATGAAAATGCATACAAAAACAATTCATGAATTTATTGTCACGTGATTTGGCGATGAGATTCAAAATACGAATAATTTGAGTTCTCTTTATTTAAATATCACTTGGTTTAGGTTATTAGTTGATATGAATGAAAATGGATATATAAAAACAATTCATGAATATATTGTCACGTGATTTAATTGGCGATGAGATTCAAAATACGAATAATTTGAGTTCTCTTTATTTAAATATCACTTGGTTTAGGTTATTAGTTGATATGAATGAAAATGCATATAAAAACAATTCATGAATATATTGTCACGTGATTTGGCGATGAGATTCAAAATACGAATAATTTGAGTTCTCTTTATTTAAATATCACTTGGTTTAGGTTATTACATATATATACAATAGAGAGTTAGACTTATGAATTTGTGTCATACGGATCCGGGTATTTTTGACCCGCCCAGACTTTCTCTCTTTAAACCCTAAATATCTCTCACTATTGCTCGCAATTCGATCAGAAGCCCAGTTTTCCTCTCTTTGAACCCTAAATCTCTCTCACTATTGCTCGCGATTCGATCGGAGCATATCCGCCACCATAGCCGCCGGATCAGTAAGGAGAGCATGGCGTGGAGGGCGGTCAAGCGGTGGCCGGAGAGAGAGAGAGATGTGTGTTTATCATCGTTCATATACGCTCATTTTTCTCATCATCGAGGGTATCACTTTTCCTTCTTCACATTTTTTTCGACTTCGCTTGAATTTCTTCAGATCGCAGGTGCGTTTTCTTCCTAATTGAACATTGTTGTTGCCTCTTTTTTTGATTGAGAGGTCTTTCTTTGATTTTGTAAACCGGTTTCTCTGTTTTTTGGTTTACCTTTAGTGCCGGCGTTTAGCATCACCAAGGTATGTGCCCTAATTCATGCGCTTCTTTCTCGGTTTTAACAGTTCAGTACAAAATTGTCCCTAAATTATGTAGCGACGTCAATGAAAACATACATATCTGGCAACGAGAGTGCTGTTAGTTTCAAGGGATTTATATGTGGTTAGGTTATTAACAGTTAAGATCTGTATTTCTGTTGAATAATCTATGAATTGGTTTTTACTTACTTTAGAAGATTCAGCACACAGGTTTATCATTACATCCCTTTGGCATTGTATGTAAGGGATTTCGTATTTTTAGATGTTGAATTGCAGACAACAGTCCTTTTTTACTTCAGTTCTTAAGGTATTTTGACCCTTAGTTTTACCTCATAGGCTTTAAATTTTGATAAACACATCTGCCTAATTGGAGACTGCTTAATTGAGTGTAAACCATAATGCATAAACTCTCTTAAATTGTTCTTTTGTACTATCCATTTCACTAAGTCATCATCAAGCTAAAACCAAATATCACTAACCACTGTGGTCTATTTAAACAAAACTTCTGAATATACAGCTCCACATCAATCAAAGTAAACACTTAACTACTTAAGATTCTTGCTAGCTGTAAAACATTGAAACTTGCATACAGCCTAGGCATATCAGAACTGATATAAGAGTAAATTTTGAAAGTAAAAGCTAGAATTGACACAAAATCAACTGAATGTAGACCTAAAACTGTAGGTTAGAATCTTAAATCAAACCTACAATGGGTTGTTTAAGGTAACAGACATTTTCGTAGGTAACAGTTTGATAAAAGCATATTGGTTTTTTGGTAGGTTAGAATTTCTTTGGTTATAAGATTGTAGCTATGGAATTAAACACATATATCTATTTGTGATAGATCCAAGTAATGCATAAACTGATAATATATAGCCTAAATGTGGAAAGGGTTGTGGTATTTTACTATGAATGTGGTTGTTGTATTCTTAATGTCTTCTGAAATTTGACCCACTGAGCCAGTTTAGCTCACATTTTATTATTTCTTATTATTTAATGTAATTGTATGTAACAGTACCTGTTTCTGGTAGATGTTCACAATAAGTTAATAAAAATTTGTTGCGCTTCATTTGACTTTACCGTTTTAAGTGTTCTTCCCTTTTGCCTATATATCTTTAGTTACATTCTTATGGCTGATGTATGCAGCTATAGGAAGCTGTTGCAGTTTGTTTCATTGGTTCCTTGAAAGATTTTTGAAACGGTTATTTCTTCTACTTTGGTTGTTGTGTTGTTGATAATACTTTCTGCAGTTCCTTTTGTATATCTTCTTATGTGCTACTGTTCTTGTACTTTCCAACATTCTGTACTTAAGTCAGTTAATTTCGATTTATAAATCTGTTTGTCTATTAAGCTGGCCTTCTACTTGCTGTTTAAGACTTTAACCTTCTAAACTGGAACCTTTATTTTTATTTATGTTAAAGTAGTTCCTTGAATACTTATATGTCTGTTAGTCGAAGTAAGGTGCATTTTTTGGTTTTTGGTTTTTGTTTAGTTAGTCATGTTTCAAGTCATTAGTTAGTTAACATTTAACTTGCTATTTAGTTAGTCATATTTCCAGTCATTAGTTAGTTAACCTTTAATTTGCTATTTAGTTAGCCATGTTTCAAGTCATTAGTTAGTTGACTTCAATTTCTAAATATGTTAGTCTAAGTAAGGTCCGTTTTTTGGTTTTTGTTATATAAGCTGAAATGATTCATAAGTAAAGGCGATAATATCATGTTTTGGTTGTAAAGTTAGCTATGAAAATACTATATTTAACTGGTGTCACGTGCAATATTGCAGCGCCTTTTGTTTTCTCTAATTTTCCCTGATACTTTTTGCCATTTTGGTTGAGCAGATAGGTACATGAATTCCAAACACACAGAATGTATTAATATTGTATTATTGCCTTTGTTTTTAACACCTCTTAGTATCATCCATTTTTTTTAACTTTGTTATACATACAGCTGTAGTCGTTTATAATGATTGTTTACTAATTCGGCAAAATTTTCTCACAGGTATATACCGCAGTTGCTAAACGACAAGTTTCCTTTTACAACAAAAGAACTTCTGTCTTGACTTTACAGGTATGTACTTTCTTCTATAGTTCTACTGTTTACTTATGATAAGTTCTGGAGCCTATTTTCTCATAGCATAGTTATTAGATTTTGTGCTTTTGTTGCTGGGGTGTTTTTTATACAATCTAGGCATGATCCTTAACTTTAGTTTGTCTATTTGTTCTGTAGTTTAATTTTTTTTATTAATCTAACAACGTTGCTCCTTCTATATCATGTGTCCCTGCTGGGTTTGTAAAGTTACGTGTACTAAAGTATCATTTGAGGAAGTTGTTTCCGTATTTTTTTTACTTTTGTTTACAGTAAAACTAATTGGCCTACCTTAATCCGTTGTGCTAATTGGTCTCATGATACTCCTGCACTTATTTATATATTATTGTTGTCTTAAAAAACTATAAATCGATGTAAGTTTTTTAAATCTATAATTCTTGGGTCTAATTATCATAAACTGAGTTTGTGACTCCAGGGGTTTTTCAGCAGATTTATAGTTCAATAAGGTTTCTTGATTTGTTTGGGTTCATGAATTATATCTTGCTTTAATTAATCTTAGTCACAACACTTTATTGATAAATTGAAAGTTACATGGTTAGTCTTTTTTAACGGCAATTTTTTTTTGAGTTACATGGTTAGTTACAATTGTTTTTTACCAATTTTGTAGATCAGGTTATTTTATTCGATATCTAACATTCTTTATTCATTAAATATGATTTCCAGGTTGTTTTTTTATAACTTTTGAAGTTTTTCAATATTGATCAACTGTTCCATATAATTTCAACAGTTCAGGTAAAAATCAGTGCTTGGGATTGATGTTTTGCCTCATCTTTACAATTATTTTATGACTGATGACTGATGAGTGGATTTGTTCTACTTTACACATAAAGTATGAAGCTTTCAACATCAGGGTTGTGTCATGGAGGCATGGAGGTATCTACTTTCATTCCTTCTTTCTTGGCTTTTCTTTTGTTCTTCTGAATTGCACTCTAGGCATTTTATAGGGGTCAGATATGTGGTTTTTTTATCCACATACTTTCATTCCTTATATATGGGTCAGGTATGTGATTTTTTTATCCCTGTAAATATTATCATAAACAAAGCAAAATAAGATGACTAAGCTTAGTTGGTAGAACAGTTAGAATTTTCTAATAGGTCCAAGTTAGTTAAGTTGACTTTTTATGATTAGTGTTAGTAGAATAATCCCTTATCTTTTTAATCTTTTTTTTTAGTTTCATTTATTTGTTCTTGGCCTATGAGTTACAGTGATTCTTAGATTCAAGGTTTTTGATGTTGATTATCTCTTAAAATGCTTCTGATGATTCCTGCATTTGTTGTTTTCAAGTTCATGCTTTGAATCGACAATCGCCAACCAAACTTAAAGATGTACATGTGCGGCAAAGTGTAACAGCGAAGTATGAATCTACTACATTTCTAATAATTGCATGACTAAACCTACATACCAACTCAATACAACAAATGACAATAGTTAGTTGGTGGCCCGCCGCAACGCGCGGGCGGGTCACCAACTATTAAGGTGATTGGTAACATGTTAACCAATTTGCATTCATATTAATTTCATTTGTTTTTTATACTTTGTGCAATTTTTTCTTCAGGTTTCTAGAATACTATCCTGGTTAAATTTGTTTACACATGGTTCGTTGGCTTATAACTTGTACATGGTCTGTTTTGTGTTCTTAGGAGTGGTGACATGATAGCTAAAATGGAGCTTGAAAGAATCTCCTCTATTAGAGTTGCAGGGGTTGCAATTCCAATTGAAGTTAAAATTTTCTAATGAACTATTTTGGATAACTGGTAATCTCAGTACTGTTTACTAAGCATTCACCAGAAGTGAAGTTATTCATACATAATGGGGAAGCAAGAGTCCAAACAAGGAGATGGATTTAGTTATCTGTTTAGATATCAGAAAATGGTAATTCTTCTAACTTGAATACAGATGCTAAACTTGCAACACGTTAGATACAATGGCAAAAATTTAGGCTATGTATATTTACTCAAACGCATCGCCTCGAATTAGTTCACCAAAATTCAGTTTAAAATCAGGATCACTCCATTTGATTGAACTCTAATATATCCGGATAACCGCAGCAACGCGCGGTCGATCTCTAGTTAGTTGATATGAATGAAAATGGATATATAAAAACAATTCATGAATATATTGTCACGTGATTTGACGATGAGATTCAAGAAACGAAAAGCAAAAAAATGGGACACAATTTTTTTTTATTCTAAGTGATTCATAGAATGAAAACGGATATATAAAAACAATTCGATCACGAATTTATTGTCACGTGGTTCGGGATAGATACGAGAAACGAAAAGCAAAAAATTGGGACACAATTTTTTTTTTGATTCCATGTGCTTAATTATAAATAAAACTTGAGATTAACCATGCTTTGCAACAGTAATAATCTTCTATACTAATATTAAACATGAGTTTTTAAAGTATAAATGTCATGTTTTAAAATGTGTGCCACATAGGATTAATCCTATGTGTCAATTTCTAGTAACCCGGGTAAATACTCGAGGCTGTGACTTTGTTTTTTGATTTGTTCACCATTATTCGTTGATTAAAACCCAAGCAATATGGATCTAGTTTTGTTGGGTTTTCTGTCACGAATCCAAAGCAATTTACGGATCGAATTTTTGTTGAGAAATAAAAGAGATATGATGAATTAAAGTTATGTTATTTTAAAAATAAATATATATATGGATAGTTTTTATGTGAAAAGAATTTAATATTCTATTGAATTATTTAATTTAAAAATTTCACAAATTGACACATAGGATTTATCCTATGTGACACCCTTTAAAAAATGACATTTGTACTTTAAAAACTTGTATTTAATAGTAGTATAGATAGATATTCTTTAAAATACTACAACTTTGATTCATCATATTTCCTTCATTTCTCAACAAAAGTTCGATCCGTAAATTGTTTTGGATTCGTGACAGAAAACCTAACAAAACTAGATCCATATTGCTTAGGTTTTGATCAACGAATGATGGTGAACAAATCAAAAAATAAAGTCACGACTTTCTTAACTCACCATTGATGCTATTGAACTCAATTCGATCATTCGTTGAATAATACTCAAAATTTATTGTACCAATCGATTCATATACTCAATACCAATCTATAGCAACAAGAATTAATTAAAACCATTAAGATTTGAGTAATTCACCATTAAAGCACCTCTATGAAGAACAACCATTAAACTTGTAAATTTAATATTATTAAATATTTATCGGCTCTTTAAATTTATGTATTATTCAGTTCATTTTTTCTTTTTAATTTAGGTTCATCTTCTAATTTGTATAATTATTTTTATATCACAGCCTCGGGTATTTATCCGGGTCACTTACTAGTATTTATATATACAAAAAGAAAAAGATTAAATTGAACAACATTGGTATTTTTATATACCTGTGACACCCCACTACCTCTTCACAACATTATCCATTCTTGACCGGTCTATAGTTCATTTACCACATATGGTCTAATCATCCTCTTTTTCCCGTTGCAAACACTCTCTAACCACTTATTTTTACTCCAACTGGGTCACTTGTAATCACGGTGACCATTCCAGCTATTCGTTCTACCAAATAGGCCTCGGAATATCATAAATCATTATATGATGTCTTCTCAGCCCTTTGGCCTTTTAATTCGTAAATCATTCCTACTCATGTATCCTCTACCCATAAGCTTATTCGCATTAGCAATAGGGCATATATCCACTTAATGATAGTTTAGCAACCCATCATTGTTATAACAACTCTTTTATTTTGCCACTTAATTCAGTTCATCCTTTCAAATTCTTAACACATTTCTCAGCTTGCCATGAGTATGACTATTATATCACCGCTCAACTCGCGGTTTCATTCTTCACCTCACTTTCATTCATACTTAGTAATATGACATGCTTTATTTATCATGTCATTACCTTCTTCTTTCCTCCACTTAGGATCATACTCATACCCTTATTCCAATTTGTTTAATTAGAATGCAATCCTCCACGACATACTTACACATTTACCTTTCTAATTATTATTTCATACAAAACAGATTTCTTTACTTGATACATAAATTTTGATCCCTATTTGTTATTACCAAATGGATTTTCCTTTCACACACTTATGTTATTCTATTTTGCCATCACCAAAACAGAATTTCCCCCCACTTAATTCATTAGTTCAATTTACCCCAACAACATAAGGGAGCATACTATTGGTATTCCCTTCAACGGATTGATTTAGCATTTGGCCCAACTTGGTCCTTATCAATCTACGAGTGTTACTCTACACAGTTAGCACAAGGTAGAGGTCACCCACTAAAATCATCACTTAATCCTGTATCGATAACTCGCGTAGAATTTCCCCACTTGGTTCATATATCACGCTTTATTCTACATGTTAATACAAGTAGAACCTTACCACTTTTATCTCACTTAGGCTTTATTGTGTGAGTTATTATTCCAATTTGGAATTTCGATTCATCCACTTGACACCACGCGTCATTTACCAACCTTGCGACATCTTACATAGCGGAAGTCGTATTTTCTCAACTTGGTACTTTGTGCCATTTTACAACTTAGTGATCTTCTTATTAAACTAGAAAATCACACTTCTTCCACTTGGCACCATACAACTTATATTTTCTCTGTTTGTTAATACCAAACAGAATTCTTCCCACTTATATTATTCCACTTAATCGATATAAAGTAGAGGTTCACCACTTCTAATATAATCATACTTGGTTCTACTATGTAATACAAGTAGAATTTCTCCACGTCTATCATACACACACGTGTATCTACATTAATAGTATTATCTGAGACTCCACCACTTACTCACATCATTCATGTTATTCTACATTGTGTACATAAGTAGATTTCTCTTCCTTTTTTTTTGTACCTCTTAATATTTCCTCACTTTTCTCCACGTTGTTATTACAAGTAGAGTCTCAATAGCCTTCACTTTACTCTAGTTGTTAAAACTAAAGCATCAACATGTTGCCATTCCTTATTACATTTAGTTATGTAACACACTTGATTCTATACTGTCAACACAATTAAAATTTCTCCACTTTAGATCATAAATACTTTTATTCTACATTATTAACACAATGAGAATTTAGCCACCTTGTTTCATAACACACTTTCCTACGTTGTTAACAATAGTAGAATATCATTTTATAATCATATAACGCACCTTTATCTCACACTAGTCATACATGTAAGATCTCATCATGCTTAACCACATGTCATACTTTTATTCTACGTTATTACCCACAAGTAAAATTTCATCACTTAACCACATAACATTCTTTATCTCACACTATTTATACATGTAAGATTTTGCCACATTTAAACACTTATCATACTTTTATTCTACAATGTAAAACACAAGTAGAATTACACCACCTATCCACATAACATTCTTTATCTTACACATTATTCATACCTGTAAGATCTCACCACATTTAACCACATATCATATTTTTATTCTACAATGTAAAACACAAGTAGAATTACGCCACTTAACCACATAACATTCTTTATCTTACACATTATTCATACAATGTAAGATTTTATCTTTTACATACTTACTTGTTCCCTTTAAGCCCATACGGCTCCATTCTTTGTCTAGACACGGGGGTATAATATCATAAACATTCACCCTTATGCTTGACCTCCCTCTTATTAAACATTCTTACTCGAGTCATCCATATAAATTATGCTCAAGTCTACTCCCCTTAGGCCCATCCGGCCCCTTTCTTAGTCAACGCACTCAGGTACGGTGTCGTTAACACCAACCCTTGTGTTGACTTCTCTTCTGGTTAAATATTCTTACTTGAGTCGTACAAATAATGTATGCTCAAGTTCATCCCCCTTTTGGTTATTAAGATTAAATTAAAAAAAATAAAAAAATAACCAAAACATTAAAATCACTTACTGGGTCATGCGACTGAGCCTCGAACCGAACACTGTTTTCATCCCCTGAGCACTTGGTTTGAGTTCAAGTGTTCCTACACCACTTGAATCCCTCAAACCGTGGCTTTGATACCAACTTGTGACATGCACCCCACAACCTCTTCACAACATTATCCATTCTTGACCGTCTATAGTTCATTTACTACATATGGTCTAATCATCCTCTTTTTCCGTTTCCTAAACACTCTCTAACCACTTATTTTTACTCCAACTGGGTCACTTGTAATCACGGTGACCATTCCAGCTATTCGTTCTACCAAATAGGCCTCGGAACATAATGAATCATTACATGATGTCTTCTCCGCCCTTTGGCCTTTTGATTCGTTAATAATTCCTACTCATGTATCCGTACCCATAAGCCTATTCGCATTAGCAATAGGGCATATATCCACTTAATGATAGTTTAGCAACCCATCATTGTTATAACAACTCTTTTATTTTGTCACTTAATTCAGTTCATCCTTTCAAATTCTTAACACATTTCTCAGCTTGCCATGAGTACGACTAATATATCACCGCTCAACTCACGGTTTCATTCTTCACCCCCTTAGTAATATGACATGCTTTATTTATCATGTCATTACCTTTTCTTTCCTCCACTTAGGATCATACTCATACCATTATTCCAATTTGTTTAATTAGAAGGCAATCCTCCACAACACACTTACACATTTACCTTTCTATTTATTTCATACAAAGCATATTTCTTTACTTGATACATAAATTTTGATCCCTATTTGTTATTACCAAATGGATATTCCTTCAACACACTTATGTTATTCTATTTTGCCATCACCAAAACAGATTTTATCCCCACTTAATTCATTAGTTCAATTTACCCCAACAACATAACAGAGCATACTATTGGTATTCCCTTCAATGGATTGATTTAGCATTTGACCCAACTTGGTCCTTATCATTCTACGAGTGTTACTCTAAACAGTTAGCACAAGGTAGAGGTCACCCACTAAAATAATTACTTAATCCTGTATCGATAACTCGAGTAGAATTTCCCCACTTGGTTCATATATCACGCTTTATTCTACATGTTAATACAAGTAGAACCTTACCACTTTTATCTCACTTAGGCTTTATTGTGTGAGTTATTATTCCAATTTGGAATTTCGATTCACCCACTTGACACCACGCGTCATTTACCAACCTTGCGACATCTTATATAGCGGAAGTCGTATTTTCTCAACTTGGTACGTTGTGCCATTTTACAACTTAGTGATCTTCTTATTAAACTAGAAAATCACACTTCTTCCACTTGGCACCATACAACTTATATTTTCTCCGTTTGTTAATACCAAACGGAATTTTCCCCACTTATATTATTCCACTTAACCGATATAAAGTAGAGGTTCACCACTTCTAATATAATCATACTTGGTTCTACTATGTAATACAAGTAGAATTTCTCCAATGAGGTGGATTATGGAATCTTAATTCCATAGAATCTATTAATCATATAAAATGTGGTAAAGTATGGTTGACACGTATAACTTGTTGGATGTACGTGTATGTTTTACATTCATAAGGTAAAGGTCGCCAAAGGTGGATGATGTTTCACGAAACTTTGGAATGACCGATTAACGATTCGAAATTTCGGGTTATGCTTATTGTGGACTAATGGTAGATGGAAGTATCCCCTCATGGGTTGAGGGTATGAATAGTTTCGGGGACGAAACTTCCTTTAAGGAGGATGGAGTTGTAACGTCCCAAATCCGATTTAGTATATTATGTGATTATTATAATGTTATGAAATATTGACGTGTCGGGTAAGTGTGATTTTTTTGAAATATGACCAGACGTAAATAGTAAGATGGTTAGTGGTCATATTTATGTTGAAGTTTTTGCCAAATAAGAAAGTTAGAGGTCCTTAGTGTAAAAGCAAGTTAGTGGGTAGGTTTTATGAAAATGGAAAATAGAGGAAGGACTGGAAGAGTAAAAGAGGGATTAAAACAAAGATCTGGGTTTTCCCCAGATCTGTGTTACGCAAACCAGGAAGAGAGAGAGGAGAGAGCCATAACTCATGTGATCTTGACTTCAAATTAAAGATGCAAGAGTGAAATTCGAAGGAGGTGGGCTGAAATTCGAGTGAATGGAGGTGTATAGGTCACGAAATTATCATCAATTCATAATCTTCATCAAGTAAGTTCCCAACTTGATAGGTCGATTCATGAATTCCATCTTAGGTTTGAAATTGTTTAGGAAACCTGTTGATTATGAGTTTATGTGCATAAATAATGCCTAAATTCACCCTGCATGCTTGTGATTATGTGTTCCCTGGTAAAGTTGTGATGGGGGTTTATACCCACCACATGGAAATCGAGATGTAGATGGGTGGGTAGTTGGGTTTGGGTGTTTAGACCATATGAAACCATGGGTTCCATGAAGAAGCTATTAATTTTCCATAACATATGAAATTGGTACTCCTATATTCAAAGATGGGTAAAATTTGGATGTTGAATGCTACAAGTTAGTAAGAATGTTAAGTGTGCACACTAGGTGTTTGATGAAATGCCTAAGTGAAAATCTAAAAAAATTGTATAGGCCTCTTTGTGCCAAATTAGTGAAATATGCAATGTGGATGCGAATTGATAAATAGGATGTGATATGACGCCATGGAGTGACTAGATCATATGGTGTTTATCATGCGTAGGTGAAATGCTTATATGGGCATAGAAACTATGTAGGCTCAACATTCTCATATGTAATTTGTAATGTGGAGAGTGTACATATAAAGACTTTAAACCTACATGGTTAGTCTAATAACGATGAATTTTATAGGTAAAGCAATTGGAGTCTCAAGCCACCAACGTGACAGGAAGGCTAAATCCTAAACTTTGAGGTAACGTAAGATGTGTCTTGATTATTCATGATAAAATGTGAGTAATCTTTTCCTAATTAGCGAGTAAGGTTCTTGTTATTTATAAACCATATATTATGTTAGGTAAGGAAGGTGGGTCGGGATGAACTCCCGAGGATTAGTGTGGTTATAAAAAAATGTAGATATTAACCTATTTGGGTAAGATGTAGATATTGACCCGTTTGGGTAAGATAGTAATGAATGACCCGGTTGGGTGAATCATAGCGAATGACCCCTTTGGGTAAGATAGTAATGAATGACCCGGTTGGGTGAATCATAGCGAATGACCCGTTTGGGTAAGATAGTAATGAATGACCCGGTTGGGTGAATCATAGCGAATGACCCGTTTGGGTAAGATGGATTAAGATGACCCGGTTGGGTAGGATGTATGAACCAAAGAGCACTAATATAGTGTATGTTGAATGAACCCGTTTGGGTTAAGATGAATAGATCAAAGTGTGTTTAGTTAAGTGTGTAATTTGATCATTGAGTAAAAAAAATGGATAAATTATAGTATGATCACATAAGTTGTGTAATGTGACCCATTTGGGTGGAGATAGAATAACACCAATGTGTGTTATACAAAGTGTGTATTATGACCCGTTTGGGTAAGATGGAATAACACCAATGTGTGTTATGCAAAGTGTGTATTACCAGTTGGGGTAAGATGGTATCGAACTAATGTGTGTTATACAAAGTGTATAAATAAGACCCGTTTGAGTAAGATGGGTAGACCAACAATGTTTATGTAAAAGATGTATTATGACCCGCTTGGGTTAAGATGGGTAACATTAGTGTGCTTGAACTTGTTGTATGAATGAAAAATGCTACTATTCCCTCACTGGAATCAAACTTGATAAGTAAGAACTTGGGTGGATTCAAGAATGATAATGTATATTGAATTCAACCTCAAATGAATGATAATGCAGGAGTTGTGTGTGACCCGTTTGGGTAAGATGATAACATGTGGGAATTTAAGTGGGACCTTCGGGTAAGATAGTAAACTAACGATTATGGAACTACGAGAGCACCATTTGGGTGAAAGTGGAACTAATAAAATGATTTATTTGCGTGCCAGGAAAAGGTTGACAAAATATAGGTAAGACTTATTATGAGTCTTTACGCTAGATGTTTCTAATGGGTCAAACGGGTTGACATTCGGTAAAACAATTTCAAAATATTTGACCCATTAGTAAGAAGGTAAAGATTGAGGATAGTAAGGACTCTATTTTTATAAAAATTGGTTTGAATGCTTGAAAAGGTTTGGGAAGTGATTTGTGAAAACTGGGAAAAACCTGAGAAATTTGGCTAAGTATAGAACAACCAAAATTCAGCTGAATCCCTGGAACTTCCTCTCTAAGCGTTTAGGTGATACGCCTAAATATGCAGTTTCATGTTTTTCAATTGTTTCCTTGTTTATTGCTATAAGCTGAGAAAATTTATTGAAAGATCATTATTTACTAATACATTACTGGTAAATGATGACAGATACTAAGGATGGGAAGGGAACGAGTCCGGATTGAGCAATGAGATGAAGAATCGAACACTAAAAAGGGGAGTTTTTATGGAGATAGTTGTCATCCTATTTGCTTACTTAAAACTGTGTACTCTGATATATATATATATATATATATATATATATATATATATATATATATATATATTGTTCCCTAGACAGGTGAACTAACGATTAAATAGGTTTTTATGATAACTATGGTCAAGTATGGACCCGTTTTAAGTAAAAAAAAAATTTATGGGTCAACTTTATATATATCAAAATTTATTAAAAGAGGTAGTGGGGTGTCACAATATCAGAGGTCTCCATTGTATTTTTCATGTGGGCTTGTTCAAGATGTAGAAAAATATTTATATCAAACAACATAAGTACATAAGGTTGTGCATATCTGAAATAAAACACCAAAGGAAATGTACACGGAGTAGATCTATACATAAACTATGTGCACCTCTAGGCAGGCGCATTCTAGTAATAGATTAAAGAAAAAACGAATTAAAAAAAATACTTTGATGACAGATTCGAACTTGAGTATGAACTACAACTATATAATGGCGCAACCAACTGGGCTATATAACTTTTTGTTTATATTTTCATTAAAAATATATTAATATATAAATAGAATATTTAAAAATCTTATAATTTAGTTCGTGGGAATAGTTAATACTGGACCGTTTTCACACCTAAATTAGGTGTGAAAACAATCAAAACAACAGAGTAAGGGGTGAGATGGGATGAAGAAGGCTTGAATCTATCATTATTTCGTTCCTCAATCAAGTTGGGATGAAGAATGGATGATAATCAGCTCTACTTAGTCATTTTAGAGGTTTAGGAGGTGTAAAATGGTAAGCATGAGGGCTAATGGGGTTTATATAGGAAGAAAGTTAGGGTTTGCTGAAAACACATCCCAAGCGTATCGCTTGGAGAAATGGTATGTTCCAGGCGATATGCCAAGAGCTTCCCCGAATGATAACGTGCTCAATTCCTTGTTTCGCGTGTTCGGTTCTTCGTTATTTGATGTTTTCGAGTCCCGTTTTCACCCAAATCACCCAATACCTTATCCCATCATGTTAACCATATATAATTCACTCAGAACGAATATAAGTATGCCAAATAACTCCTAATAATGAATACATAAGGTCACATACACATTTTTGGTCAGTTTTGACATATGCGTCGATTTGGGCAATTCACAAACATTTCGTGACTCGATTAAGTGTGTGATGACTCGTGAAATTATTTGTGATTATTAGACTCATAATTATGCCTAACTTAACTTACGATACACAAATACGAGATTTTCGGTAAACGACGAATCACATACCGAAATCGCGTAGAAATCGCAAATTGCTTTATTTCCAATCCAAGAGGTTCAATTTGAATTCAAATGTTTTTAATTACATATTTTGTTTTGGAAATCCATTACGATTCATTTAAAGACATTATTTGGGCTATAAACATCCGAAAATTCTTTCGGTACTTAACAATTCTCAAATTGGTTAAACGTGAAATTTTAAAATGGGTTGGGTTTTATAACCGGTAAAATGCAAATGTTACATATTTAACTCTAATTACAACACAATACAATACGATAGGATATTTTCTTGGTTTAATCTGATACAAGCAAGCTAGAGCTCTAATACTTTGAAAAACCCTAGGTGTGGCATCCGGCGATCGTTGCCCTACCAAATCACACAACCTTTCCTTTTCAATAATGTCTTTTACATCTTTTCTTCCTTTCTAATTAATGTTTGATGCCCCTTTTCCACCTTCACAACATCACCAATGTCGCTCTTATTTCGGAGGAGATTAAGTATTATTCATAAAATGTAACTATTAAAATGGTAGTAGATAGCCAGGATATTAGTCAAGGTTGTGGCAGGCACACCAGGTTAGTGAAGGACGTGCATATTTGGTAGATATTTAAGGTACACTGTTGCATACTAAATAGTTAAGAGGCCAAATGTGTAACATTTCAATAGTAAGGGATGATATTGTAAACTCTAATATATATTAGGATCTAGGTGATCTTTATAATCGATGTGTTGATCAGATAGGGGTGTTCAACGAATCGAATTTCAAATACTCGAGTTAATCGAATCGAATTATTCGAATTTTAATTTTTAAAACCTGAATTCGAATTCGATTCTAATTCGAAGTAGATTCGAACAACTCGACTCGAATTCGAATCGAATCCGAATTGAACCCGAATTCATTTCGAATTGAGCAAAACAATATTTTTATCTTATTTTCAAAACTAGTAAAAACTTAAATAACTTTTAGTAAAACAAAATACAAATCTATAAAACATCCAAAAGAGATGACCAAAATCATAGTTTAACATTCATAATAGTAACATCCAAATTAGACAAAGTTCAACTTTACATTCAAAATGATAACATACAAAAAAGCAACTTCGCGTCACAACTTCGTTTAGCAATTATCATAGCAACCAACTTATCATTCAAAAACCCCTAACTTATAAATTCAAGCATCCCTGAAAAAGACAAGATTTACAATTAGTCAGTCATTAGAAGAAATGGTGATGAATGGATGAAAATATATGAAGATTTACAATTCATTATAGATGCAATGTAGCTGCTGTATCATCGTAATACCAATAATTATAGCTCGTAATACCAAACTGTTATTTAATTAATTAAGTAATTATATATATATATATATATATATATATATATAATTCGAATTTAGAATCGACTCGAATTCAAAATCTCAAATTCTAATTCGATTCGAAATTCGATATTGGACATCGAATCGAATCGAATTCGAATTTAAAATTTTGAACCGAATTTTGAACGGCTCATTTTCGAATCGAATCGAATTTCGAATTATTCGAGTCGGATTCGAAAACTAAACACCCCTATGATCAGATTATAGGGTATGCAATGAAATAACAAGCTTGGTCTCTCTTCTCTTTACGATCTTCTCTTTTATAATTTAAGTTGCATCATACACCAGTGATATAGGTGGACCTGCAAACTCTATAGTTTCTCGATGATGAAAATTCTAGCATGGAACACAAGAGTCTTAAAGTACCTTGAGAAATACATTTGACTGCTGACTGACCGGATCCTATTTTTTTCTATTACTTCTATATGCATTTCTTTACTACTCTGCACTTTGGAAATTCACAAGTTTAGGGGTAGATAAAACCACATAGGTTGCAAGAAAGCAAAGAAACAAACACGCTACCAGTTCTGCGATTGTGTTTCAAGTTTACACTTTAGTTTAATATTCTATTTTGTTTTTTGTTGACAAGTACTTTATTCCTTATGTGATATTTCTAGGACACATACCACATATCTTTAAGCTAAAAAATTTAACGGTTTAACGTCATCGTAACAACGCGCGGATACAAATACTAGTTACTTAATATTCGTAACCAAGGATCATCAGTTAAATGTGATTCCCAAAATAAGCCAAACTTTATGGTTTTATTCCAGCGGAAGAACACCGGATCTGTTATGGCTCGAAATGGAAGAACACCGGATCTGGCCCTTTTTTGGTTAGACCTAGTTGTGCCGGTCCCACGGATGGCGCCAATGTTGTGTCCCAGAATCCCGGGGGGTGGTATTCCGGTAGCTACAAGTGTGTGGAGGGTGAGATCCTCCGGCTCAGATCCGTATGAACGTGTTCCGTTCCGTTTCCATCATCGCCATCGTTGGGTCTCCCCCGTGCATATGTGTGTGTATGCAGGAGAAGGTTTTGGGGAGGGAGTGTAAAGAGAGAGAAAAGGGGTTTCTAACCCATTTACAACCTGATTTAGAGAGTGGAGGATGTCTCCAATTTATAGGGAATATCCTCCTTAGTTGTCCATGACCTGTCACTACGTAGTTGTTTACTTAGTGGTTAAGCTTTAATCCTGGCCAAGTATTCTGACGAAGGGGCAAGTACTGCGACGAAGGGGCAAGTACTATGATGAAGGGGCAAGTACTACGATGAAGGGAGAAGGGCTCCGACGAAGGGGCACGGTCCTTCTTACGAAGGGGCAAGAGTTATCTACTTAGTGACTAAGTTAACATATCATATCGTTCTTGCAGTATGACATGTACTTTGTGTCTGCTAGATACTCGACATATATGCTTTATCCATTTGACCAAGAAGGTCTGCCCATATGCCTGGGTGACCCCCTTATCGGGGTCCTTGGCCCTTATCCAATGCATAGTGCTTCAAGGAGGCCATTTATGGGTATATCCCAACACTTAACACTCTTGAAATTCACAATGTTAGGGATAGATAAAACCCATAGGTTGCAAGAAAGCAAAGAAACAAACACGCTAGTAGTTATGAGATTGTGTTTCAAGTTTTAACTTTAGTTTAATGTTCTGATTTTGTTTTTTGTTGACAAGTATTTTATTCCTTATGTGATATTTCCAGGACACATACCACATATCAAAGCTAATATATTTAACGGTTTAACGACTTCGCTGCAACGCGCGGGTACAAATACTAGTTAGTTAATACTCGTAACCAAGGATTACCAGTTAAATGTAATTCCCAAAATAAGCCAAACTTTATGGTTTTATTAAAGCAAACATAAATTTTCATATGTCTCGAGTATATGCATGAAGCTCTTTGTCCTTTTGGAAGATACTCATTTCTTCTTCTTTGATTCGCACGGTTGCTTCAATACCATCTCCAGACGGAGTATCCATGAAAACAAGAAAACTTGTTAGCGAGTGTCCCATTCTTAACATTACTCGTGCAGGTTTTCCCCAACCAAAATCCACTTGGTAAAAAGGAAACCTACATATGCTTGAAAATACATAAGTTTGAATTTGATCATCCATTGACATCATCCAAGACTTTATACCCTTTTTGTATATTTCTTCCTCATTCTTTACTTGTTGAAGCTCCATTCTCTCTCTCCTCAGATTGATAATCACCTCATTTAACTCTATTTGACATGAATGCTTGATCTTCTCAACTACCGCTGCATAAAAGTTTCCTGGAGCTAATTCAGGAAAATTTGCATTGGTTTTTCCTCTCAAGTTCACCAATTGAACCAAGCTTGATAGTTGTAAGGAACCTGACTTTGTTATGGTTGCACCCAGTGCACATTTAAATAGCAAAGATGTCAATGACTCGACCCGGGTAGCGTTCACCGGACTTGTACCCATGCGGTTAATCTTCTTCTTCAATTTGTTGAGTTTTGTATTAGGGAACACAAATCTCTTTATTGCATATTTAACTATTTTGGTTGTTTCCACCACCGAGGCTTCAGGAACTTTGAAGGTACTCATGGACATGGAGGGAGAAAAGAAACTAGGGTTTATTGGTGATCCGCCACGTGTAAGGGTGGCCCAGTGGTTGATGAAGTTGGCCATCGTGAATGCATCAGCTACCTTGTGAGATATGACCACAGCCACTGCAACTCCACCACAAGTGAAATGGCTCAGCTGGACGGCGACCATATTAGTGCTAGTTTTGTCAACCGCACAACCTAGAGCATTAGGAATGAGTTGGTCAAAGGTTTCGTCTTGATCTTCCTTGAGAATGAAGTCATCGATTCGGCTATCGATAGACGCTTCCACAAACTCAACTCCTTCGTCATCACAGTCGATGTGAGTTGCAACAGGTGCAGGTGCAAGAAGCCTACCCGCAAAAGGATAGTATTGTGTTAAAGAATGTGATAACGACTTCTTTAGGATGTTTATATCGCCATTAGTGTAGTTTTGGTAGAAGAAAACCAATGGCATGTGAATATTCGGAGCAAGGTGATCAATCCTTGAAAGATTATGAGTATTGAGGTGGAGAGGGGTTGAAGAAGATGGTTTGATGGTTTCTTTAGATATGATGGTGTGAAGGTTTTTAATCTTCCCAAATTTTCGGAGGTTGGCCATGATCCTATTCATCATTAATTAATGATACAAAGATTGTACTATGTAAAGTGATGCTTATATATATACAAAATCGTCGGTGGATATTTATTGGTTAACAGGAGCGGGTTTGTTATAATATTGGTAGTTCTTAGTTTATCTCAAATAATTTGAGTTCTCCTTTATTTAAATTATTATATCACATGGTTTAGCTTATTAGTTGATCTGAATGAAAGTGGGTATATAAAAACAATTCATGAATTTATTGTCACGTGATTTGGCGATAGATTTGAGAAACGAAAAGCAAAAAAATGGGACATATTTTTTTTTGATTCAAGTAATTCATAAATAAAATATGTTTGGATATTTAATTAGAGATTGGTTGCATATTTAGGG
Organism: Deinandra increscens subsp. villosa; assembly: GCA_039602395.1. Lineage (NCBI taxonomy): Eukaryota > Viridiplantae > Streptophyta > Magnoliopsida > Asterales > Asteraceae > Deinandra > Deinandra increscens. The sequence continues at coordinate 20,814,686 of JBCNJP010000027.1, forward strand.
ATTGGTTGCAGGGGAGGACATAGCTTGATGGTATGTATCACTATTTTAAGGGTTTTTATGGGGACACTTTTTTTTTGTAATACACCACCTTAAGACGTGAAGGATAGTGTTATCCTTCACGTATAGTGGGGGTGTAAAAATAAATGCTCACGTTTAGTTCCTTTCTTCACCCCTTAAAACAGCAAGTCCAGTCAACTGACAGAGTTTGTCGAAAGTTTTTTATCCTTCACGTAAATGCTCACGTTTAGAGTCATCCTTCACCCCTCAAAACAGTAAATGCTCATGTTTAGAGTCATCCTTCACCCCTCAAAACAGTAAATGCTCACGTTTAGAGCTCTCCTTCACCCCTCAAAACAGCAGGTCCAGATGATTGTTAGGTTTAACTAATAATTTTTTTTATATAAATCACTTGATATTTTAACGTCAAACATATTATAATAAATCCTAATAATAAACATGTACTAATAAATCCTAATAATAATATATTCTAATATAGTTGGTTCCGGTTTGAATATGTAATGAAACTAAAAGAAAAAATAGTAATATTCAAATTAACTTATAATTATGTGTTAGTTTTTTATTCAATAATTTTTTTCTATGAAACTGATTTAACTATTTTATTAAAAAATGTTTTTTAAGGATATTCAGGAAAATGGTTCCTTAAAATGAAATCATCTATATATACTTATAAAATGTTTTAATTGTAGTTAAAAGTCGCTTATAAATGCAAAGAACCTAGCCAATGGCAAACTATAGTTTCTTATAAAAATAAGAACGTCTTTTTTCTAAACTAGTTTCCTTAAGTTTACCTTTATGTATAAGAAAATTTGTATTAATACGAATATTTTTATTGATACAAATTTGCAAACACACTAAAACACACTTAAACAATACCTAAAACTCTTAAACAACATTTCGAACACCTAAACATACTTAAGACAAATTTAAACACTAATTGGGTATTCGGTTTAAATTATTCAATATTAGAAATATGCAACTCTACGTTGATTTTTTAAAGCGCTAACCGGTATTCGGTTAAAAAGTACCGTTTATTTGAAGAAAAAAATTAGGTGACTGAAACTATGATGTTGAGCTGCCGTGTAAAGGGCAGAGGTCAAGTATGAAGGAAAAAAAAGGGGTCACGTATAGGTCTTAGGGTGACGTATAGAGGTAAAAAAGGGTCACATATAGGGCTAATGGTGACGTGTACAGCTCCCATTTAAGATGTTTAGCTCTCATTTAGGCATATACTCCAGCTTTATATTTGTATTTACACGTGTAAGTAACGTGCCTATATACATAGACATAATCATACGATATAGATACGTTGCTATTATTATCAAGCATATATAGACGATACGATTGTCTATTATTATTATTAGAAGATACACGCATACATACATACACATACTCATACGATATCGATACTGATAAACCACACACATATAAAAACACAAGACTCATACAAATAAACTTAGTATGCTTTCATATATACATACATATAGTCACATTAATGCAAGTCTATTCATACATACATACATACATATAGTCACATGGATACGAGTCTATGGAACAATATTGTTAGTAATGTTGTATGTATTAAGTGCATGTACACAAACGTATATTATTACTATGATTATTGTAGTAATATTAATGTTATTACAATTATTATTATTAGAGTGGTCTAAATATACGATGAACATTGTAATCAAACGTAAAATATTAAAATTTAAATAAACTATTAAATGAATTAAATTTAATAACTAGTTTTGAGATTATTATTTATTTATTATTATTACTGTTACTTTTATTATTATTATTATTATTATTATTATTATTATTATTATTATTATTATTATTATTATTATTATTATTATTATTATTATATTATGATTATTGGATTATTATTATTGTTTCTATTAGTATTATTAGTAATTAGTATTTTTATTGTTGAGTTAATCTTTATATAATTTTAGGTTAAAAAAAATATCTATACTTAATGTGGAGACCCATTCGTGAGGTATAGGTGACTGAAACTATGGTGTTGAGCTGCCGTGTAAAGGGCATAGGTCAAGTATGGAGGAAAAAAATTAAGGGGTCACGTATAGGCTTTAGGGTGACGTGTGAAAGTAAAAAATGGGTCACATATAGGGCCAATGGTGACGTGTACGGCTTCTATTTAAGATCATTAGCTCCCATTTATTAAAACTTTTTATTTGATAAATATAAAATTTTAAAGTTGTACAACAAATAAGGATATAGTGTGTCTTATACTATCGACAAAGAACCCAAATATGATGCAACTATAGTTAAAAAAAATTAGGATAGCTTAGTGGTAATCCGAATTAAAAGAAATAATAAATTTAAAAAAGATGTGTGTGGATCTACTTTTAATTTTTGTATGCTTCAGTTACCACTTTTTGTATGTTTCTTGTATTTTATTAATTATCTAGTTTATAGAACAATGCTAAAAAATTAAAAAAAAAATGCCTGACCTAACCTTCACGTAGAGAGATCTACGTGACGGTTCTTAGACATCCCCCGGCACACACACCCGATATTCCCGGACGTTGTACTATCATGCTCTGACAGTTATACATGAAGGATAAGTTTATCCTTCACCCCTTAATTCTTACCTTCACGTGCAGAGCTCTACGTGAGGGTTCTTAGACATCCCCCAACACACCCCCGACATTCCCTGACGTTGTACTATCATGCTCTGACACTTATACGTGAAGGATAGGTTTATCCTTCACCCCTTAATTCTTACACCCCCTCTACACGTGAAGGGGAGGGAGAAGTGGGAGCCGCTTTATTTTGACACCCCTCCTATACGTGAAGGGGAGCCTTATCCTTCACGTATAGAGCTGGTGTATTAAAAAAAGGGGGGGGTGTCCCTAAGAAACCCCCTATTTTAAACTTATACGTGATATATAAAAATTAGATTTTTTTTCTTTTTAATGTACTACCTCTAAAAAAATTAAGTATGTGATAACTTTTAAGAAATTTTATAGTTTCGCTCCTAATTTGATTCGTTGTGATGAGAAATGTTCAAATAAAAAGCTTGATTTTTCTAAGAAAGCTAAGAAGAGCTCATGCGATGACATTTGTGTTTTTTTTTTTTTTAATCGATGAGTATTTTAGTTTTAGTAATTTTTGTTGATTTTTTATCAAGTTCCCCATTTTTTTAAACATTCATAACTTTACATATAACATTTTTAAAATATTACACCATAAAAACCAATGTTTTTTTATATTTAAAATGCTTACAGTGTTTTTATATATATAAAAAATTACTCTTTCATTTTCTAATTTGTCATTGTGTATTTTTACCTTTTTACTTGTCATTTGTGTCTTTCTGTTGACTATTGTGTCTTTTTTTTTAAATAATAAAAAAGATACAATGTTTCTTACCTTCGGATCATTGTGTCTTATGTTCAGGTCATTATGTAATATATATTTATCATTGTGTCTAATGCTCATCATATATGTCTAATACTTATCATTGTGACTTATATTCAGATTATTGTGTCGTATGTTTCAGGTTATTGTGAAATATGTATTTATCATTATGCTTTATTGTTTGATTTAGTTGCATCATACACCAGGGAAATAGGTGGACCTGCAGACTCTATAGTTTCTCGACGATGAAGATTCTAGCATGGAACACGAGTCTTAAAGTACCTTGAGAAGCAAGAACAAGTTAGGAGATTGTCAGTTGAACAAGAGTTTGGGGACTAACCGAATGTCAATTTCAGTTTTAAAGCAATCAAAAGAGACATCATACTTGCTGAGAGCGCTAAACACATTTGACTGCGGACTGACTGGGTCCTACTTTTTTCTATTACTTCTATATGTGTTTATTTACTACTCAGCATTCTGGAAATTCGCATTGTTCAGGGGTAGATAAAATTGCATAATTTGCAAGAAAGCAAAAAAACAAGCACGCTAGCAGTTCTAAGATCGTGTTTCAAGTTTTAACTTTAGTTTAATGTTTTGATTTTGTTTTTTGTTGACAGACATTTTATTCCTTATGTGACATTTCTAGGATACATACCAAATATATTTAAGCTAAAAAAATGAACGGGCTGTAATGCTTGGGTACAAATACTAGTTAGTAAATACTCGTAACCAAGGATTATTAGTTAAATGTGATTCCCAAAATAAGCCAGACTTTTAGGTTTCATTAAAGCAAACATAAATTTTCATATGTCTAGAGTATGTGCATGAAGCTCTTTGTCCTTTTGGAAGATACTCATTTCTTCTTCTTCGATTCGCACGGTTGCTTCAATACCATCTCCAGACGGAGTATCCATGAAAACAATAAAATTTGTAATCGAGTGTCCCATTCTTAACATTACTCGTGCAGGTTTTCCCCAACCAAAATCCACTTGGTAAAATGGAAACCTACACACGCTTGAAAATACGTAAGTTTGAATTTGCTCATCCATTATCATCAACCAAGTGTTTATACACTTTTTGCATGTTTCTTCTTCATCCTTTACTTGTTGAAGCTCCATTCTTTCTTTCCTCAGACTGGTAATCACCTCATTCAACTCTATTTGGCCTGAATGCTTGATCGTCTCAGCTACCGCTGCATAAAAGTTTCCTGGAGCTAATTCGGGGAAATTTGCATTGGTTTTTCCTCTCAAGTTCACCACTTGAACCAAGTTTGATGGTTGTAAGGAACCTGAATTTGTTATGGCTGCACCCACTGCACATTTAAATAGCAGAGATGTCAACGCCTCAACCCGGGTAGGGTTCACCGGACTTATACCCATGGCGTTAATCTTATTCTTCAGCTCCTTCAGTTTTGAATCAGGGAACACAAATTTCTTTGTTGCATAATTAACTAATTTGGGTGTTTCCACCACCGAGGGTTCAGGAATCTTAAAGTTACTCATGGAGGGAGAAATGAAACTAGGGTTTAATATTGGTGATCCGCCACGTGTAATGGTGGCCCAGTAGTTGACGAAGTTGACCGTCGTGAATGCATCAGCTACCTTGTGTGATACGGACACAGCCACTGCAACTCCACCACAAGTGAAATGACTCAGCTGGACAGCGATCATATTAGTGCTAGTTTTGTCAACCGCACAACCTAGCGCATTAGGAATGAGTTGGTCAAAGGTTTCGTCTTGATCTTCCTTGAGAATGAAGTCATCTATTCGGCTATCGATAGACGCTTCGAGAAACTCAACTCCTTTATCGTTACAGTCGATGTGAGTTGCATCAGGTGCAAAAAGCCTACCTGCAAAAGGATAATATGGTGTTAAAGACTGTGATAACGACTTCTTTAGGATGTTGATATCGCCATTAGTGTAGTTTTGGTAGAAGAAAACCCATGGCATGTGAACGTCGGGAGAAAGGTGATCAATCGGTGAAAGATTATGAGTTTTGAGGTGAAGAGGTGTTGAAGAAGACGGTTTAATGGTTTCTTTAGATACGATGGTGTGAAGGTTTCTAATCCTCCCAAATCTTTGGAGGTTGGTCATGATCCTGTTCATCTTTAGTTAATGACAAGATTGCATGCAATGATGATACAAAGATTGAACTATGTAAAGTGATGCCTATATATACATAAATCGTCTGTTGATATTTATTAGTTGATATGAATGAAAATGGATATATAAAACAATTCATGTGTTGATATTTATTAGTTGATATGAATGAAAATGGATATATAAAACAATTCATGAATTTATCGTCACGTGATTTGGCGATAGATTTGAGAAACGAAAAGCAAAAATATGGGACACAATTTTTTTTTGATTCTAAGTGATTCATAATAAAATACGTACGTTTGGATATTTACACTGCGTTCTCGAGTAGTGTATGCTTGAGAAAATGTTTAATGATGACCTAAAGTTATGTGATTAAAAAAAAATTACAGTATATGTTGGTGGTCCAGTTCAAGTCGGATCAAACAATATAGAAATACATCTTATTAATCAAGAAATTCAAATACTAACTTCAAATTTAGATAATTTTATGAAAATCAAAAGTTATGCTTTATTATCACTCAATGAAAAATTATACTTAAGGACATAATAATTCGTTTAAAGTAATATAATATAAATATATGATATTAGAAGTGTTGTGATCTTATTTTTAAGTTTTTTAATTTATATAATGTCGTAAAATGTTATCCCAAAAGCACACATAACTTATAACTAGATCATGTAACTATTTATCGATTTATATCATATGAAGATTGAAGTCGTCTCAAACCTTGTTCAAAAATTGTATTTGGAATTGGGGCTCCCCTTTTCGAGAATCGGTTGCTGCTCTTTGCCTCCTTCCTCGCATAATTGGCTGCTCTGCAAGACTGTGGACAGTGGACTGGACTGCTCCTGCTCAGGTGCTCGGCTAATCTTCTCATTCCTCGTTAGTCTTCGTTCATTAGAAGAAACAAGAAACCTCGTTCTGCTTGTGTTCGTTCATGTCATTTTCCAAGCGACAAAGCCCTAATTCTACTTTTTAATTAAGTTTATGTTTAGTATATTATTTACTAAAATCACCCTAACTCTTTAGTCTTTTCAATTAGTTCCAAACCCTTTTAGTTTAGTAAAATATAAAAAGGACCCTTAGTTATCTTAAAATTCTTTTAATAAAATACATAAAGTTTATATATAATTTTTGAATGGTGACCGACTAAATACCTAAAAAAATTTAGTGACGAGCGACTCAATAGACATAAAATTTTCCTGTGATTATCGACTCGGTAAATATACAATTTTTTAACGAATTGCACGAATCATCGGTATTTCTGGATGATAAAATGACAGCAATCGAGGTCACCACCGACACCTACTAAGGTGCGCCCCTGACTCCATGGAAGTTGAAATTGGTGCAATGAATGAAGAGAAGTGGAGAAGATGACTAGTAAAAACTTATAATATATATTATTAAAGAGAAGATGACTTAGAAATTTTTTAGGAATGAAAGAAAGGACAGAATTTGTCGGGACTCAAATTCAAAGGTTTTAAAATAAGTTTAAATGAAGTTTTTTTTTTTTTAAACGACCAACAAACATAGAATTGCCTAGGTACTCTATACTAGGTGACCCCATGGCAAATAGTCCCCAGCTATACGGAGCCCTTAAGCACACCCAAGTTATATCCAGTTCCGTGGAAAACCCACCTGCTCGAAGACCCGATGGTGGTAATACCCAGTCGCTCTCGGAATCGAACCAGAGACAACAAGATCCTGGTCTTTCTTGATAGAGCTCTCATGTCTTAGAACAATATTACTGGAGCAAGACTGGGTCACTTGAACACAAAGTAATCATCTTAACCACTTCAACAAGATATCATTGGCTTAAACAAAGTTTCAAATTATACCTTTAAGTTTAGATTCAATAAAAAAATATGAAATAACATGTATCTCTGAAACAAAATTGACTATGAATTCTACATACCGAAAAGGGTAATTGTTATATTATAATTTGACGGCAATTGTTGTATTATAATTGGTTGGGATTTCTATAATTAAAAATAAAAGAAAATAGAAAAAAGAATTTGAGCATATAAACTGTTAGAATTTTAAATAACAATAAAGTTAAAATCTTATATTAACTATAAAAACATTAATCATAATTGATTAAAAATATGTCTCAAACAGAATAGCGTGATGGAAAAGTAATAGTTTTCTAATTAAAATATTGTAAGTTTAAATCCTATAAAGTACTGTCGTGGTTGTGTTTTTGCTTTTAAAAAGTAATTAAAAAATAGTAAGTAATAAACTAAAATGTGTAAATCACTAGAGTGTTTTGTGGTTTTTTTTTTGAACGGCAATTGAATTAAAACCCGAACCATAGCAAGACGCTATGGCCGGCCAACCACAAACACATTCAGTGGCGGACTTACTAAGAGGGCAGGGATAGCGTCCGCTACCCCTGAACTTTTACTGCGTTGTGTAATTTTTTTATTTTCTTTTAAGTTTTCGATATTTCGCTACTCCTGAGACGATGTTTTTCGCTATCCTGGAAATATTTTACGCTACCTCTCAAACATTTTTATGGTTCTTATTTAAATCCCGACATGAAAATACGATCAAAATGCCGTTAATTTCTTCAAACCAAACAAATAACAGGTTTGTACAATTTAAAAATACAAGTTGTAAGTTTAACTTAATGCATTTTCGGACAAAAAATTATGATGCATTTTTTAATGAAAGACTTTTTTCCAAAATAAAAAAATTCCGTGTTGGGGTTCCACCCCTTGGACCCCGTTTTTCTCGGGGGCACTGCCCCCGAACCCCTGTTAGTCCCAACAATTTTTTTTGGGAACGCTACCCCTGAAAAAAATTTCTGGATCCGCTTCCGAACACATTACATGGCGGATTTAATCCAGTCTTCCCAGTTGATACAACAAGACTTACATCGGTATTTATACCATAAAAAACTCGAAGATTAATTTCTAAAAACACCTTATGGATCGAAGGAACCTTGTTGAAAATCACACCGTTCCTCTCCAACCAAATACACCAACACCCCGTAAGAATGATAGTCTTGAGCACATTAGACACCCCCTTCTTGAAGTTGTCGTCCAAATGAATCGTAGCGAGGTCCTTCACCGAAAACAACCATAAGTCCGGAATCCTACACCACTAGAGTGTTTTGTGGTTGTATTACACAAGTGATTTATAATTGATTTTTTATGCATGTTTGAGTTTGTTCAAAAGTTGTTATCAAATTTATTGTATCATTAAGTAAATGTATATTAATATATTTATAACATCGTTAAGTAAATAGTGTGTATCATTTTTCTCCGACATAGTTTAGGCGGATTTGTTTAAGCCAATCATTTTGACCTTGTTTGATTTGAGCAAATTTATTTTTGCCCCATCTCAGTAAAAGGTCTGGATCCGTCATTGTGCCACCCCTTAAACTCGTAGGCAAAGTGAAAAATTTTTGGATTTTTTTTATTTTTATGTAGGATTTTTTGGTTTTTATGTACCTGTGTTACTCCTAAAGTAATTAGAGGTGTAATACCCGTATGAAATTTTCTAGTTCCACCCCTGACAATGTGATACATGCACCATCCCCAAAGCAACGCTTGGATAGTAAAATCTATTTGCATACAAAAGACAAATATCAATTGAAGACACATCTGCTATCGAATAAAACTTGCGTAACATGCCAGGAGAAAGCTTCAGGAGGAGTGTTTTGGTTCTCACGGAGGTTCGAGTAATCGACCTTAAACATAGCCCCGCAAGGGTAGGTTTACACGTGGGACCAGAGTCGCCTAATCGATGTCGTTAAAAAAAAATTGATATGAATGAAAATGTCAAAATGGCTAAACTCTATATTGACCCACATATAGTATACACATGCATTGGAAATTGAATGATCTTGATTTAACGCGCAATGCTTGTTTAAGAATTAAAGTCTCAACAATCTTTAATCAAAATCTTGTAATTGACCCACAGTATACGCATGCATTGGAAATTGAATGATCTAGATTAACGCAGAATAAAGTCTCAACAATCTCTATTAAAATCCTAAAAGAATCTCAATTGAGTAAATAAAAATCTCAAAGATCTCAATTTAACATATTTAACATATAATAATCATTTAAGATTTAAAGATTTTAGTTTAAATTTTAATTCGATATATTATTATTATTTTTTGAACGGCAATTCTCATTAAAAACACACCAACACCACCAGTAAGGCGTTAGAGGCGGCAAGAAAAACAACGCTAACAAAAGAACAAGACTTACAAAGCAATTACAAAGTGAAAGCGGACAAAGCTTTCCAATCTATAGCCCGATTTGTACCCCAATTCCCATACCAAAGTTAACTCCAACTCTTAGTTTCACAAACCACCCTATGAATCGATGGTGGCCTCCTTTTAAATATAACATTATTCCTTTCACTTCAAATACACCAAAAACCAATGACATTAACTTTCGATTATTGTTTTGAGATTTAAGAACTCACATTAACTTTCTTCCTTGAGATTTAAGAATATTAACATCAATTTAAAAATTGTAGCCTTGATATTCAACTATCCTAGATCATATCTTTATATCTTGGAAATTAATGAACTAAATTCAACTTTGATTTTTTCTCTTCTCTTTTCCTATCATATCATATGTATATGAACGAACATATATAGAGTCGTGTATCGGAAGGTATTATTGACATGATTAATTGTGTATAGAGAAATATATGAAATTCATCACTCGATTCTGAAAACGCACGTCACAAACGATATATTCTAAAGGAAAAAAGTTAATCCCCGTTAAAGTCCAAAAACAAAAGCTATGTACGAAAGAAGCCAATATATCCGCAGAAACAAGGGTTATAATAATAAGAATAGGCGAAGTTGACACTCTCATGCGAGAGTTGCAAAGCGAAGGTTGTGGGAAAGCTACAAGCGGTAATGGAAAGCTGAACATAGAACCGGAGTAAGCATCCTTGAGACGGGATTGTAACCTTTCATACCGGATTTAACACTCCGGGCTTGACTTACCTAGGAACACCATCAAGTAGGAGACCCACCACTTGGGAAAAATCACCTTGAGTCATATGTGAACCTGAGACTCTTATTTTATTTTTTTAATGGCAGACTACATCACTTCTAATCTACCTCAAATATTGTAACTAAAGTAATCATGCCAAAATTTGAACCTTGAATCTCGAGTTAAGAAGCAATAGTCTCTACCAAACAAGCTAGTCTGTTATGAAAAGCCCACTCCATGAGGCCCAAATGGAAACCCAACTTAAACACAAAGAAATCCACCAACCCACGATAGACATAAGCATTGAACGAGCTAAGGTAGAGAAAATTGATATTGGATTGTGCTTCTTCTTTCCCATCTCAATCTCTAATTTCCCCATCCTATTCTGTTTGGTTACTAATCACTTGTAGTTCAAGTTGAGAAACATTATCAAATCTCGTGGGTTACATAAATTTAATCAACGTCGCTACTATGTCAAAATTAGTTCATTACAAACTCTCTCTTATATATCCTACTTACAACATTCACGGTATAATACAATATTTCCTTGTTTTAATTTAATAGCGGAGGAGCAAATGAGCATATTGCATGAGAATGCATGCTTCACAGAACTTGAGGAATCAAAATTACTAGACTTCAACCTAAAAGCTCAATTATTAAAGAGAAATAATGGTTTTAACATTGGATGGAGAAACAGAATGGATATCTTTGATCATCTAGTGGCCCAAAGCATCATTAAACCATTCACGGATTTAGAAATAAAAGTGGCCCAAAGCAGTTAATTAGAAATTATACTCATTCTATGTACTCTTATGTGTATTAACTGAATTCTACTATCCGTGCGTTGCTACTGGGACAACGTTCGTTAATACATAAAACATTTACATTGCTAACATGCAACGTAAAAAAACTGAAATACAAAAAGAATTGCAACGGCTTAAAAAGTAGAAGCCAAATACTCCAAGTTTCGAACCTAGAATCCCAAAGTTATGTATGATCTGATATAAATTAATGTCACAATAGTTAATTAATAGTACACAAAATTAAATACCCTAAAGACAAATTTATGAAACTAAAACTAGAACAAAAACCTAGGCAACCTTTAAAAACCGGTTAAAAACAACTTTAAAAAAAACTAATAATGGTTCCACGTGGACAAAATGATTGTACGATCGTTTGATTGTACGATCGTTTGGTTCTAGTTTTAGCCTAGGAAGCCTTTAAAACCCGGTTAAAAACAACTTTAAAAAAACTAATAATGGTCCCACGTGGACAAAATGATTGTATCGAACCTAGGACCCCAAAGTTATGTATGATCTGATATAAATTTATGTCACAATAGTTAAATAATAGTACACAAAATTAAATACCCTAAAGACAAATGTATGAAACTAAAACTAGAACCAACAACCAAACTAGGAAACCTTTAAAAACTGGTTAAAAACAACTTTAAAAAAAACTAATAATGGTCCCACGTGGACAGAATGATTGTACGATCGTTTGGGGCAAAACGACCCAATACGATCGTTTTGAACAAAACGGCCCGACGTGAATCGACGACGACGACGACATAAAAGTCAGGCCGGGGAGGGGGGGGGGTATTTATATAATAATATAGTTTATTTATTTTTTTGGACCCAAACGACTGTTTTGGGCAAAACAACCTCTTTATACGTTCATTTTACTCAAAACGACCGTATGAAATATGTGTGGATATAAAATGTGTGTTTGAATATAGTCGGACCCTAATAATAAGTCAAATGAGAAAACAAGAATTAAGAAATTTTTATCTAAATGACATGGGCCAATTTATTTTTGTTGGATCCGATAAAGTAATTTAAATGTTGTTGGCAGCCCACTAAAGCAACAGAAAATGAGAAGCAGCAGGGCAGCAGCTTCGATGGCCCAAATACTTGAAAACAAATAAAAAACAACGGCAACAATTTAAAGAGTTCCGATCTTCGGCAGTTTGGGGAAACTCATAGATAGAGTCGAAGTCGTAAGAAACCAGGTATCACAAGCACATAAAAACCGACATAGAAACATTAGATTAAACAAAGCCTCTATAACAAAATAGATAAGGCTAATGCATGCAAGTTGAACAAGGCAAATCAACAAGCATGCTAACAAAACTGAAGGCATACCTATCACTATAACATTTCCTAGACGAAAACTAACTAAAAATAGACTATTGGTTAGTACATACCCTTCTATGGAGCCCTCACCACGACCCAAAAAACTATTGGTTATGCACGGAAATCCAGTTGAGAAAACAAGAGAAGTTCAATCAATTGATCTAACAGACTATTTTTCTTATTATGACTTTTTAATTAATTTTATGTGATCATAATCGGATTTAGGGCTTGTGTTATATTTTTATTAATCTCATTTGTTTAACTTGTATTAAACATGAATTTGCTCTTGTGTGTGTATTTGTGTTGAAAATCAAACTATTTTGATCATGCCATTGCATTGATTCTTTTATTTGGTCTTAACCATCAGGGAATAAGGTGTTTCGATTTCCAGCATTTGGATAATAAGTTAAAAATGAGTAAGGACCCCTATCATGCAACATTTATTCGGTCTAGTATTGTTATGAGAGTTGTTGCTTGATTGAAGCACACATTAGTTGTCCATCATTAAGTATGTTAACTAGGCTCTCTATGTAGCTTACTAGTGTAGTTAGGTAATTCAACTTATACATCATCCTATTAAAAATTCGATCCTCAATGTGATTGCATGTTTCTTATCTCATATCTTTTGTGTGTTCTTGGTTCGTCTCTCTTAATTTAACTGCAATTTAAGTTAGCCTTAGTCTAATTTCATTTAATCAAATATGTGTGCTTACTTTTTGTAGTCAAACTAAATGTATAATACTAATCATATGATTCTTATGAATACGATATCTTACTTACTCTAGATATCTAGGTTAAATGAGTTTTAAAATAACTTAGTGATGGTCGTCACTACACTTTTTATTTCATCAAGTTGTTTTGGCTTACTTCCACACAACATGCCGAATTAGTCATGAGTGCAACTTCTTATTTATCGTAATCGTCATAATAATTCAGGACTCTATATCTTTTATTTCAATTATAGTCTCATTAAACTAATTTACTATATGAAAAAGTTGAATGCAAGTGAATAGTACCGATCATCTATTAGTCCACATGGCGTGTCTATCTATTGGTCCATTTGGCATACTTAAGTGGATACATTGTGGTGTCTAGTGTGTAAAGGAGCAAAGAGAAATGTGTTCCAATATATTTGTTTTTCATACAAAATACAATGCAAGGACATCATTCTTAGGCTATCCGTAGTGGATAGAGCCTCTTGTGGGCGTTATGTGCCATGTGGCGTCCACGTCATCAAGAAGGGCTCCATAACTAAAATGGTGTAGTGGTAATATTTTTATAACCCCCTAGCAATCATTACCTAATTATTACTTAAAAACCCCACTTAATAAATTTCTCCAATAAAAAAAACAACCAATCAAAGGAAGGAGGGGGGGGGGGGGGGGAGCGCTACGTATATAACGCCAAAGAGGGGAAATGCTAACATGGAGCCCCTGCGTAGTGGTGGAGGGGGTTATAGGGGCGCCATTTTGTGATTTTTTAGGGGGATGACGCCCCATTACGAATAACCTTATAGGGCTTAGAATACGGGTATAAAAGAAAAGATACAATCAATCAAATATAGATACATGAATACACAAAACAACACAATCATTTGAGTTGTCATCCAATATCTCAAGTACTTATGACTTTTCAGTACATATGTTTAGTATTTTGAGATTTTAGCTTTTAATTTTAACGTCACTACGTAATTTTTTTGTATTTTTATTTTCTTTATGTTGCGTTTTACCACTGCAAATGTTTTGTGTACCCGCATCATCTCAGTGGCAATGCACCAAATGTAAATTTAGTTGGCTACATTTTTAAAGTAACTACAAAGTACAAAGGTTGTTTACATAGAGAAGGCATTAGGAAACAATTTCTTTGGGGTGGTCTGGGTGAGGACAAACGGATTCATTGGGTTAAGTGGAGTAGAGTTATTGCTCCAAAAGAGGTGGGAGGTCTCGATATTGGATCCTTAAAAGCCGCTACATACGACCTTTCGGGGCTGGAAGTACAAACACGAGCAGTCCAGGCTTTGGCGTCGGGTGATAGATGCGATTCATTCTAACGCTTCTGAGGTTTGGGGTGGAATACCGGTGAGGCTCTCCATTGCTGGTCCATGGAAGGCGATTTCTAAAATCGAGCCAGCCTTGCACCTGGCTTCCTGCTCTATAAATGATTTCTGTGATGATTTCCACTCGAGTTCGATCAGGAAGAAAATGTTTTCTTTGGAGGCTGCTGATGTCGTGGGGGATTTTTCTTGGAACAACTGGATCCCGCTAAAAGTTAACATCCATATGTGGCGGGTTTCGTTGGACTGTA
>JBCNJP010000027.1:20830093-20927731 GCA_039602395.1 Deinandra increscens subsp. villosa
AGACCACCCACAACGGGCGTACGTGAGCTCGTACGTACGGCCACGTACGTACGTGAACCGTTGTGGCGTACGTACGTGCGCTCGTACGTACGTAGATACATACTTCGACGTACCACCCTTTTGTGGGCCCCCCGAGAATCCCTTTTCTTTTTCTTTTTTTTTAACGGCTATTTTTTAAAAAACTCAAATTTATATTTTTATTTTAAACATTTATTAATTTAAATAAAATATAAATAAATTTCAAAAAAATCTGAAAAAAAATTCTAAAATTCATAATTAATTAAAACATTAATTTTAGTATTTTTTTTTAAATAACGGCTAATTTTTTTTTTTTTGTCTTATTATAACGGCTAGTTTTTTAATATAAAATATTAATAACGGCTAGTTTTTTTGTATTTTTCCTAACGGCTAGTTTTTCATCACTACTATAAATACACTCAGTATTCTCATTTCATTTCACACATCTCTCACAAAACCCTCTCAATATCAAATCTCTCTCAAACTCAAAACTCTAAAAAATGAATCTTGGTTTCCCTGGTATCCCTGATCTCAACATTCCCGACCACCTTCCCGAGCACATCAAAATAGCACTAGACATGAGTGATATTATCCAACTGGCGGAAGAGTACGAAGCGATGGAAGCTTCAATTGCTGCCAGCAAAGCTGGTCCATCCCAACCAAGGAAGAAGCGAAGAGAAATAAACAGAGAACGTGAAAAAGGTAATGTGGGTTTGTTCAATGACTATTTTGCTGAGAAACCTGTGTATCATGAAGGCCTCTTTAGAAGGCGATACAGAATGACCCGTCGCCTTTATAACCGCATTGCTGCCGATATTACTACAGAAGGTATGTCTGTTAACTGGCGATACTTTACACAACGTCGTGATGCTGCTGGCCGACTAGGCCTTTCAACAAACCAAAAAATCACATGTGCCCTTCGCCAGCTAGCATATGGTGCTTCAGCTGATCAATGCGATGAATACATACGCATTGGTGAGAGTACTGCCATCAAATGTCTACACAACTTTTGTAGATCTATTGTGGAGATCTATAGGGACAAGTACCTAAGAAGGCCAACCCAAGAAGATGTTGATCGATTAACAGCCTTCCATGAGGAAAAGCATGGCTTCCCAGGGATGCTTGGTAGCATTGATTGTATGCATTGGGGTTGGAGGAATTGTCCAACTGCTTGGAAGGGGCACTATACTCGTGGTGACCATGGTTATCCAACAATCATGCTTGAGGCTGTTGCTTCACAAGACTTGTGGATATGGCATGCTTTCTTTGGTGTTGCCGGATCAAACAATGACATCAATGTGATCAACCAATCTCCGTTGTTTAACGAGATTTTGCAGGGGCAAGCACCTAGATGTGACTTCCATGTGAATGGGAATGTCTATAGGAAAGGTTACTATCTTGCAGATGGTATCTATCCTGCATGGTCAACACTTGTGAAGAGTTTCACATATCCCCCTGAGAACAACTTGAAGATGAGGTACTTTAAGCGTCGACAAGAGTCTGCCAGGAAAGATGTTGAGAGGGCATTTGGTGTTCTCCAGTCTAGGTGGGGAATAATTAGAGGACCATCAAGGTCAATGGATCTACCAAATATTGGTGATATTATGTTGGCATGCATCATCCTACACAATATGATTGTGGAAGACGAAGGACGTGATGTGTTGAATTGGACTCCTGAGGATGGTACACCTCCTCCACCTCCATATAATCATGGGGCACCTCAAGCATTTGTCCATAACCTTGAGAGGTTCATAGACTTGCGTGCTAGGGATCAGCATACGGCTCTAAGAAACGATTTAGTCGAGCATCTTTGGGCAAACAAGCCGGTGTGGGATGAAGATTAGTGCTCAAGGCCTTACTTTGAATCTGTTTGTGTTTCCTTTCAATTATTGAATAAGTTGTGTTTCCTTTCGGTAGTTGAATAAGTTGTATTTCCTTTTAGTAATCTTGTATTTCGTTTAGTGGTTTGAAATTTATGTACTTCAGTTTAATATGTTATTGAGTTCTCAATTAAAACATAATTAGATTAAACAGACAACCTAAGATACTTATTCAAACTGAAAAACAACCTAAGCTACTTATTCAAACTAAAAAACAACCTAAGCTACTTATTCAAACTGAAAAACAAACATTAAACAGACAACCTAACCATTACACACACACGTAGATTATTAACCATTAAACGAGTTATCAGACGAGTAGCCGTTGTATCCATCTGAGACGTAGTCCTCTGGATAGTGTACTTGTCCATAGTACCAAGTCTCAAAATCATCAACGTTGTGAACATCTTCAATGTTCATCCCAGCTTCTGCTTCCCGTTCCAACTCAAAGAGTGATTCCCACTCTTCAGCATGGTCATCATCAACAAATGGTGGGGATGGTGTACGACCAACACGACGTTGTCGTACTCTTCTTGCAGCAGCATTGCTTGACTCGCCGCAGTGGAGGTTGTTCATTTGGGTGATTGGTGGAGGTGGTGGTGGTTGGTAAGGTGGAGGTGGTGGTGGTTGGTAAGGTGGAGGTAGTGGTGGTTGGTAAGGTGGAGGTGGTGGTGGTTGGTGATGATGGTGGTGGTGCTGGTGCTGGTGCTGGTGGAGGTGATTGTGGATGTGGTTGAACTGGTTGGGTACTTGAGCTTGAGGTGGTGGTGGTGGTGGTGGAAGTTGTTGTTCATAGCGGGTTAACCACAACATCCGGTAGTGCTCTGAGACATCTTCAGGAGGTGTGCTAGACATGGTGGTGGTAGAGGTTGGTTGATGGTGGTGAAATGAGACTAGATGTGTGAATCTGAGTTCTATTTATAACCTTTTAAAAACTAACCGTTGGCTAAAATATCTAAGTTTGAAAAACTAACCGTTGGCTATTAAATATTATTATTTTAAATGATTTAATATTCAAATAATAATGATTGAAAATTTAAATAAATATTTATTTATTTATTTATTTTATAAAAAAAATATTATTTTAATTATGTCGATAAGTTTTTTTTTAAATAATTAAAATATACGTTTTAAATAAAAGAATTAATTTGTTAACTAGTTTTCAAAATAAAGATTAAATAAAATGGTGATGTGGAAATAAAAGGTGGTATGTGGGGAAGTACTTGATGTGAAAAAAAAGTGGGTTTTGTGGTATGTGGGAGGTACATGACGTGGCATGCTGACTGGACCAAAAAGGTGGTATTTAGTGGTATTTAGTGGTTTATTGATATGGGTAGTCTAAGTGTACTAATACCGGCTCGAACGCAGAGATCCGTGTTCGCTTCATGGACACAGACGATGTTGTTTAATGACATCTGTCGGCTTGTCTGAAAGTCCCACATGTCCCAACGGGTGGATTTGTAGTGGGCCCCACACAATTTTTATTTTTATTTTTTTAAAGTGCAACGGTAAGATAGGACGTTGTATATTTTTTTATTAATTTATACTTAAACACTATATACATAACTCAGGACTTGTTTAATAACTCTTTACCCAGTCCGGTAAGACCTAACAACTGACTCAATTAGTGGTCAGTGTGTTTGTTTGGCTCAAAAAACCCACTGACTCAGCCAGTACCTCCTTACACAAGCCTTATTTCTTTCTTACCGAGTAAGCCAAAATTTGTTTCCTGACCGAGTAAGAGAGGATCTTCACAAGCAACATGGCCTCATTCTCAACAAAAAACCACATCATTCTCTTTATTTTATCTATAAACTTTCTTCTTTCAAACTACATATTTCACACTCATGGATTAAAGACCATCATTTTCGTTTACACAACTCTTATTCTCGAGCGATAAGCAAAACCCAACCCTTCCACCCACTTTTGCTCAATTTCAACAACCATATGGTTCTAGTCAATTTCAACAACCATCCGATTTTAGTCAATTTCAACAACCATCTCAATATGAACAATACCAATAGTTTTTAACGTGACCACAGCAACAAATTTAAACAAATCCTGAAACTTTTACTCCTTAATTTCAAGTAACTTTTGATAAGCACAGCCTCCATCAAAGAAGAAGACTAAGAAGGCTAAAGAAAAAAAAACAAGTGCAAGAATCAATCGAAGAAACACCCACGGCTTCGCTATCGAACCAAACCAATCTGAATATTTAAACTCGAATTATATAAATACATATTTGATTTAAATTTTATCTCTCTATATATATTATTCACTTTTCAAGCTTTTATTTTTTCTTTAATTCAATTTATTCGAATCAATCCAAATTCTAATAACCCAAGAATCGTTTAAATAAACGCATCTAACAGAGACTAACTAAAACATGTAAGTTGAGTTTTTATGGATGGAGTTGGGTTGTTAGGCATGTGTTAGGCCTTGGAGTAACAATATTCCAAAAGTTAGGTTTGTGAGACAGTGAAGATGACGATGTTCGGCAAGTTTCATCAAACCTTTTGACATGCATAAAGCAATATCAATTTACGTTGTTACTTGTGAATTTGTGATGATATGTTTAAATTAGGGTGTTCTTTTATGTCTTAGTATAATATTATGCTTGAAATGAATTAGAGGATCTTAAAAAGACTTAAAATGAAAAGTTTGGTTTGGATAACAAGGAATCTCAACCAATTAATCTTGAATTAATAAAAAAGGGAGGAGGAGCAATTTGGTCTTAATAATCTTTGTTGATTTTTAATTAAGTTTCCTTATTTTTTTAAACATTTATAACTTTCACATACGACATTAATTTTTTTTTTAAATTACACCATAAAAACGAGCGTTTTTTATATATCTAAAACGCGTATAGTGTTGCTATATAAATTTTTTTTTTAAAATACTCTTTCCGTTTTTGACACAAAATGCTCGATTTTTAACGTTTCCCTCCCTCGCTCACTGCTCTCTCTTTCCACAGCCACCGTCATCCGCCACTCCACCGGCCACTACGCCAAGCCGCCACCTCCGTCCCTCGCTCTCTCAGTCTCTCTCAGATGGTTTGTTGAAAATCGAATAATGAAACAGATGGAATGTCGAAATTCGAACAATGAGGTAACCTCATTCTTAAATCAAAAACTGATGATCCGATTCATCGATTGTCCTTATATTTTATGTTATTTATGTTTGATTTGCTTATTAAATTCTCGATTTGAGTTAAGCAAGTCTAGGCTTGGCACATCAAAGTTTTACCTATTGTTGTTGTGAAGTGCATAGCTAGATTAATACTGACATGAACCAACGGGGGTTAGAAAGAAACTTGTGGTCAACGATGTCTGTTTTGAAAGTAAATGTATTTTCCTTTGTTACTATTGAAGATTACATTCCCTATATATAGACTAGATAAATACGCAGCGCACCCTATACTATCACAAACAATACAATGAATAATATCTATAACTAATACGCCCCCTCAGTTGGAGTGGGAGGTGGACGAACGCGGAAACTGTCTCGAAAACTTGTAAATAACGGACGAGGAAGGCCTTTAGTGAAGATATCATCATTTTGATATTCTGACGGGACATGTAATACGCGAATTTGACCAACACAAACTTTTTCTCGAACATAGTGAATGCCTATCTCAAGATGTTTGGTGCGTTGATGTTGAACTGGGTTTCCTGATAAATAAACGGCTGAGACATTATCACAGTAACCATTGTAGCACTGCGAACTGGGACATGTAATTCCAAAAGCAGATTTCGAATCCAGCTAGCCTCTGCAACAGCATTTGCTACACCCCTGTATTCAGACTCGACACTCGATCTAGAGACTGTGGCTTGGCGTTTTGACGACCAAGATATGAGATTATCCCCTATAAATACGCAATACCCGGATGTAGATCGTCTAGAATCTGGACAGCCCCCCCCCCCCCCCCCCAATTTGCATCTGAATAAGCAGTGAGAGATACAGTGGGGGAGCGTGTTATACGAACGTCATAATCAAGTAAAAGTTCTCATTTGAACCTAACCCTATATATATATATATATATATATATATATATATATATAGGGTTAGGATCCTGCGAAAACACATTTTTTTGTGAAAACTGCGAAAACACATATTAAAACCCACGTAACTTTTTCATACGTTAACGATTTTTCATAAAATTTGCACCAAGAGTCTTAGAATTACGTTATCTTTAATTCTGGAGCAAAACATTAAAAAAAAACTTAACGTTTTTTTTTTCGTGTGATGCACATGTGCATCATATAATTAAAAAAAAGTTATTAAATGTTATTTTTTCTTTAAATCTAAAGATAACATAACAATAAGATTTAGGGTGCAATTTTTTTCTAACCTATTAATGTATATCACATGTATGAGGGTTTTTTTTTGGTATGGTGCACATGTGCATCATTGAATAAAAACGCAAAAAAATGATGAAAATATATGACATATGGTGCGACTAAGAAAAAAAAATATTAACTCATACTAAAAGTATGAGTTTTTTTTTGTGATGCACATGTGCACCACACAAAAAAAAATAAAAAAAATAAAAAAAGCATTAAGTTTTTTAAAACTTTTATAGGATTAAAGATAACATAATTTTAAGACTTTCGGTGCAAATTTTTTTAAAAAATATTAACGTATGAAAAAGTTATGTAGGTTTTAATATTTGTTTACGCAGTTCTCACAAAAAAGGGTGTTTACGCCGGATCCTTCCCCTATATATATATATATATATATATATATATATATAGGGTTAGGTTCAAATGAGAACTTTTTGTTTTGAGAACTTTTGAGAACTAAATCTCAACCACACATTTCAGGGGGGACCACTACAATTCATGGGAAGAGGGATACATGTAAATAAACTTGTGGCTCAAATTAGTTCTTTTTAATTCTCAAAACAAATTGGTTCTCAAATGATCCTCTTCATATATATATATATATATATATATATATATATATATATATATATATATATATATATATATATGAAGATGATCATTGAAAAACCTCCTAAATAAGTTCCGTCAACTAAGCTAAATCACGTTTGTTAACTTTTTATCAACCTTAGTTCATTTAAAATGAAAAGGTTTTTTCTTAATATTAGAAAAATGGTTGTAATGGAGAAAAACGGTGGCGAAACGGTATTATGGTTGGAAAGTGAAGGAGAAAGAGGCGAGAACGAAGAAAAAAGTGTTGCCAATAAATTACGGTTCAGATGGGTAAAAGGTTATAAAAATAAATAACGGGAGTCGAACCCAGGCATATCCGAAGAATACGGCTCAAACATAGGCTCCGTCACGAACTGATCAAAAGGGCTTTTTGTTACTTGAAATGTTACACACACTTTTTATAGTATATGAATACAAAATATAATGTTTTAATCAATTCTTGTAATTAGTAGGGTGTGAAGTAAATGAGCATAAACGTTGTAATTAAGTTGAACTTGAACATAAGATGTTACTGAGTAAAGTTTCACAATCGTTTCTTTTATAATTATTAGTTTCTAATTATTAAAAATTAATATATATAAAAAAATATCAAAACCTATTTTTATTTTATGTGATTTCATGAGATACAGAAAGAAAAGAAGAGCAATTGGGCCATGTGATTTCGTGAGATACAGAAAGAAAAGAAGAATAATTGGGCTAACTGGGCCTTGGCCCACTTTGAGGTCTAAAAGGGGCTTGGAGGCTAGAGGTTAAAGGAGAGACGTTGAGCACAAGTCAAGGGGAGGGACGGCTGGATTTATAAAAAAAAATTATGTTGCAGCAGCTCGAACTCGAGTTTATAGATTAAAAGCCTAAGCTTTTGGACGGCTGAGCTGGAGTTTTAAAATCTGCAAATCCTGATCGCTCGCTAGAAAGCTCTGTTTCGCCACTCGCTACCTCGCCTCGAAAAAAGCTCATCACCTTCGATCATCACCTTCAGCCTGTGCGAGTGCTCATCGATTTCAGGTGATTTCCACCTTCGATTTCAGTTGATTTCCACATTACTATAGTTTTACTTTAGGGTTTTTATTTGGAACTTTTAGTTTTTGCCGTTGTTTCTTAGGCTATCCGTAATGGATAAGGCCCCATAAGGCCCTGAATGGGGCATTATCCGCCATGTGGACGGTGACTGGACAATGGGCTTTATGGGGCTTTATGGTGTAGTGGATAATGCCCCTATAACGCCCCACAATCATTTGATTTCTCCCCTCTCTCGGCGTTACCTGGCTAACGCCCAAGAAATTTTTTTCGTCCATAACGCCCCATAACGCCTAAGCGTAGTGGGGCGGGGCGTTATAAGGGGCGTTATGGGGCGTTATGGAGCCCAAAAACGCCCCATTACGAATAGCCTTAGTACCTACGTAATTTGGATATTGTTTGTGAAATCAATAGATAGGTGGAATTTGGTTTCTGTATTAATAAATATATATACATGTAAGCTTGTTTTTAAACGAAAACAAACAATCCAATTCACTTAATAGTTATCTGTAGTGAATAGGTATTTTACTACTAACAGGTAATTGAATTCTAAAATTGCTATTGATATTGATGGAAGGATTACACTCAAATTAGGAAACAATTGAGAAGAAGGGGATGAGAATCAGATCAGAGAATTGGAGATGGGAAGAGAACACACATTACAATTCATATCTTTCTTGACCCTATTTCCTCAAAGCAACATCTTATATAACCGGGCATGTTGATCTCTTGTTGGACTGGGCTATTTCATTGGGTCCATGACTTTGGGCTTTTGAGTTCATAACATTACCCCCCTCTTTCAAAACCACCTTGTCCGCAAGGTGGTAGACGTTAAACGAATTGAGCAAGCAAGTATTTTTGCCCCGGTGCCCTAGTGTTAGCGTTCTTAATGGAGCTGCTCTTAATAGCCCTGAACGAGGTAAAATTGGCATTTGGTTTCGGGTTGGTGGTAAATTCCGGTGGAGAAGAGTGGGCACAACATCTTGTTGGAGCATGCGGACTGCGAAAATGGCATTGGCAGGAGAGACATGGGTGGAACGAGTTATGTTTGGGGGCTTGTGGCCAAAGAGAGCCGCGAATAAGGTTATGTCCAGGTCCACAAAATAACCTTCTTGTTGGAATAGTGGATATAAAACCTCATATACGGTTGACTTTTGTGAAGTGAAACCCAATACATAAAATGTATGCATCAGGTGATGTAGCCACTTCAACCACGTTGAATCAAAAAGATGACTTCGAACAGCTTGGGTAATATCCTTGTTAGCTGCAACAAGAAACAAAGTAGGAAGGTGCCACCAGCCATCATATGGAAGTTCAACGAACTGAAATTTAAATGTCGAATTCCGCAATAGTAATTCAGTGGAAGCGAATCTGATTGCACAGGTAGGAGTGGTAGTGTAACTTAGTTTGTTGACTAAACTTGGTGCTTGGATTTGATTTATTTCCATGAACTCCAATTGTTGGTTAAAGAAAGCAAAGTCCAAAGATGACATGTACCCATCAAGGGCTTCATAACATGCTGCAGTTTTGTAAGTGCTACCTGTAAGTTCCACAACATATATAGTAATGAAATCAGTCGCAGATGTAGGTCGGGCAAGCCCAGCGGCACCAATCTTTTTGTCACAATTTACATTCAGAAACAAGTCGCTTGGGTATAGATCATGGTGCAAAACATTGGCCGAGTGTACAGACGGCAGGCCACGTAGTAATTTAAAAAGAAAGTATGGTCCGGTATCATCTGTTAATCCCGGAGAAGAGCCAATAAGCTGATGATGTGAATCAAATTCTACAAAATATTTGTCTCCGTCTAATATCTCTACCCAACTATCCACTTCTTTGCCTTTAAGAATATTTTCAACATGAAAATAACCACTTCCAAATAAGGTTGCACCTCTGGAATTATTGTAGTTAATATTGAATATAAGAGTATGAGCTGAATGAGAGCAATAACTAGGCAAAAATTCATACCACTTTTGGTGGTAAGGGTTGGTTTCTAAGAACTCAGTACGCCACAATCTGCATTTCTCTAGAACAATTGGTGCATGGTTTTTTTTTAATCTGTTAGCAAAACCAATAGTCTTTTCTACATGTTCCTTAAGCTTCACGAATCTGGTATCGCCATTGAAATTCTGGGCTTTATGAACACCTCTTTGTTTAGAAAAAGCCTCTAACAAGATCGAAAAAGCGAACACGATAGGAACCAGCCCTGTAGGTATTGACTTATCACGAAACGGTAAGGGGCGAGGCAAGTGACTAAGCAGACAAAGTAGGCGAACCATCATGTTAGAAGTATAAGCATGTGGTGGATACCCATGAGCCAGCTTCTCAACTAACAGCAGTGGCGTTGTATTACTCGTAATTACCGGTCCATCGATAAAAGGAACACCATATTTGATATTTGGAACAATTTTGTTAAGCTCTAAAGCTTCTGAAAGGTTATCATAGTTGGCATACAAATCTAGGGAAGAGGTAGCCAAAAGTTGGCAAAACTCAATGCCATTTGAAAGGAAATACAAATCCAAGATAAAAAATCCATCATTCCCAGAAGTATACGAGACCGTGTCCGGATAAAACACAGTATGCAGTATATCATATTTGTAACGGCCTTGTAGAACGGTCCAGTAAGTAAGATCAGCCTGCGCCTGACCAGACCTTGTCAATTCGTCCCAAACACTAAGAGCATTAATCACATTATAACCCAGTAGACCTCCCGGAAAATTCATTTCTCGACAGTGATTTAAGAGATGTTGAAGTTGTTTTCCTTCATGTTCCGGTGTACAGAGCCTCGGTAAGCCAAAGAGTGTGTCATGAAAATCAGGAATAACCGTAGAATTCGCATCTAAAATCAGTGCAGGGTCGTTGTGACCCCTGAGTTCTGGAGCGAGGGCGATGATTATGCCTGGTTGCCATGGAAAGGAATGAATAACAAGTGAATCGGTCACAACCGATTGGGCATATATGGTGTGACGTACTATGGAACCATAACAGAGCCACCTTACTATCTTATGGATGAGCACACATGAAGCAATATCACAATCATTGATCTCGACCATATCATGCTCAGTAATAACATCAGCTAGGGCTACACGTATACGAGGTGTTACAGTTTCAAGAACAAAATTATAAACTAATATATTCATGTGGACATTCTGTTCGCCAAGTGACATGTGAACATTAACTATTGAAGAAGTTTGGATATCTACCTCATCCTCAAGGCCTACATGAATTTCATAGTTAATTTCCTTTGCCATACTAGCAAGCATTTCCTCGAGCACCTTGTGAGCAGTAGGATTTGGTGGGCAAACAGCTGTAATAAATCGTATAGAGCGAGGGATTACCTGAACAAAATTCGGTGAAATGTTGCTCTCGCTACCATCATCCGAAATTTGGTGGTGATGTGCCGCTAGGAATGGTACACCAGTGGTTTGAGCAGGGGAAATAGAAATCGAATCCTCCAATTTGGACAAAATAGATCGATGCCTAGTGATGGAATCAGATTTTGTATCCAAAGAGTTAGAAACCGTAGGTAATAGATGTTGCAAATGAATATTCTCCTCTGGTAATGCTTCTAAATCACGAGCAGTTTGCAGAAGTGGCTGCTCATTCGTTATAGGTGCTGATGAGTTGATTGAATCGATTTGAGGTTCATCTAGGGCACCAACAAAGTGACTACGCATTGCACAAGTAAAATTCTCCCAGGTGACGAACTCGAACTGCCGATGCCATGAATTGAACCAGTAGAAGGCATCGTCATCGAATAATTCAATGACATACGGAAACCTCTCTTCTTCAAAAATGGCGTAATAGACAAAATACTCTTCTGCTTGATTGATCCACTGTACTGGATTTACACCCGAAAAGCGAGGCAGAAGAGGTTGTGTTGAAATAGCTCGTAGAGCATCATGATAACACTCCAAAGCCATATGAGCTGAGGAGCAATGAAAGCACCAATGTAGTGAATAGGTATTTTACTACTAACAGGTAATTGAATTCTAAAATTGCTATTGATATTGATGGAAGGATTACACTCAAATTAGGAAACAATTGAGAAGAAGGGGATGAGAATCAGATCAGAGAATTGGAGATGGGAAGAGAACACACATTACAATTCATATCTTTCTTGACCCTATTTCCTCAAAGCAACATCTTATATAACCGGGCATGTTGATCTCTTGTTGGACTGGGCTATTTCATTGGGTCCATGACTTTGGGCTTTTGAGTTCATCACATTATCTCTGTAATTTCTTGATCATGATACACATGTTTGTTATTTTTTATTTTTTCTTTTTCAATTGGAGTTAGATAAGTTAGGTTTTTGAAGATTACCTATACGGGCTTGCTTTGATTCAAGTGTAGGTGATTTATTTGTCTATGCACTTGTGTTTGGGATGCTAAGAATATAAAAACAAGTAGGTTGATTGCTAAAACATATATGGTACACATTGTAAAAGTTTATTAGCATTTACATCGAATAGTATGATTACATAGATGTATCTGAACTTTGGCATCCTAATAGTATGCATTTGTTGATCCAAAACTTAGATGGAAGAAAGGGGAAAACGGATGGGATATGTCATCCTAAATCTACGACAGGTGAAGAACAAGATTCTAATTCGATATCTTAGCAAGATTCAAAAGGGAAAATATTGTAAGAAGGTGAAGAAGAAGATTCGAAACCGGGAATGTAGTGTGAAACCAATCTTTGATCCTCAGATGTATGAGGATATTTACGAGTATATTCGTAACATGGAGGTTTCTCCTTTTTCTATTCCTTTTATTTTTTAATTATCTGTCTCGTTCGTTTTTAGATGAATAATAATATTAAAGTTGTGTATTTTAATTGGGAATTTAGTTGAGGGAGACAAGGCCAGTTCGACAAAATATTCTGGAAAATATGAAAATGAATGTTAGGCCTAAATTGGTTGATTGGTTGGCTAATGTTGCTCAACAGTACAAGCTGCGTCCAGAGACTTTGCATCTGTCCATCGCTTACATGGATAGATTCTTAACTACAAATGCTCTGATTGACATGAATATTGGCCATCTTGCTCTTACTTGCCTTCTTATTGCTGGGTAGTTATTATACAGATTTTTGGTGTTCTTTTATGTTATGTGGCGAGGGTTTGATTCTTGAATATTACGTTTCTGGTAAACTAACAGGAAATATGAAGAGGCTCGCCGCCTAACTATTAAAGACTTATGCCTCAGGGTTGAATACCCAGCGACAAAGCAACAACTTGTGCAAATGGAAGCCGATGTGCTCAAAGCTCTTAAGTATGAAATTGGATATCCCACGGCACATTCTTTTGTTAGGTAGGTGCAAATGAGAATTTAAATATCTTTACTACATGATTGATTGTGTGTTCTATCGAGTGTTAACATTTGATTTGTTGATCTTCGCAGGAGATTGACCGAGGTTGATCAAGAGGATTCTGAAGTAAGCTGCGTCTCAGTTTATTTGTACACCTTATGATTGAGTTCAAAGTTTGTCCAAGTGTTATTTTCTGCATCCTTTGTTTGCAAATTGTAGACCCCAAATTTACGGTTGGAGTTCTTGAGTTATTATTTGGCGGAGCTAAGTTTGGTAGAATATCGCTGCATTGAGTTTTTGCCTTCTCTGGTAGCTGCATCTGCAATCTTTCTTGCAAGATTCACTTTTAATCCAAGTTCACATCCATGGGTAAGCACGCACTCATCCTTTCTAGTATCAAAAGACTGTTGAAACTCTTATATTAATAATTAGTGTTGTTATAGAATTTGCCTCTTGAGCAACTCTTCGGATATAAGCCATCAGACTTGCAAAATTGTGTTCGAATTTTACATGCTCTGCAATTGGGTACAAGATATCCCGGTTTGCGTGTGATTAGAAAAAAATACAAGCAACCTAAGGTATGTGAATCCTCTCATCTTTTGTAAGTTGTAACGTAATTTTTTATTCTTGGTTTCATCTAATTATTTTTCGCTATTACAGTTTAAATCCGTGTCCGAATTGCCATGTCCACCAGAAATACCAATTTGCTTCTTTGATGATGTTGAAGGTTGATAGTATCATTGCTAAGATAGAGTTAACAGGAGGATTATTTTACTTGCAGGCAGACTCGGAACATCTATTAGTTTTATGTTTTTTGTGTTTGATTTTTAGACTTGACTTATTAGATGTTTGTTAGCAAACATTTTAATGAAACTGATAGATATTCCGATTTCTACTTTTATAGTTTTATTTTTGTTTTTTATTGGTCAAGGCAGGCTGCAGCCACATCCACTTTCCTGGTTTGGGTCAGGTTGGTCCATTGTGGCTTTTGTTTTTTGGGTGTGGCTAGTTTGACCAGTGACCCTACTGAACCACCTGTCTTTGAACCTCGAGAAGGCAGTTGGAATGAAGCTGGAGTTTGTTCCAACATCCAAATTATGTGAAACCAGAACACTGTAAATCATCAAAAGAAGACACATTTGAATATTTCATCCACCCAGTAAAACTTCCAGCTTCTGATTCACGAAACGAACCAGCAATGAAGTTTGGAAAGGAATATGCTTCACAGACAATACAGGAATGGCGAGAAGCATATTTGAATTACACTGTATGTGATACATACCTGGACCTAGGTGACCCAGTCACATCAGTTTTACCGGGTCAAAGGCAGTTCCAGAATAGTGGCTGAATGGGGGAAGCAGTTCCAGAACTGTCGGATGCATCTTAGGACTAATAGTAGTGTTCTCTTTTCTTTTTGTTTTGTCCTGGTTATTATTATTTGGTTTCTATCAATTGTTATGGAGATTTTGTCCATCTCGAACTGGACTAATTATCAATTAAGCATCCGACTATCTTCTTGAAAGAAGAATTAAAGGTGGATGTGAATTAAAGGCGGATGTGAGGATTCATAAGCCCCGTTCAGTCTACAATGCTATGAGCCTTGCTTTGGAGTTCGAATCCAAAATCAGTTTCAAACAGCCCCTTAAAACTCAAGCTGCAGCAGCCCAGTCCAAATCAGAACCCAGTTCTTCAGCTTTCACTCCGGTTGTTGCTACTGGAACATCACAGAAAGTACCAGAGATTCGCCTTTCTGAATCAGAAAAGCAGGGATGGTTTTTGCGTGGAGAGTGCTTTCGTTGTGGAGACAAATATTGTCCTGGTCATCGTTGTAAAGCCGGATCCCTCAAGCTACTTGAAGCTGTTGTAGCAGAAAGTGACCCGGTTGATTCAGGGGGCACCATTCATCCCGATCCTCATGTCGACATGGCTGAAATCAGCCTACACGCGCTCTTCAGTGAACCGCCCACGACTACTCTGAAGTTCTATGGGTTGGTGAAGAACACAAAAGTGTTAGTTCTGATTGATAATGGGTCAACTCACAACTTTATCTTAGACAGTCTTATCCGCGAGATGAAGTTTTTGACCGAGTTTGTGACCCCTTTTGGGTGCAAATAGGGAACGAGGATGTAATCCGGTGCAATTGTGTTTGCCGTAACATCTCCATTGAACTTGGTGATATCAAAATCACCCAAGATTTTTATCCATTCGCCTTGGGGGGCTGATGTTGTTTTAGGGATCCAATGGTTATCCACCCTGAATACAATACAAGCGAATTGGAAAGATATGTTTATGATTTTCTCGATTTCAGGTAAAACACATAAGCTCCAAGGATCTGCAGCTGGTACGCGCACACTACCCACATTTCAGCAGTCCAGAACTGTCGGATGCATCTTAGGATTAATAGTAGTGTTCTCTTTTCTTTTTGTTTTGTCCTGCTTATTATTATTTGGTTTCTATCAATTGTTGTGGAGATTTGTCCATCTCGAACTGGACTAATTATCAATTAAGCATCCGACTATCTTCTTGTTTGTTCTTGAGTTCTATCGATTTCTGTAAATTTGAAAGTTCGTGCTCTTGAAATTTAGGGTTTAGGCGTGTGCTTTGATTTTCGTGAGTATACCGTTTTCGTTCTTTGTTGTTCATTTGAAGTTGATTGTTGTTACCATTTTCATTCTTTGTTGTTCTTTCTTACTTTGCTTTTTGTTGCTAATCACCGTGACTGTTTAAGTACTTCCTTAGTTGGCTTTGTATTACAATTTTTTAGGATTTTGTTAATGTTATAGCTTTGCTGATATGCTTGATCGTGCTCTTGAAAAGGATTTTCCGGAGAACAATGAACAATCTGATGGTTAGCTAGTTAGATCTTCTTTTTTTCCTTTCATGTTTGATGAATTATGATATTTCTGCTAGGTTTATCTGATTTTGATTTTTGATTTAGTTTTACATTGTTGACTATAGAATCAGACGTTACTATTTTTTTAGTTATTTAGGGAAGACAATTAGGTACATATAGAATTTATGTTTTTATTCATTCAGACTAATCATGCTATTTCTGCCATTTTAGTTGATTATGATCTCTGATTTTGTTGAACATTATAGATTAGAGAATCATAAGTTACTAATTTTGAAGTTTTTAGGTTAAATCATTTAATTGAAAAACTGTGTTGTGTATTAATAATTTGTAATTTACTTTGCATAATTATCTTTCTTACTCAGCTACTGATCCCGGGAGCTTCAATAACAGTGTGGCGGGGCAACGAGTATGTCATATAAACTCAAGATTTGGGGTTTTTTCAACTAAGGTTCAAACTTTTTGGCTAAGAAGGCAAACTGTGTGCATTAAGATGCCACTGACTATCTTTTTGAACCATCAAGGATCATTGTATCCATTTTTATAGATAACGTGGATGAGTTGTGCACCGTAATGCCATGGCCTATCACATCAGTTATAAAAACAAAAACAGATTCTCTACCAATCCCAGGGTTATGGTTTAGTTGAAGCCTTTTACATGTTTTAGAGACCCTCATTGAGGGGACATGGTGATAGGAATCATGTTCTAGTTAGTAATTGTCATGTCTATTCTAGGAGGGGGTAAGTGTAAGTTTTATTTTATAAATAAGAGTCATAGTTCATTAGGGAGGTAAGGAAGAAATTAGGTTAAGTATTTGGCTCCTTGTTGGAGAAGAGCATAGCTCTGGGTCACCTATGGTGATGTAATATCCATTGTAGATCCTTTGAGATCATCCTTTATCAATATCAAGTTCTACTTCCAGTTTCTAGTCTCAATTTATATTTCTGCTGCTGTGATTCAATCCAGATCTTCATCACATGGTAATGCCACTTCCAAACCCATCTCTCAACACTCACTGATCAAAATGGAAATAGATGAAGATGATGTTTCAAGCATTGTTCCATGTATAGGTCAGTTAATTAAGTTTATATGAACTGGAGTTGATTAGTTAAAAAATATGATATTTATTTTGTATTTGATTGAAATTTTATGTTTAATTATTTGTACTCTTTAATTGAATGTGATTTTAAATTATTATACCATTTAGTTTATTGAAGTCATAAACATGTATGTATTCGATTCAAAACGTAAAATGGAGACTAGATTAACATGAATGAAACTATTTTTGTATTGATTTCTGGATTTGATGATGTTTGCAAAGGGGCGTCAGCGGTATTTGTACTCGCCAGCTCGCTGGATATCTGTACCTGAACCGTCGTGACGGAGGTATTTTCTCAACATGTTATAGCTAAACACTATGGTGATTATCTTGAAATATACCCTTGAATTTGTCCGTTTCTAATGTATGTTGTTTTTAGTATATTTCTTATTGTTGTACGTGTTGCTTGCTTAGTTGTGAGTTCTCACATATTTATGTTCTTTATTGAGATTAATTTTTTTTGCAGTTGCAGAATAAAGTTTTTTGAGTACATAATATGATAAATTAAAGAAACAAGTTAGAGATTATAAGGCTGAGCAACAAGTTATAGTGATAGTTGAACTACAAAATGTTGACCCTTAGTGATAGGTGAACTACAAAATGTTGACCCTTTTGATACTGTGAAAGCTATAAAAAACCAAATCTGTAGTCCTCTTAGATGACACTTTTAGCCCAAGTAAGATTTACAAATATTAAAAACTAAGAAGAGTTACAAATATTAACATACGTTGTTGCTCAAAATGAGCTTATTTTGCAAATTCTAATGTTAAGAGGTATGGTCTAGAACTGTGTTACGTTGCTTTATACACGTGGCTACTCAATTTTCTTGCTTACATCTTTAGATAATATGTGATTCATTTGTGTAAGAAAAAGTTCATTGTTATTACTGTTTTTAGGTAGTCCTGTTGTTTTTGGTTACTTGATTATATCATGGGGCCCAATTTGAAGAGATGCAGTCCTTAAGGGTGTATTCAGGCTTGCTCTCCATTTCCTTTTTTAATTGTCAAATTCTTGTACCCATTTGACCCGCAAAATAACTCCGACTCATTGAAGGTTTGAAATTGCAATCATTCTTATATCTTACATTTAGAGAGTCAATGCAGGGAACATTCCTGCCTGCTTTGACTCTCTAAATGTATAAATACATAACTTGCCCAGTTTCTTAACACTTCTTCGATTGCCGTAGTGGTAGTGATAGTAACATTGGTGATTTGGGCCGGCTCACCGATGAACACTGGTTCAATCCTCTGCTTATTTAACATTTTTCTTTTTGGCTACACGTAGACATATACGTGGTTGTTTTTATCTTAATTCAGCTGCTTGAACACCTCGTCTTCTCTATGGACCTTTCACCTCCGTCTTCTCACTTACACCTCAATTCTCTTGAACTTGCACCCGCCAATAACTTTGGTTTAACCGACCACATAATCCCTAATTTTGGGTATTTTTTGTGTTTATTTTCTAAATTTCGTTGTAGATTCTCTGTTGTTAACCCCTAACAGGATTTCCCTTCTTTTTGGTTTTGTGTTTATGCTGGATATATCCAACAACATATTTGAAAGCGACCTAGAGTTTGTTCCAGGAGCTTTGATTTAAAGAGAAGGCCACAGGTTTGTGTGTTTCTTACTTATTTTCTAATTTCCACTGTATTTCGTTGTCAATTTCCTGTTGGTGAACTGTACGCATACTTGACTCTTCTTCCTTGCTTATGTAAATCGGTTTAGAGTTTTGTCTGAGGATTTTGCAGTAATTTTTTTATTGTGTTGAATCAATTTTCATGCTTAATTTTTTTGTTGACTATAGCTATATAGGGATTTCGAGATTGGTATTTACTCTTTAGTGCGGTTTTATTCTTGAAGATAACTAGATAAGATGCTAATCAGAATTAATATGGTGTTGCATTTCATTTTCAATTCTCATATTGGGAATGTCCAATTAACCGCTTGACACTACTGTTACTATCATCAAGAACTACAAACAACAGGGTCAATAACAAATATTTCATGTAAAAGATTCATATCTTGATGATAAACTTTCTTATGAACATAAAAGTACGTATTCTGAAATTTCTTTCCTGCCATATAGCTTAGACAAGAAAAGATTAGCAAGTGAAATCTTACATCAGGTCATTACTTATTTGATATATATATTTTTTTTCCATGCTTCTTGTGTGGATATAAGAGCTGCAAGTAAATACCAGTTGGCTGACTTGTAAATTTTATGTACCTGTGAAACTATAATTGTTTAGATGTAATTACAAAGCCGCACAACAACTTGAATGTCACACATCAAGCAACACCCATCTGAATAACAACAAAGATGCAAAGACCCATGTTCTTAGAGGCTGGTCCTCTAAGGTTTTTTTCCCTCCATTTCTGAAAGACAGTTGTTTCTTTCCTTCCGATTGAAAGAGTGGAATCTCGATGCCTTTAGTTATGTTGACAACTTGGCCTAAAATGAGCAGGCCTAAGAATCTGTGTTTCGTTTGCAAGGTAAATCACTCATAAATAGATTCATAAAGAGTAACAAGTTTGTTCTCTTATTTCTATGTGTTTAAGTTCATGTCCTTCACTCATTTTTTTTCTTTCTATGTTTGATACTTTGATATCCCACACCAGTGGCCTAAATGATTGATTAAAGAAAAACTGAATCGATTTGGATAGATACCTATAACTGGTCAATCTAGCAACATATTTTAATGAGTGTGAAAGGAAATAAAGTCACATAGTTTAACGGTGAGAGAGTGCACAAAAGATAAATACAATGGGAAAACATTAGTTCTTTCCATTACGTCATCGTGATCTTCAATTTTTATCCCAAATATCCTATTACCTTTGATTTGTTCATCTTATTTGTTAATTTATTTTGTTTGCTAATCTGCAGCTCGCAAAAATTGCATGGATCCAGTCGCCGTTTGAGTTCTACCAAGGACACCTAATGAAGTGAGTTTCCTAACTCAACGCATGTTCTTAAATATGAATTTGTTAATTGTTTTCACACCGCCTCATATTCTTTTAAAGCTTGAAATAATATTTGTATTAAATCTACACGTGCTGAAATTAGAATCTAATTTTGGTTTTAACTAATATCAGTTTTGTGTTTTAAGTTTTTTGTGTCTTTAATACTATGCAAGGATTGTTTATTGTCTCGTAATTGTTTTCTAATATCTCATAAGCATATCTTTGTATCAAATTGGTGGAAATTAGAATCTAATTTTGGTTTTAACTAATATCAGTTTTGTGTTTTAAGTTTTTTTTGTGTCTTCAATAGAATCAATACTATGCAAGGATTGTTTATTGTCTTGTAATTGTTTTCTAATATCTCATAAGCATATCTTTGTAACATACAACCTTATAACCAAGTCCTTACTTTTAGTGCTGATGTTGATATATCAATCCATTTAAAATCTTGATGTGATTTAATTGAGGTCAATACACAAAAAAAAAAAAAAAGATTACAACAATTACATTTCGTTGCTGTTGCTGTTGCTGTTAGAAATTTGGTTATAATTTCCCCAATTGGGCTTCAGTTTATTAGTTTCATCATCCTTACTTTGATGTGCCAAATTTATAAATCATTGTCCTACAACCTTGAATCATTAGTTATAGAGAATAAGGCTTATTTCGTTGCTATTACATACTGAAATCCAGATTCTATAAACACTCAATATCAAATTCATAACTGCACTTTGCTTGACTTAAAAAATAGTTTTTAAGTGTTGAACCACAGATACTAACAGTTTTATACAACAATATGGAACGAGATATCAACATCAGCACAAAGAGTTGACAGACAGCAGCTGGACAACAGCTAGTTCCCTACGGTTATCATTGCAACAGCCATGAAAGCATCATAATACCTTGGTACAAACAATGAAAACTAGCAACTAATACAGTTATTTGTATGTTCATTCGGTTGGATTATGGTCAAGAGAATTGCAAATCATAATGTTCACAAAGGTATGTGTATTTGATTTGTTTTTATTCCAAGATAACATCTTTTTAACCTTCTTTTTAAGGAATAACTAGAACCATAGGAGCATATATTCTTTTGTAACGTGGATCAGCAGCCTTATTATGAGGCTTCAAAGTTAAAAACAACTAAAGCTGAGGCAACATCAAAGGATAACTGAGATTGTCTGAGCTGAAGGTTAGATCAGATTGGGTTGGAAACTTGGAATAGATAAAATGGTTGTGATTATCAATAAATCATTGGGCTCAAAGGTCTGTTTTTCTTTTTGCAGAATATAACATGAAGAGTGCTACCATGAGGCTTCAAAATTGTGTAAAAATACAGGCAGTTGGCCAGTAATATTTAGACACACTTGTGGCTCTATGATTATCTAACAGTTTCAGTTTTCCGTGACTGTTTGGTGGCAGGTTTTCAGATTTCGAGTCGTTCTACTGATGCCGTTTAAGATAGACTTTATGTATACATGTATATAAACCTTTATTTTTTCCATGTGATTCTTTGGAAGCTTCGTTTTTCATTGAATAAGTCTCTGGTTCAGATTTTGGTTAAGATAGAAGCTCAAACCTCAGTACCTTTTATTTATTGGTCATGTGTAGGTGACCGTATAACTTTATTCAAGGTCGTGTAGGTGACCATTATGATGCCTTTATAAAATAAAGTACCTCAAAAACACTAAATAACAACAAAATGAGAAATTATAAAAAGAAAATGATGTCGTCACGCGAGGTTAACATACTTTTTAAGTTAAACGAACAAGAACCCAATGATGGTTCACTATTCGTAAACAGCTCAAGTCAATAATTGGGAATGAAATGTGGAAATATACAAATGAAGTAAATGTGAAAATATAAAGGAAAATATAAAACACAATCAATAGCTATTTTCGTTCAAATCAATAATTGGGAATGAAATGTGAAAACATGCAAGCAAAAAAACATACAAATGAATTATTAACGAATGTAAATATATAAAGGAAAATATAAAATAAAATATCACTAGCACTTAAATGAATAATGAGTGCTACAAAATAAAAAACTATAACAAATTAGGCCCACATGTTTACATTGAACTCTAATAAAAGAAATTGCTCTGTTAAGTTTGAAACAAGTTTGCTTTGTGAATAAAAACATGAAATCTAATAAAATAAACTTCTTCTGTGAACACAAACAAGAATTCTGTTACAAAACAAACAACTATAACAAAGCAAATTAGCCCCACATATTTTGTATTTACAATGTTACACTTTAGTTTATTTTAATATTCATCATAAACTAAATATAACATTTCAAATATAAATTACAAACATTTGAAAAGAGATTCACACATTATATTGAAATAAGCGTGAAACTTGCTCTGTTAAGTGTGAAACAAGTTTGCTCTGTGAAAATGAATAAGAACTCTAATAAACGAAACTTGATCTGTGAACACGAACAAGAACTCTAATACAAAACAAACAACTATAGCAAAGCAAATTAGCTCCACATAGCCCCACATATTTGGTATTTACAATGTTATACGATAGTTTATTTTATTATTCATCATAAACTAAATATAACATTTCAAATGTAAATTACAAACATTAGAAAAGAGATTCTTACATTACATTGAGATAAGAGGTTATACGGATAGTTGTTGGTAGGTTTTTTAAGTTGGAAAGATGAACATCAAATTCTTAGAAAGAAAAAATATATATATTATAAGTGTATTCGGTTTTTAGGGTTCACAAACGGGATTGAAATGTGAAAAGATACAAGCAAAAAAACATACAAAAGAATTATTAACGAATGTAAATATATAAAGAAAAATATAAAATCTAATATCACCAGCACTTACATGAATAATGAGTGTTACAAAACAAACAACTATAACAAATTAGGCCCACATGTTTACAGTGAACAAGAACTCTAATAAAGAAACGTGCTTTGTTAAGTGTGAAACAAGTGTGCTTTGTGAACAAGAACATGAACTCTAATAAAAGAAACGTGCTCTGTTATGTGAACCCAAACAAGAACTCTGTTACAAAACAAACAAATATAGCAAAGCAAATTAGTTCCACATAGCCCTACATATTTTGTATTTACAATGTTACACTTTAGTTTATTTTAATATTCATCATGAACTAAATATAACATTTCAAATGTAAATTACAAACTTTTGAAAAGAGATTCATACATTACATTGAGATAACAGGTTTCACGGATAGCTCGATCTTGGTAGGTTTTTTGAGTTGGAAAGATGAATATCAAATTCTTAGAAAGAATAAAA
This sequence comes from Deinandra increscens subsp. villosa, assembly GCA_039602395.1. Classification (NCBI taxonomy): domain Eukaryota; kingdom Viridiplantae; phylum Streptophyta; class Magnoliopsida; order Asterales; family Asteraceae; genus Deinandra; species Deinandra increscens. Next base: position 20,853,463 of record JBCNJP010000027.1, read on the forward strand.
AATATTATAAGTGTATTCAGTTTTTACGGTTCACAAACAGGAATGAAATGTGAAAAGATGCAAGCAAAAACATAAAAATGAATTATTATAATAACTATTGTTCCTAGCGGGTAGTTACCCTTGCTGGCACACATCAGCACCGTTGAAAGGGTCTTCTTCAAATGATCTCAGCCCTTGATCATTTCTAGAAACCGTAAATTTGCAGTTTAGGTGGTTATTTTTAACCTTTTCAACTGCAAAAGTCATGGGGTCAGCAAATCATGGGTCTGCTGACCTATTCTTCCGCTAATAACTGCTGGAACACGATTTCATGGGTCTGTTGACCTATTCTTCAGCTAATAACTGCTGGAACACGATTTCACAGCAGTTAAAGATAATCACATTAATATTTCCTAATTTCGTTGATAAAATAAATGCAGCACGGTATTAAAAAAACGAGAATGACGACATAGACATTACAGACCAAATAAACAAATGAAAAAACAATTAAATAGAATAATGAATTAAATAAAAACAATCTTCAAAAAACCTGGCGCGTGCTCCTTCCAATGTGACATTCAAATCTTTTTGGCATTGATTTACCTATGCAAATAAAGCAATGATAATTAAACTTCTTTTTTAAAAGATTTCAACAAAAAAAATGTAATGACGAAAAGCAGAATGAGGTTCCTGCTTATAGCAGAAAACTACTACACGTTCTTTTGCAGTTGATTTTAGTGGTCGGTTAGTAAAAAACGTGGTCAGTTTTTTTCCCCTAATTTCACGGCTGTACATATGTTATTGCCTATAAATAGAGTTCAGGTTTGAACTTCGCATTTGCTGTTTAACATGGATCCAAAAAACAAATAGCATGCATTGGTAATACTGGCAGCAGATCAATTCCAAAAAAAACGAGTCCGATGGTCTGACACTGTTTTCTCAAATTCGACAAGTGAAAAGGTAACAGATTCTATCTAAGATGTGTTACAAATTCAAAGTTTTTCATTTATGTTTTTTATACAGCTTCATTGTTTGCTATGCTTCAGTTCCTACAATTTAATGTTCGAATTTACAAGCTGTTAAACAGTAACATGTAAATAGTGTTTCATTTATACATGCTTTGTTGTTTTCATATTTTTCCAGATTGGACAAGTATGTGAATATGCAGACCCAACAAAGGTTCGGCGTCTTACTGTTTTTTTTCCAGAAAGTTATGATTATGTTTTTCTTATAAAATCTAATAATCTTCTGAATTTATGTTTTTCTAGAAATTTGAAGAATTTCCCTCACCTAAACCCACTTACGGTATGCAATCCATTATTTTTTTCTTTAATTTGACACAGAGCTTGAACTATAAGCCAATACCATATATTTTCTAAAATGTTATATTACGGTATGTTGTTTAAAATGATTAATGAGCAGGAAGAAAAATACTGATCTGAGCAAGTGGAGATGAATGTAACGGACCTTCATTGTAAAAACAAAAGTGAGGATCACAAACAGGGTCCTTCACTGAAACACATCAATCCTTGCAACATATAGGCAATCCTACACATAGGTAATAACTTCATTACATTGAATGCTTGTGGATAACTCATTTATAATATTGATATATGAGACGAGACTATGGAGAGACTTGAAGAAAAATCGGAGGAACATGAAGAGATTTAAAAGAGAAAGAGAGTTCAAGAAGAGAACGGGTAAATTTCTCGAGAAATACAATCTCAGTTGTCTTTTTTTTTCTTGAAACTCAAATTATCTTTTTATTTTTCTTGATACACAAAATATGACAACTAAACTTTTTTTTAAAATGACAGCTAAGGATAAGTACAGTGACTTTCATAATTTCTTTCTAGAGACACAATAAAGCTGACTTGCCTTTCAAAATGCAGCTTTTGGTTTTTCAAAAAGTTGCAATAAATAAATAAATTGGCTAAATGGGAAATGAGTCGAATGAATTATAATTCACGCAATGTATTCTTTAATGTATACACCGGTGACCCTTCTAAATTGCTTTACTTAAAATATTGAAATGACCATGACATCCTATAATCTTTGTAATTATATTTTATACACTTACTAATAAAAAAAATGATACAAAAACAATTGGACAAATTTGGGTCAGCCTAACCAGAATCAAAGAAAATTAACCGTAGTGCTATCCCCTTTACCCGAAAGAGAAAGGAAACAAAAAAACCTTGAATCAAACAATTACCTGTTACCTATTTGACCTGTTTACCCAACTCAACAGGCCCAAACAATTTGCTACATCCAGTTTCTAGGCAAGTAGAACTATCACAAATAAAATAACAACGTTAATCATCGAGTGAGGTGCAAAGCCAAACACAAAAAAAATCACACATAATCATATATGAAGTTCCAAACCTCTAGGAAAAATACAACTGCTTTTAAGAGATAGCTGGCCAAATTCCTTGGTAAAACTACAAACCTGCAAAATTACAAAGGGGTTAAAATAGGTTGAACCATCAATGTGCATAATAGACTGTCACAAAAAGGATATATTGGGTCTTAACGAAAAGTGTCAATAAGATTTCAAAGTATTAATTCAACGGTCCATTCAATATAAGCTACATCAAAATGAAATCTTTTCTTACTGTGGAAGCATTAACTAACTTCATTCTCATTATGAGGCATTAACAACTATTTACTAATCCAAGTCACCTAGGTATTGATAACATCTATCAAAACATAATTTCAAATCCATGCTCTGTCACAACTAGACACACAATGGTAAATATTCTTACATCTCATTTTTGACACAATTTGAGTTCATAACTATTTAAAACTAAAAGAACTTAACATTCAAGCTATAAACATAAAACATAATGCTCAAAGGACAAAATCAATGCACCAGTAGCATGAGCAACTCAGAGCCAGCAATGACAAAAACTGCAAACTATATTAATCCCAAATCTACCAGTTCCATATACAATGTCAACGATTGGAGCTTTCGGAAAGAAATTTCTGAGCAATTTACTAAACAAAAATCATAACAATAACAGTTATAGTTCTAGATTCAGACTGGAATTTACTAAGCAATTTACTAAGCAATTTCTGAGCAATTTACTCTGTTGTTGCTCCTCCAAATACCTGGATTCAAACTGGAACAGAAAAATAACAAATTAGGAGCTCAATCAGAAGCAAATTACAGAAGTCGATACGAATCTGGTTACGGGAAAATCATGATCTCTAACTCATAAAGAAAAAATTGAATAAGTCCAGTTGCATTAAAACTAACTTAAAATTGAAAGGTACAACCTGATTAACATGAAATCGGGAGTCATTCTTCAAGGAAAGTGAACAATCGATATCTTAGATCTGTACATCTTCATCAACATGAAATCGCGAATCGGTCTTCGCTGATACACAAGAAAACGGATGAGATTGATGGCTGGTGGCGTTCACGAAAGTGGTGAATAGCGACTATGGTGGAGGATAGTGTGGTGGTAAACGGATCGGTGGCGAGTGAGAGTTAAAGACCATCGCGTGAGTGAACTGTAATGGACTCTGATCATCACTGCGTTACCAGTGGTGTACTCAGCAACCAAAAACGACGATGGCGGTGGAGTGGCTATGAGGGTTAGTGTGGCAACCGGAGAGTTGGAGAGAGAGGCGGAGATAAAATAAAACTCTAATTGTTTGTTCCGGGGGTAAGGGTTTGGGAAGAGAGCGAGGAGAAAGGAAGAGATAAGGGTTTACAAAATTGGCGTGTTTTTAGGTTGAGCCATGAATTGATCGGAAAACTGAAGACGAAGAAGGGTCTGGAAGAGAGGCAGAGAGCAATGAGAAATGAAGAGATAAGGGTTTGGTAGGGTGAAAACTATGAACGGCGGATGGAGTCGAGAAACCCTAAATGTTGTTTAAGCACCGTTAAAAAAACAAACAAATGTTGACGTACACACTTTGCCCACTCCCCAATCTTCAAATGTTTAAATATGAACTTGATTTTTTAGTGTTGTCATTTTTAATCCTTATTTTTTTAAATGTATTAATATATTTTATATCATGTCTATCATTGACTTCAGTACATTTTAGTAATGAATTTTATAACTTCATTGTTTTATATATAGTACTTTTTCTATTCATTGCTTTATTTTTGAACTATAAAAAAAAATATTGATACATTTAATGAGTATGATGACGTTTCTTCCGTAATTGTGTTTGTCATCAATCAAGTTCATACACGTTATAAAAACACTTCAATTGTTGTTGTCCCGGCTGTTAAAGCGGGTGGATCTGTTGGTAGTTGAAGGCCAAAGAGAAATGCAAAGAATTCAGATCATTATAGAACATCAACATGACAAGAGGTACATTTAATAGTTTTGTGTTGATGATTTTTTCTACACGATAATCATTATCATTAAACAAGGTTATGCTTATTATTACTATATTAATTGTGTAGGTTTAATATAGCTTTACAATATGATTGTTTCGAGAGCGTTTATAACTTGGATATTGCGTTTAGTTTTATTTTATTTGAACTATGCATTTAAATTTGGATGTTGTGTTTATCCGGATATTTTCCTTTGACACATTTTTAATTAATGTATTCCGTTGTTTTGATTTTTTCTATTTGCTTAAATAATGATTCACGCTATAAAATCAACTTTGACGGAACCAGCCCCGACCACCGGCCGGGTATTAAACTAGTTAACGAATGTTATAAAGGAAAATATAAAATAGAATATCACTAGCACATCCTTACTAGCTTCTATGAAAACGGGAGTATTAGCAAAGGGTGTGATGCGTCCTTTATCCACCTCATTGTCAAATGTAGAGACCCGCAAGATCTCAACGATTACCGGCCAATTAGTTTGGTTGGTTGTATCACGAAAGTGATCTCCAAGGTGCTCGCTAATAGAATGAAAGGGGTTATGGATTCCATCGTTTCCGAGAACCAAATGGCGTTTGTAGCAAGAAGGAATATCATTGATGGGCCTCTCATTGTCAATGAAATTTTATCTTGGGGTAAAAGGTCAAAATGTAAGATGATGATTTTCAAGATAGACTTCCAAAAAGCCTTCGATACCGTGGATTGGGACTTCTTGTGCTCTATCTTGTCCCAAATGAAGTTCCCCTCGAGATGGATTATGTGGGTGCGTGGTTGTCTCTCCTCCTCGAGGGCTTCGGTTCTAGTGAATAGTTCTCCAACACTAGAATTTCAATGCTCTAGAGGTCTTAGACAAGGCGACCCGATGTCTCCTTTCTTATTCATAATTGTCATGGAGGCCTTCTCGTGGATGTTAGAAAAGGCGGGTCGTATTGGGATTTTTAGTGGTATCCCCATTCCCAACGGGGATTGTTCACCATCCAACGTGCTCTTTGCGGATGATGCTTTGGTGTTGGGAATGTGGTCGGAGCTCAATGTGTCTAATCTTGCTCGCCTTCTTCGGGCGTTCTTCCTTGTGTCGGGGTTAAAGGTGAACTTGTCTAAATGTTCTCTTTATGGCGTGAATTGTGATATTGAGGAGGTTAAGGCCCGGGCGACGAAGCTCCGTTGCAAAGGGGAGGTTCCTCCTTTCACTCACCTCGGTCTTAGAGTGGGAGAGAGTATGAATAGGGTGGCCGCGTGGAAGCCAGTGATTGACACCTTCGAGGCTAGGCTTTCGAAGTGGAAGGCAAGCTCTTTATCCATGGGGGGAAGACTCGTGCTTGTGAAGGCGGTGCTTGATAGTCTTCCGTCATATTATTTCTCCTTGTTCAAAGCGCCGGTTAAAGTCTTAAATAGATTGGAGTCAATTCGGTTTAATTTCTTATGGGGAGGTGGCCCGGATAGACATAAAATCCATTGGGTGAAAAGGGAGTTGGTTGCGCGTTCAATTCTTAAAGGTGGCCTCGGTTTGGTGCCTTTGAAGATTAAAAATTTGGCTTTGTTATCCAAATGGTATTGGAGGTTTAATTCGGAGTCCAACGGCTTATGGAAGAAAGTCATTAAAGGGTTTCATGGAGGTTGTCCAAGTAACAAATTAATTCCCTTTAAAAAAGGGTCTTCAGGGGTCTGGTCTTCAATCACAAAAATTGATTCTGTGATGATAAAAAAAGGGGTCAAGTTGGCGGATTATTTGATCCACAAAGATGGTTCTTGGGCTTGGGTGGGAGACCCAAATGGGCCGTTTTCCACCAAGAATGTGACCAATCTGTTGATGGGCTGTGTTACTAATGAAGGGGTTGAATTTTCTTGGTGCAAAGCTATCCCGGCAAAAGTGAACATCACATGTTGGAGGGCGTTATTAGGGAGGTTGCCGACCAAGCCCAATCTCCTTAAAAGAGGGGTGCCTATTATCTCGATGGTCTGTCCGATTTGCGAGACTCACGAGGAATCCGAGCATCACCTTTTTTACGGGGTGTTCGTTTGCCTCGTACGTGTGGACGGTTCTTTCTCAGTGGTGTAAAATGGACCCTTTTTCGTCTTCGAGATCAATGATTTGCTGAGATATTGTGGTAGAGATCAGCCCAACGATCTTAAGGTGGTTATGATTACACTGGTGCTCCGGACGGCTTTATGGGTGTTATGGAAAAATAGGAATGATGTTGTCTTCAACAACAAGAAGCCCTCTATCGGTGGGACTCTCTCCGAGATAAAGTCTATTAGCTTCCTTTGGGTCTCTTCTAGATTTAAAGGTAGAAGGGTTGTTTGGAAGGATTGGGTTTCCTTTAACTTCTAATGTATCTCTTGTGTTTGTCTTTCGGACCGGCGTAGCGTCTTGCTTGTCGGTTTCCTGTGTTGAATGAAATTGCCGTTCCAAAAAAAAAACTTACATGAATAATGAGTGCTACAAAACAAACAACTATAACAAATTAGGCCCACGTATTTACAGTGAACAAAAACTGTAATAAAGAAACTTGCTATATTAAGTGTGAAACAAGTTTGCTTTGTGAACTTGAACAAGATCGAGCTCTAATAAAAGAAACGTGTTATGTGAACACGATCAAGAACTCTGATACAAAACAAACAACTATAGCAAAGCAAACTAGCCCCACATATTGTGTATTTACAATGTTACACTTTAGTTTATTTTAATATTCATCATAAACTAAATATAACATTTCAAATGTAAATTACAAACATTTGAAAAGAGATTCATACATTACATTGAGATAAGAGTTTTCACGGATGGTTCTTGGTAGGTTTTTTGAGTTAGAAAGATGAACATCAAATTCTTAGAAAGAAAAAAAATATTATAAGTGTATTCGGTTTTCACGGTTCACAAACAGGTCGGACCGGAACCAAAAAAGGTAAATGGGAGAACCGAGAACAGTCCCGACAAAAGATTTTGCGGTTCGTCGGTTTTCACAGGTCGGATCGGTTTTTACTCACCCACCCATATTCGGTGCTCAACTGCTCATTATAGGGTATGTTCGTAAGGTGGTTTTATTGGTACGCATGTTCGTGCTCACTATTTGTGTTCTTTCGGTGCTCATTATAGGGTAATGTTCGTAAGGTGGTTTTATTCATTATGTATGGGAACGATGGATTTTGGCTTTCTATTTTTCAGTTTCTATATATCTATTTCTTTTTTGGGTTTCATGTTAAATTTAGGTTTGGATCTGTTTCTGGTTAACCTAAAACATTAAAGGGAACAAAATAAATAAGAAAACAATGAAATACAAATAAATAATAATAATAATAATAATAATAATAATAATAATAATAATAATAATAATAATAATAATAATAATAATAATTATAATAATAATAATACGATTAAATGGAACAAAGACAATTTTTTTTACAAAAAGAAGACAACGTACCTTCATATATGAACTCTAGTGATACACTATTCGTAATCCCATAAATTTGTATATTTCATAGTGTTATAGAATCTTAATCCTAATATGATAGCCTTGGTGATAAGTTCCACCACCTAAAATCTTTATTCAGATTGCTTCTTATAAAATCTGTTACCGAAACCTAAATTCTTTATGCAGATTGCATCTTATAAAATCTGTTACATTCTGCTGTTATGTCGTTTGTGGTTGTTTTTCAGACTATTTTGATGGTTCACGTTGTCTTCATTATACTCATATATACATGTTTCTTTGTGACTTTGTTTGCTTTTCAACTTTATGGATTCTCTCATAGAGCATTTGCTAAAGTAATATTCATGTGCTTCCCTTATTCCATACACCTGAGATGTAAAAGATTTACTGCTGAATGTGATAAACTAAAAGTTCATATTTCTCAAATAGATGGTTAACTTAAAGATATGCTAGGTTGTTGGAGACCTTTTAGGGTCTGATGACAAATACATATATTTACAAAGTTTGGGTTTTTTCTCACGAATTCGTTTTACCTTGTCACACAGTTCTACATTTTCATGGTGAATCAAAAGTAGATCAATCAAGTAGCAAAAAAAGATCATGAAAATCCAACTTCGTCTTCTGCAAAAAGCATCAAATGGATGTCTTGTATTTGATATATCGTATTAGAATATCAGTTTGTTGATACTATTAAAAACAACTCATTTTTGACATTTGAGTTGGGTGTAGTATTTTGATAATGCTTATAAAGTCAGATCTCCATACTTGTATTGAGGATGTTTATGGGCCTCCATGATAGTTGAAGAGCATAGTGTTTCAATGGAGTTTTGTTGTTAGGTTATTTACAATATCAACATATCACCTATCACCTATGACCTTACTTTTTTGCCAACTTTAGCGTCACATTATCACCTTTCACTCATTTCACTTTCAATACCCATCTTTCACCTATCACTCCTATCACTTTAATTTTATTATTATTTTATTCATCTAATTAAAAAAATTAATTCAGAAGGTAGAGCCACAGAAGGCAGCACAAGGATGTGAGCTTCATGTTTCCAATTTCTGATTTCTTGAATTGTTGTTGAATGTTGATGAATGATGATAATTTCTTGTTAGTGATGACGAATGATGTGCATATTGCATAACTTAACTTCCAATTTCTGAGAAACTTTTGAATATTTATGAATAGGACTATAGGAGGCTTCCAATTTCTGGTTTATTGTTGAATATTTATTGTTGATTCGTTGAATATTTATGAATAGGAGGTTAACATTAGGAGGTTGATGATGATAATTGATGAATAAAATGTCAAACGAGTATCTGACGGATAGCTTGGTGATTTACGTGGAGAAAGAAATTGCTGACAAGTTTGATTCGGACGACATAATTGACAAAATTAAAGCTCTTAAAGGACATTGAGTTGAGCTATAATTCTTCTTTCAGGTACTCACTATTTATAGTTTTTATTCTTTGACCCAACCCGAATACGATATTTGTAGTTTTTTGTTTGACCCGACCCGAATTCGATATTTATAGTTTTTATTGTTTGACCGGACCCGAACCGGACTGCGATCCCAACATAGACTTCGAAACATATCAATAGAATTTATTTTTCTTTTGGGTCACATAACTTTCGGTCACCCCATAAAAAAACTCAAGCTCCGCCACTGGCAACAACCATAGGGTGTTCATAAATTGAACTTGACGAAAACCGAGATGTAGCACTCTGGATGTGACTGATGGATCTGCTAGAAATCCTGATCACGATTCAACACTTGAATAACCAAATCAAATCCCGACTCGAGATATCGAACTTATTTGGTAATCGAATATGACGCGGGATAACGGTGGTAATGGCGGCGACCCAGGACGACAGCGACGACGAAACGTAACGCGGAGACGGCTGCGTGTGGCGGCGACGACGACGGCGGTTCTGACAGCTTGGGAGGCCGACGGCGGTAAGGAGAGAGAGGAGAGGTTAGGGTTTTAGGTTTCTAAACTTTTGGTGGAATTATGTGTATTTTGGGCTTAGGATTAACTTATATTTATAGGAATAAAAATTACACACTGATCCTCAAAAATACTGACTTATTCCCAAAGTCATTATCCTATAATTAACTGTTAATTTCCAATAAAGTTTATCCGTACGAAACAAACCCAATATGACTTCTATAATTAATCAATCACGTTTTAATTAACTGTTTAACTAAAACGTATTAGAATAATTTAATTAAATGCTTTTAATAATAATATAATTATCCATAGTTAATTTATCCTATAAATTTATCCTATAAATTAAATCTCCAATTGCCGTAAAACTGCCGTAAAACTGGATAACAATTTATTCTATATTATTAGTCAAAAATAAATTTTGACGTAATAATATATTTTGCTTTAATTTGTTAACTATTAACAAATTAATTTCTCGTTTAACCTTTGAACGTTCACCCTTTCTTTTGCCTATTAATTATTTCTCTAAATAATTAATATGATCATTATTTCAATAAATAATGATTTGCCGTCATAACACTTATTTTGTGATCAGTAATATTAAATATATTAAATATTACAACCGTTCATCGTCTAAAGTATAACTCTAGACCGTACCTATATGGTTACGCTGAATAATCGACAGTCGGACATTCTAAATCGAACACATTGGACCTAATTAAAGATAAAGAAATTAGTTATTGGTTGGTTGTTTCGTTTGAGATTTTGACTCTAGATTATGTATGACTTTTACTATATTGGATTAAATGGTATGATTAAGTATTTTGGTAATTTTAATTAGTTGTCACGAGTATTTGGACGATCATTGCACCCTGACATTTCTGTTATCTGTTGGGGTGTGACAGCTAATATAACTTAATGCACCATTATTAATTATGTGCGTAACTCGGATGCGAACCCTCTTATAGACGCATGTTAGGTTGCATGAAATGTGAATACTTAAGTGTTGTATCATAACATGTTACATAGTGCATACGTGTTACGTTAAATATTCGCGGCTATCACTTAATAAATCACCAATGTGTCGTCGAGTCAACTTGGTCAAACTCATCGTTTGTACACAGCGGGGTGTCCGGTCAAACACATCATGCACTTACACATCTGAGTGTCATATGTGAAGTCTAGACGAGTCACTAGCCCTTTGTAGCATTCATTTTATCTCTTTTAGCACGTGCCTAAGGTGAGTATTCATAGCCTCTTTTCTTTTATCGTTTGGGGTATAACATGTACATTATCTCGAACTCTATCTCAAGCTCTACATACTTTTCTCTAAAACTATATGCGACTCTATGCTTGTTTATGTGTGTTACTAGTATGTTAAACTTGTGTGGATTATTGCGATGGTGAACGTTATGCTCAAACTCATACTCAAACTCACGCGTAATCATTAACACATCGAGTCGGGGTAACAATAATAGATCTATTGGTTTGGCAACCCACCTGACTTGACCGATTTTGGCGTCGGGTGATTGGAAACCTAATTGTCAAGGTTTGATTTACGCTATATTATATGCTCTATTTCATTACGCGTTTGATATACTATTTGGAACTTACACTTAACACATGGATCCCATACTCTACACTTACACAAAACCTATATTTATTCACCAACTATTTGTAATTATGTTGTACATGTTACAGGAAATGTTGTTTAATGTTAAGGAAATGATGTTGTCACTTAAGACTCATGAGGACCTAGTTTGAGACTTTCAAAGTGACTATTCATTTTGTTTATTTGTTTGGATTCTTTGTTTGATGATGTTATATTGAATATATATGAAATGGAGTTGGATTAAGAATTATCGCAACCTTAGTTTATTGTTATGAGCATCTGGACAATCTTCACGCCCCGACGTATTCCGCCGTCGGTTGTGTGACACTTCTTTCACTCATTCATGCATGCAGATCAGCTGCACTTATATAACATTTGGTCTCCAAATTTTTTTTTTCTGAACAGCAATGCAAATTATCAATTAAATCTTATATCAGAGTGCAATTAACAATCTCATCTTTATCTTTAATTTAACTTATCTTAAGAGGATATATCGCTTATCATAATTTAGTTAATTAGACTAACTAATTCAGTTCACCAAATGGGTAATTCTTAGATATTTAATAAAAACAAACAAATATTATTAAATTTTAACACCTTTAAACCGGTTATTAACTGCATTTAATAAAAACAAACAAATATTATTAAATTTTACATATATCAGCCTACCCCTGATGATAACCCCTTAGAGTCCCATCTTAATGCTCTGAATTGTTTGTGGATTTCTATACATTTTAGGACCACAATGTATTTCTTCTTCTACGACTCAGGGAAAAGGTCGATCGTCTTGGTGCTATTTTTTGAGTTATTGTAAGCGATTTCTCTATTCAATAACTACAATATGGACGTACAATTAGCTTACAATGTTTTTGTTGCAACTCTCATTTGGTGCTTGGGGTTGAAAAAAAGGAGGAGGCTAGGAGGAGCGGAAGGCATATGAAGTGATGACGATGAGTAATAGTATAATTGTAGTTTGAACATTGAGTTTTGCGTCACCACCTACAACTTGGAGATCAACCATTTAAGAGTTTAGTAGCTTTAATACCACTTTTTGAACCAATCACTTTGGTGAAGCATGCTCAACATAATATGGTGTTGAAATATGTTAAAGAGTCTTCTTTTATCGAAGTATAAATAGTAAAGGGAAAGTAATTGTTTGTTGTTTGTAAGATTTTTATTGTAAAGTTTCATTTTCTACATGTTTTTAGAAATGGCAGTACGTTTGGGATGTTTCCATACTCCTTGCTAAGTAAGTCTATTCATCGAACAAAATATCAATTGTTTCATTGTTACATACCAACAATTTCATCTCGTTATAGTATAAACACATTTGTGAGGAATTGATCTTGATTTTACTACTGTAAAAGGGGTTATAGAAGGATATCAATGTAAGTGATTAGATAAATTACAAATCCTTCTGATGGGGGGGGGGGGGGGTTTAAGATTTACGAACTGTTTTGCTTTATGCTTACAAGTGTCAATGTTGTGCACTGGTTTCATCAAGGTAAATCTTATTGGATCAAACTTGTTCTTTTGACACGAAATCATATTGGTTTCATTATTAATGGAGGCAATATGAATGGCTATTATATTGATTGCATTAAATGGGATCAGCGGGCTCAAAGGGTGAGGAGGGGTTATGATGGAGAAAGATGAAATAAGGATAATGGCTCTGGTAAAGAATTAAAAATTATGATAAGGATAATGGTTATAGTGGGCTAAAAAAACATGGAATAAAAAATTTAGCATCCTGGTGATAATAATCCTTATGTTTGATAAATGGAGATCTCATTCTACTAATGGGATGATTCGTAGTCTGAATTTATGGAGGATAATTATGTTTTGATAAAGAATTTTGATTGTTGGATTAAACCATTCATCTGATGATGTCAAGTGTTGGCTATGGCTGAATGGACAAACTGGAAACATTTTGACTTCTATTAATAAAGGTCAAGGAATTGAAAGTATTATCATAACAGGTGGATTGTTTGTTTTTAGGCAAATTATAATAAAGAGGCAGCAATATAATGAAAGAAAGATGGTTTGGTTATTTTGTGATCATGTATTTTTGGTATAGAGGATGGCTTGGTGGTTTTACACAGTATATGGTTTATGGAAGATTTGGAGGGTTTGGTTATAATTGAATTAAAAGGGTTTATAGCCATATTTTTTTTGAGCTATGGGATTATAACTATAAAAAGAGAACGAAGCATGTTATATGTTGGATGGGTAGAGGTTGTTATAAAATGGGGTATAATATGATAGACTTGACGGGGTTTTGGAATGGTATACAAATTCTTCTAAAGAATTGGGTCGGTAGATGGTGTAATTGTTTGGACTGGGCCTTTGGGCTAATATTGGTTTCTATGAGTTGGGTCTTAAGGATTGATGGGGTTAAACTGTTGTTTGCCGAGACATGATCACTATTGCTTTTGGGAATATGGGTCATCAGAAGGAACCCGGGTTGTGTATTGGGTTTGGTGGATCTATGTTTTCAATTTTTATGAGGAGACTTATCAAATAAGGCATCAGATGAACCATTGTGTGTGTGATTTTTGTTTAAAAGAAATTAAAGAGCGTATTGTCAAGTATAATAAGGTGTTGCATTTGATATATTTTGTAGTTCTAAAACATATTAGTTGGTATAGATAGATTTAGGATTATTTTTAGAATTTGGGGATGTCCAAATCTAAAAATCAATTACCCTTAATTTGTTAGTGTAAATACTAAATAACATTTACCAGCAGTACCTTTTACAATATATATATATATATATATATATATATATATATATATATAATATGATTATATGCGGTAAGATATACATACTGAAATCATGGAGTTAAATTGGTATTTCCTTTTGGCAAGATGAAGAGAGTTATTGAAGGAAGAGAAGCCATCTTTAGAGAGATACTAGATGTTTAGAGTTTTTCATCTAAGAATGAGTGAACTTTTATTTATAAAGAAGACAACAAAACCCTAATGGGCTTATTTAATATGTTTTGGGTTTAGGGCCAACAATTGAATTCTATAGTATATATTGTAGAGAGAATTTTATAGATTCCCCTATAAACTCTTCTAGAATAACATATATACCTAATATAAATTTAAAATATCACACATATATAATAAATTTTAATTTATAGCCGTTGTACCCTTCTCTAATATATGTAGGGGAGAGATATAATGAAAACCTCTCCGAGTTTGGAAAACCGTGAAAACCAAGCTAAAAAATTCGTTTTTTGTTTCGAGTTTTTTAATGGTGATTCTCTAAGTTAAAAAAAACCTTTATGCAAAAAAGTAAAAAAAACGCCTAGTAAATTATTTTTAAAAAAATATTTTATAACTGATGTTACATATGCAACAGGGTTTGTTACATAGGCATTTTTTTTTACTTTTTTGCATAAATGGGGTTTTTTAACTTAGAAAATCACCATAAAAAAAATCGGAACAAAAATCAAATTTTTTAGCTTGGTTTTCACGGTTTTCCAAATTCGGAGAGGTTTTCATTATATCCTTCCTCAATATATGTAAATATATGTAAGTTTTCTTGACAAAATTGTTTATAATTTGAATGTTCATATAGTTCTATGGAATAAATTAAAGTCCTGGTTAAAAGTTCCAGTTTTATTTTTTCTTCATTTTTATGATATTTTTATTTCTTTTGTTTTACCATTAGATTAAGTTCCTTAAACATTTGATTCATTTTAAAATTTATTTATTACTTGTTAGATTTCTTAAATGCATCAAACTAGATTTGACTACATGCGCGTTACTACGGAGATAACATGAATATACAAAACAGTTAGACTGCTAAAAATGTAAAGAAAATGAAAATGAAAAAAGATAAAGCAACGTTAAATTTAAAGTTTGGTTAAGTATAACACTACAAACAATTAGGAACTATAGGAAATAATGAAACTAAAATTAAAAATAATGAAACGCTTAAAAATAATTTATAAAAAAAATACTAATTAAGGTGTCGTCGCGAGAATAACGCCAGTACACAAAACATTCGCATTGCTTTAACGTTGGGTATAGGAAATGAAAATACAAATACTGCGTAACAACCAAACGCTTAAACGATGGAGTCTATGACCTAACAGCTATGTTACACGATAATACTTATTACACCACCAACTCGTATCCTAAATTCCTGATTGAAAATAAAAAAAAAATAAAGAAATTCTATGTCACACGACTATACATATTACACTATCAGCTCCTTTGCTAAACTCGTTACGCTCGAATAAAAAAACTAAAAAAATAACATTGTATTTTACACTTTCATTTAAAAAGAGTATCCCGAAAAGCATATATCCTTCCTTTCTTCCAAATTCTTGTGATTTGAAGTAATCTATGATTTGGTAAAAATTGTATTTACAACTATGCCTTTCAACGTGTCAACGTAAATTTTAATAGAAACCAAGTCTATATAATATATTTGTAGAAAAATTGTTTGTAAATTTAATAATAAAACAACATTTTTTCAATTTAATTAGGGTTATTGCATTTTATTAATCAAAGTTATTACCAATTGGTCAATATTAATCACAATATCAAAAATGACCCACATTAATCCTAATTATTAAGGTATTGGATTTCATTAGATCCATTCTGGAATTTTTTGAGTAAAATCCCAAACGGAGTAAAAAAATGTAAGGGGTCCAATAAAATCCAACACCTTAATAACTGAGATTAATATGAATCATTTTTTAAATTGTAATTAATATTGACGAATTGGTAATAATTTGAATTAATAAAATCCAATAAAATATTTAATTATAATTACAAGAATGAGAAAATAATCTACTCCTAACAAACGCTAAAAAAATGAGCAAAATTATAATAGAGTGAAATGACATGGAAATTGAAATTACAATTACAAGAAAATAAAAATAAAAAATTAAATCGACTTAATGAAATGAACCTTAACTTAACATTAACTGAATTTTTAAACTTTTTTTTTATCTTTGGTAAAAGATTTGAAGTAAAGAGAAATGAAAAGGGTTTGAGAAATTAAAGAAAGCAAAGGTTAGAAAAATAAATAAGTAAAAAGAAGGAAAAACGGATTTTAATAATACAAGTTTATCTTGTTGACGGATAATAATACGAGTTTTGAAATTTCCTCATAATAATACGAGTTTTTTGGGTATTGGATTCTAATAATACACCGTCAGTTTTTTACTAACAGTGTTAGTCTGTTGCCTACGTGACATGTGCCACGTTGGTTGCCACGTAGGATGAAAACAGTCCACATCAGGTGCCACGTATGCAACAGACTAACACCATTAGTAAAAAATTAACGGTGTATCATTAGAATTCAATACCTACAAAACTCGTATTATTATGAGGAAATTTTAAAACTCATATTATTATCAGCCACCAAGGTAAAACTTGTATTATTAAAATCCATTTTTCCTAAAAAGAAAATGAGTATGGTAAAAAAATTCGAACCCGGCCCTAACCAGTTTATTCTTATTATTATATTTTTAAATACTTTATACCTTTTTTTGAACAGCAAACATCAAACCCGACTACCCGGGCTTATATCTGGTAATTATGTTACTCATCGCGAAACGCTAACAGTGAGGTAACGATGACCATCTGTGTTATACCATCTTTGGAGAAAACCCACACCAAGTGGTGATAAAACCGGATGCTTCAAGGCTTAAACTCATGACATCTTGAACAATAAGTCACCTATTATAGGCGATATACTATTACCTTAGGTTGATAGTAATACTTACATCAAGACACCAAGACGCAAAACCTTTTTTTTTGCCACATCATCATCCCAAACTTCTCACACTTTACCTAAGTAATATCCACCTCACAACACCAAACACTTTTTAAATATTAAAAAAGGTAGACAGAGGGATGATTTAATGAAAAGAGGGTTGATCTCGATGGATTTTCACCGAGGGACGTCACCGAGCTGACACCGAGGGAAGGATTATGATGTTCCCAAAGGTACCGAGCTCCAAATCATCATCGCCGAGCTCCGTCGGTTATTCGGTGCACCCATTACTTTCACTCTTATTTTGAAAAAGGCAAAGGAAACACTTTTTGACACAATCACACAAGGAGTAAATCGGTTACTCCGAATATGGCCCCGACCCAAATAACCATCACCAAAAACCCCAAACATTGTGTCTTCGCGGGATCACAAAAAATTTATCCCGCCAAAATTCCAAATCATTTTATAAATTACCCGTTTCACGAATTTGTTTCATCTGGAATCAGTCGCAAGCACGGAAGAATCTTGATTACCTCTTCTTTTCCGCCGCCTCAAAGTCTCTAAATTTGGAAGATCTAGGGCAAATCAACGCAGAGATCAGGATCCTAACGAAGAAACAAGTATGAGTGCTGTAAATCTAACGAATGTTACCGTATTAAACAATCCAGCTCTCTTTCTTAGCCCTTTCCAGTTCGAGATATCGTACGAGTGCTTGCTTGCCCTTAAAGACGGTAACTTTCTTTCCATCTACGCAATTTTTGTTTACTAATTCGACTATTTTTGTAGCGTAGGCTTTTGTTGATCTAGATAGAGGAATGGTTGGATTAAGGGGATGTGGTTTTAGATTCAGATTTGTGGTTCCATGAGTTGCTGTTTCGAACTATTGTTTGCTTCTATGGTTTTGTAAATTTAGACTTTGAACTTGAAAGGTTTTGTAGAGAATGTGTTGAAAGGTTCAGAGAGGACTCATTATTTGAAATTTATGGATTTAAGTGCAGCTCAAGAGAACTGGTATTGATTTGTCATATATGTTTAAGATTTCAAAATTGTGCAGTTCAGATTAGGCTGTTTCTAATCTTGAATTTGTCTCGATATAAGGATACAGAAGCTACTCCCATTAATTGAAAATTACCAACAGGAATAATTTATCTGCAGTACTTGCTAGAGTTTTTGAAAATTTATCTGCAGTACTTGACTACTTGCTTTAGAGTTTTTGAAAAACTATCTGCAGTACTTGCTACAGTTTTTGAATTGTTGTTGGTTTCATAAAGTTCTGTATATTCTCTTCCTTAATTTTCTTGCTGTAATGGCTGCTTTAGAGAACCTAACAAATTTATTTGTTTTAAATTTTAATTTGTATAGTTTTGTTCATAATATGTCAAAGTACATAGCATACTTTATATTGTTCGTGAAACTGTACCGTAGTTGGACACAGAGAGGTTGATCTATAACTGTAAAGCCACATCTTGAAAATTGTGTTCCTGCCATTTATGATTTATCTCAATTATTTTCTTTCTAATGTGTTATTTCCTTGCCTTACAGATTTAGAATGGAAACTAACTTATGTGGGATCTGCTGAGGATGAGACATATGACCAAGTTCTTGAAAGTGTACTGGTTGGACCTATTAATGTCGGCAACTATCGTTTTGTCTTTGAGGTAAGTTCAAGAGTCTCATACTTTCCGGTTCTTAATCATGGCTAAATTTCTTGTAAATCATATAACTAATTCAAAACTTTTTTGCTAATTTTAGGCAGATCCTCCAGACGCATTGAAAATCCGTGAAGAGGACATAATTGGTGTTACAGTCCTGCTATTGACATGCTCTTATTTGGGACAAGAATTTGTGCGAGTAGGATATTATGTAAACAATGATTATGAAGACGAGCATTTGAGAGAGGAACCACCACAAAAGGTATTGATTGATAAAATTCAAAGAAATATTTTGGCTGATAAACCTAGAGTCACAAAGTTTCCCATCAATTTTCATCCTGAGAATATCAACCAATCAGAACAGCCTGAACATTCACCTGAAATTGCAACTGAGAATATCGACCAATCAGAAAAGCCCGAACATTCACCTGAAATTGCAACAGAACAAGAATCTGAAACTTTGTTGGGTGAAGAAGTGAATCCTGCTAATTCTGAAATCAAAGGTGATCATGAAGAACAAACACCTTCTGCATCTGATCATCTGCCTCCTCTGGTGTCTGCTTGAAGATTTGGTTGATTTCAAACAGTCTAATCTTTCAGGTTCAGGTGTGATGGTGAAATTTCTTTCTTTGAGATGTCTTTCTTTTCAAGAACAAAATGTGTCATGGTTATTGATTACTATGATGAATTATATGTTTGAAGTTGGGATTCTGCTTAGAACCATTTTGCAGATCTATATTTGTCACATGTGTACTGAGAATTCACCTTATATTTTTTTAACAGCCCAGATTTTATTGATATAATTTGTCTGCATATTGCCATGTTTGTAGTGTGAGATTGCTCAACTCACACAAAGTATGCTTTACTCTTGTGAAAGTTCACCTTTAGTCCGTATGCTAAGTTCAAAACACCATAGAACTCGTGCAATTCTGAAATTTAAAATAACATATTCTTCCAAGAAAATGGCATCATTGGCATAAAGTACTAAATGGGAAATCGTATGCCCATTACGATTTGTTTCATTATGTGCTTGATTTTTGAGGTAAATATGTTGTGCCAACTCACTGCCTTATAATGGTTAAAGGGCACAGGAAGAAGACGCGTTTACATATAAGAAAGAGTGGTTAAAACCACACAAACACAAGTTATATATAAGAAAAAGTAAAAGATACAGTTATACAACTAGATATACAGGAAGAATCATTTGGTTTTTATTAAATTATATAACATGTTATGTGGATTTATACTATAGATTTAAGATATGAGATTAAACAAGAAGCAGGTTCTTGTTTTGAAGATGATTCTATGTATGAAAAAAGTTCTGATACATAAAAAGATGTTGGCCTTAAGAACCATTACTTCAAGATGATGTCTTATAACTATGCATATAAAGTACCCGTTTTTATATACTTTATCTTTAACGAATTATATCTTTATGAGCTAGAATCAATTAGAATAAAAAATGGGTCATGTTTGGATTATACAGTTATAAGTGCATCTATAATCTATTGACGCCTCTAAAAAATAAGAAATAACGAATATATTCTACAAAAAAAAAAAAATCATTGTACATCTATATTTAACTTTATCTCATTCTGTGGGTACACAAATTATGTTGCACCAGGGACTTGATATGGGATCGAGCCACTTACTTACCAATGAGCTTAACGGTACATGCACCACCAAAGTAAAGACCCAAAAGTGGTCCAGCCAGAAGCATCTGAGTCAGAGGATCTGTTGATGGAGTCACAATAGCAGCTGCAACAACTGCACCGACTACTACATATCTCCAAATTGATAACATTTGATCACCCGATACTAACCCAACTTGCCCTAATAAAAGTTGTATAACCGGGACCTACATACATAAACGAAAATATGAAAGCAAAAATATAACCCCTTCCTAAGTAAAATTTGACTCAAGAGGTTGAGTTTATCACAAACAAATTTAAAATTGACAGGATTTTATTAGAAGTTATAACACAAATCTTTTCTGCTTTAATTACTTTGATAAAACTTACATGTTCTATAATAACATCTAAAAAAATTAGCAAAAAAAAGTCAGGTTTTGACTACGAACATTAGTTAGTTGACTTAGTTTGACATTAAAAGTCAAACAAGGTTGACTTTTGATGTTAAAAGTACTGTTTTCAAATGATCTGGTCCAAAATTACAAATGAAAGGTTTGGAGTAAACACATCAAACTAAAAAAAGATGGAAAACGATCTTTGAAGAGATAATATATTACCTGGAAAGACAAGCCTGTACTAAACATGAGTACCAATATGAACTCGAAGTATTGGTCAATTGACCATAATGATTCAACAACCCCTTCTGCATAATTAACAAAGAAATTCAAGGCAGCTGGAGTAAGAACTATGTATGAAAAGGCGATCCCGGTGTAGAAAAGTATTGAGGATCCTAGAACAATTGGGGCCAAGAATTTTCTTTCTGATCTCGTTAACCCAGGAAGAACAAAAGCTATGATTTCATAAAGAATCACCGGGCTTCCTAAAAGAAGGCCACAATAGCCTGAGACCTACATATCAAAAAATAGAATCATCTTCATAGATATCATATTATGATTCACACTTGTAGCATGAATCTGATATCTTTACAATATGAACTTGAGTTCTATACCTTATGGCTTGACATTAGAAGTCAACCTTATATTTCCTTTTGGAATAAAAAGAATATAAGTAGGTGTTTAAATGTGCATTTTGAAAGTGATTCTCAATAATGAAATATATATCACATGAAAGTGCATATGGGTTCAATAGTAACCTTTATAGTTGTAAAGAAAAACTCGCCCGGAGCTAATTGCAAGAACCGAACACCTTGAGTTCTAACCGGAGCTTCAAGAATCATTATAAGATCTTTTGAATACACAAAACATCCCATGATGGTAACCCCAACTGCCAAAACTGACACAAAGATTCTCTCTCTTAGCTCTTCAAGATGATCAAATATGGTCATTTCTTTGTCTTCTGGAAGGAGTTCTTTATCAGGATATAGAAAACTATAAAGAGCACTCCCATTTTCTGATGAATCAATCTTTGCTAGTGCATCCTCTTGGAAGTCGTCAGCTACTTATATACATACAACATCAAAGATAAGGTTAGTAAATTCCCATTTTCGTTCTGTGGATCCCATATTAGTCAGTATACATACATATACAAAGGAGTGATTCCTCTTATAAGAAGAAAACCAGGGAATCACATAAAAATGAACAAGACAAGTGACCAGTGGCCATTGGATCAACGAATACTAACTGCGTCTACCAAATCATCATTGGCTAACTTGTGGTTTGGTTTAATAATTTAGTGTCAAAATTCGGCTTCACATATTCTTGAATGCACCTTCACTAATTTGACTTATTTTCATCATTATCTGATATCATCCTTATATGTAAGTAGTTACAAATTTACAATGCATAACCATACGCGTTGAGGTGTTAAAGCCAACAAGGATACCAACAGTTAAAGTGCTCAGCCACTTACAAAGATTTCTTGAAAATTCAAGCTTTAAAATTTTACTTGCATCAACAAACAACATAAGACATCTAATCATAAAGAACCCAAATCATAATTCTTTAGCTTGTCACAATAAAAATTCTCTACCTTTCTCATTATGTTAATTGTCTAGGAGCAATTAAATAGTATGTTCTCAAAATGCCCATGAATCTATCTTGCTCTATATATAAAGGTTGTTAAAGATCACAAAACAAAGCATCATTCAAATTTCTAACAACTGCCCTAATATCAATCAAATTAACTAAAATCAAGGTAGCAAAGTGGTCAAGAATCCACCTTACAGTCCATGCCAATTACAGAAACTTACAAAGGGATTCACCACATGTGGACAAGAATACACATAAAAGGAGATTAATTTAAGGTTTAAATTAGTTAGTTAAAAATTCAATTTTGGCACAACTTACCAGGTCTATCTTCAACAACTGATCCTGAACCTCCAATTCCAAGTCGTTTTTGCATATCCCTTACATCTTCAAGAGCAAAGCAAACAACTTTGCTAATCTTTCTTTGGTTTTTACATGAGAAGCTTAAAGGGGGTTTTCTTTGATTGATTTGCAAGGATATTGAATGATTTGTTCTTGAATTCACACAATTGAAGCTTCTGTTTGTGTTGAGATTAAGATTGGAGATGAGGGTGTTTGAGCTTCCCATTTTTTTTTTGATTTTTTAGGTGAATTTTGACTGTATTTTCAGGGGTTTTAATGAAATTTGTGTTTGTATTGTCTTTGAAACGATTCTGAAGTAACGACTGGTCCTTAGTTGTACACCTTTTTGGGTGACCGATATTTTTGGAGGAAAGGAAAGCTTGTGGTGCATGATAGCAAAACAACCTTGGTTTTCTAATCGTGCGCTTTCAATTTTGCTTCCTTATTGTATATATATACAATTGGAAACTTTGCCTATGGTTTTGTGCCCAAACCTTTACAAATTTAATATATACATACCAAGTGAATGAAGATAGTAGCTAATTGTGAACTTGGTCCGATGGTTTAAGTCTTTGGTTTGCCTATGGGAGGCGTCGTCTCGATTCCGTGAACGACCGTTTTTTAACCTTTTTTTCATCCTATTTAAGAAATTTTTTTTGATCCTATTTAAGAAAATAAAACGCATAGAACTTTAAAATTCAAAGTCATGTTTCTCCATCTTCATCCCAAATAGCGGCGGTAGTATCTCAGACAAAACGAAACCCTAAATCGCAGCATCTATCTCAAACTAAACCTTAAATTGGCAGCATCCGGGATTGGTTTCCTTTTCCTCTTCTCGCTCTATCTGCAGCATCTCAGACGAAACCCTAAATCACAGCTCTCTCTCAAACGATTTTTACCGAGGTAAACATTAAGGGTTTTCTG
The DNA here is from genome assembly GCA_039602395.1 of Deinandra increscens subsp. villosa. NCBI lineage: Eukaryota > Viridiplantae > Streptophyta > Magnoliopsida > Asterales > Asteraceae > Deinandra > Deinandra increscens. The sequence goes on from JBCNJP010000027.1 coordinate 20,877,063, forward strand.
GTTGAAGCTCAGACCTGAAGTTCTACTCTCACGGATTTTTATCGCACATAACTTTGATGGCAGAGAGAGAGAGTTCGGCGGTTGAGAAAGAGACATCATATGGTTCCTGTTCCTCTCTGTCTTCACACGTAGACCTGGGATTGGTCACCTACTAGCAAGTAACAAAATTTGGGTAAGATATCTAATCATGTTGTACTGTGAAATCCAAACTAGGGATGGGTTCATGAGTTTTGATTTTTAACCTGCAATTAGGGTGTCATTGAACTCAATTTTAGGGTTACAACCTTCAAATATGTATATTTCTTTGTCTAAATTTGATTTGGGTCTTGTGGTGAGGCTAAATTGATGATCGTGTTTCAAATGTTAGCTTCCAAACTCCTAAAGGTACATCAATTTCTTGGTTTCAATTGTTTAGATGCTAAACCATTTGTTAAAATTGTTGTTTAAATTGCTGATACATATAGACTTTAATGAATGATCTTCGCCTTGCAAGTTTGTGTAATAATGGATGGTTTTTGCTTGCAAAAAGATTGTTAGTTTCAATTGTTTCTGGGGCTTTGATTTCTTAGTTGCAATTGTATCTATTCATGATATGTACTTCGGGTTTAATCTTCTATAGGTAGATGTGATTCTCAAATTCAACTGTCACTTTTATTTGTGTTCCTTTATTTTCTTTCTGTTTTACGTATTATGTTTTTTTATAGCATGGCAACGAGACAGCAGACAATGTGACATTCTTCGTTATCGGAGAAAGCTTTGTGAGGTATATGGTTTTGCCTCTTTGTATAAGGTTTCAAATTTTATTGTTAATAATAATCAATTTTTTTATGTTCAGGTGATTGGAATGCATTTTATGAACCCCCTCCAGTCATGAAAATTGTTGAGATCATCCGAGATGCAGATACATCATATGAAACATTCAATGCAACAAAAACTTTGACAAGGACAGGTTTCTGCTAAAGTCTATTGTTACTATTTTTTCCAACTTGAATAATAATGATATAGTATTAAAAAAAATACAGGTTTGACAAGACAGTTGTATGCTCACGGGATTATTCTGGGTTCATTGTGAGCTGGATCCCAAAGCATACATGTTTTTGTTCTTATGTATATTTGTGAAACTGTCGTTTTAAGTATCCCATTTGATTCGAATATTTTTTTGTCTTATGAGGTCACTTGATCCTGTCAAACTTGACTACATTATATATAAAATGACGCTTAACGAAAATTACTTAACACAGACGTGGATCGCGAAGACTCAGTATGATGAATCTGGCCCTTCCAGATATTAAATTCTGAAGTTTCATTATAATTATTTAACTAATGGTTCTTTTTTACAAAAGTATATTGTGTATTATCTTTCATTGAATACAGTGAGTGCTTATTTATTAAATCCGCTTATGATCCATTTTCTTTGGTTTTCATGATGCTGATCTTTTTAGAGCTGCTGCAAAAAAACTAGATGGTAGTATTCTTATCATTTGTTTCTACTGATTTTAATTTATACCTTTCATGTGGTGTTGATATTTGATACACTTATTAACATCTCCTTCAAGACAGGAATCCTGAAAGCACATCCATTTCCCATTCAAGGGGTCTCGGCTTGATTTTCCTGATGCGGTCAGGGAGGGTGAAAGGTAATTTATATATTTCTTTTTCCTGCAAAAACAAGTAAATAAAGACTTGAGTATCTATATCGTAACTGTAAGTTGATCCTTCATATATTATTATATCATAATCAAATTTATTGCACACGGAAGTATCTACTATTATGTTTTGTAGACGTGCAGGTTTTTAATGTAACCTTAAGTGAGAAGTTCGTTTTCAAGTGGGGTTCAAGTCGGGAGTTGTAACAGGGTGGTTACATACATCAGATTTCTCTTCTAACTGTTCCACAAAGGGTAAATTCTTCTGATCATAGGTCAACTTCTTGTGATGTTTAAAATGATAATTACACGCTTAATGAATATACTTATTATTTCAGGCCATTCTTATCAACAAGTTATTTTCAAGATTAAATACAGGTTCAATTGTTTCAAATATGTCTACCAACTATAGCCAAAATCTTGTACACAAATGAGACACTCACCCTGTAGAGCTGTGAAGGTACATGTAGATATATCTGTTGATCAGTTGCATGAAAATATAAACACATGGGAGTAGATATGTTTGACCTAATTCAGGTAAATGTTAGTTATGTTAGCAGGTCTGCAAGATCAATGGCTGGTAGTGCAACTCCACTGAACCGATCTTATTGTATATATATACAATCTCAAACTTTACCTACGGGATCGTGCCATTCTTCAACATCTACATATGATATATGAATTGTTGTTCACTTACTTTAACAATATGAGTATCACCTCAGCTGGTCGGCGTCCGTTAATTAAACCGTTTCGTCCGGGTTCGATTCTTTCATTACGTAATTTTTTTTCCATTGTCTTCTATTTTTTTAAAACTGTCTTGCCGCTGGCATAGGTTACACGTGTTCTGTTTTGCCGTTAGTAGGCTTCCTAGCCTCCGATAATCATCGATCTTCAGCTTTATCTTCCTTTTCCTCTCATTTGGAATTCATCGTCCATCCTTCTTTGCCATCCATTGACGACATACAGGTAAGTTTAATTTATTAAATTTTTTTTCCATTATGTCAACAATTAGGACCTGTATTTTTAAGTCGATGACATGAGGTAGCTTATTGCTTATTTAGGGTTTGAAAATTTTAAAATATTCAGTTGCTTTATAATTTTATTGTGTATAAATGAACAGTTCATAGTCTATTGTAGGCTTGTAGCTTGCCTGATCTTTGCGGATGGAAACATACGTACTAATGGATTGTTTAATTTGAAATTAGGTTGAACTGATATTTATTCAGCCCCTTTCGTATGCAAAGAATTAAAATATTTCTGTTTTCTTATAGATCAGGTTATATATTTGTCAAATCTTACAAATCAAAAAGTGGTTATTTATGTACAGTTTACAGTTTATGAGATATGCACAAATATTGAAAATTTCTTTTATGTTGGTTGTGTAGACAGTTATGCTATTTCTATTGATTTTTTTTCTTCTGGTATGCTGATTATCATCTTAGCATTGTTTTTGAATTTGCTATATACTAGGCATAGGTAGCCCATGTGTAATCTGAGTTAATTTAGATGTTAGGTTTTATTCTTCATAGGTAAAGATATAGTCTTTAGTTTACAATTACAGATTTGAGTCTTTACACCAGTTTCTGTTTCCTGAACTCTTCACAGTCTGTGTTGTCTTACTCTCTTAATATCTTTGTTTTTTCCCCTAAATTTGCTCTTATTCGCAATATCAGTTTGTCTCTGTTTCTCCATATTCGGTCTTGTGTTCTCATCTTCCTCATATTACTGGATTCTCTTACAGCAGCCAAAGTAACCATCTACATTGTAGTCTTATAGTCTGTACACAAGAAGCTTTTCTTTCTTTATTTCTTTATCACATCTTATTCAGCATCATTTCACATGTTTTGTCTATACCTTGGTATGAATCGCTGTATTACATGCGATATTATACAACATTTTCCTTCCGTTTGTTCTTTATGATTGTGTAGGCTGCCTTTCTGTATCAATAGTTTCTCAACATACCACTTCCTTCATGATTCTGAGGTCATAATAATTTTGTTATACTATCCATTTTGATCTATATCCTCTTAATATTTTTTGGGCTTGTGTAGTTTACACATCTTCATACATGATCTTTTTCTTATATTCTCTATGTTTATAAATTGTTCCTAAGTCATGCTATAAGTAACTATACTGCAGATAACCATTGTAACTGAAATTATTGTCACCTTCTAAACTACTCTGCATATTTGTGGAATATTTTTATACTATTTAAAAGCTTCAGCCTGTTAAAGATTTTCGTAGACTGTAAACTTACTTAGATTCAATTAGTAAATCTGAATCACTTATTAAAAATTATTTTTTGCCTGATTTCATTTTGTGTGTACTGAATAGATTTAATCTTGAATATATTTAATCTTTGTTAAAATGAACATAATAGGTTGACTTTGTTGCTTCCAAAAACTTTAAGACATTTATAACTGAATAAAGTACTTTCAGAGTTTTAGTCGGTGTACTTCAAATTATTTTAACTTTTTAAACTGTTGTACATATTTGTAGAGTTATCTTCATTTATTCAAATGTCTTAGAAAAAGCATATTTTCCATAAACAAGATGTCTTTATTTAATTAGTATATCTTAATTAGCTATTCAAATTAAAAAGAAATTCTTTTAGTGCAAATATATTGCTTTTTTTTATTCATCATGTTTAATTCTTATTATTTCATTTTTCATATCTGTATGATTTTACCTGATGTTTACAAGACTGGAGTGTAATGTATAATGGACTAAAACTCAACATCTAATAGTAATTTCTTTTCTCTTCAAGGTTCTTATCTGATGTAACGAATTTAACTTTTATACTCTTAAATATATATTTTTTTGGTTCTTTTTTGGCACATTCATTTTAATTTATATATATTATTTTACTTACACATCAGCAAATATAATCCCAATGCAATATTTTTTCAGCTTTATAAATCGATATCTTTTACCTACAATGTATTTTAAGATTATTTGCAGTCTTAATCTGTTCTTCATGTTTTGTTAATTTGATTATTTTCAGGTACAAAACAATGGAAATAGTTAACATTGAAGATATTCGTAAAACCAACCCCGAACATGCCATTGAAATTCACATTATTATATTCACTTCTTACAGCATCACCTTCAGTAGAGAGGAGCAAGAAACAACATCATGAATGACCTGATCCACTATGAAGTCCCTTTGAAAAGACTATTGTTTGTAAAATACCTATAATATAACCTCCTGTCTGGTTTGTGACTTTAACCTACCAACTGCATGTTTCATAGTTCTCTGTATAATATTAAGTTTATTATCTTTTTGTTCCATACTCCCACACACAACTTGAAAACCTTTACACATTATTTTCTCAATGTGGTATAGAAATTAGTAGTACAAAATATTGCTGCATCACTGTTGTTTAACCATTTGTACCAGCTGATGTGTAACCTCTGCAAACCCCCTATATGATCCAAAAATGTCCATATTTGTTTCCCTCTTTTTTCCCTCTCTTTTATAGCTCAAAATTTGAAACCTCACATAAGTGCCTAAATGTGTCTAAATTGATACTTTGGAATCCTTTTAACCCATTTTATACTTTCTAATTTTCAACCTCAATAGCAATTTTGTCTGCCCATTAAAAGTTTTTCCCTTGGAATTTTTTTTACTATAAAAAAATATAAATTTTCATGCTTTATGTTTCTTATTTATAACTAATATTAATTTTATGATCCTCTTAAATTAATGAGAAATATGTTTATACATGTAAAACCACGAGATGATTTTACTACTGCATGATTCAGTAATTGGATAACAACAAGAAGTAAATAAAGTTTTGCTTTATTGATTCACTAAGAGGTTACAAGCTAGAGAGAGAAACACATTCAGTTTACACACAGTTAAGAGATATGAAAATGACAGAACTCCTAAACACTCTCTCTAACAAGCTATTTATAGTCACTTAGTAACATACCAGCGTACCAGCTGCGGACTATCTGGTCCGCCTGGACCATCTGGTCCGGCGGTGCACTTGATACGTCAGTGACTATAAGACTCACACAGATGCTCTGGATTAGATACAATACACGAGACACACGTTAGCATAGGAATATGCTCTAACAATACAAAATTTATATAACATGAAAAAAAAGGTAAACAAAAAATTGAGAATTACCTAATACATTTATAAACCTATATTTTATTTTCCGGATAACCGCAGCAACGCGCGGTTGATCTCTAGTTATATATATTTACAAAAATAAATGGTGGTCTCACACTCATGAGCCACTATTCATATCTTGACCAATGATGACATGACACGTGTCATGTCTAGCCGACACGTGTCATGTTGTTTTTTTTAAATTTTACGTTTTATAGCACTTAACTTTTTTACTTTTGTTTTTAGTATACTTTTAGAGTTTTCGACTTACGCCATCCTTTAAAGTCGTTAAAAGGTAACCCGCCGCAACGCGCGGTGGTCAACTTTCAGAATATTTTTAGAGTTTTTGACTTTGCTCACAGCGTTTTAAAAAATGGGTGTTAGGCCGCGTGTCATGTACATGTGGTATTTTTTTCAGACTTAAGCGCAAGTGATCAACTTTTAAATCACTTTTAGAGTTTTCGACTTTGGCCACGGCCCACGGCGTTTTAGAAAATGAGTGGTCCGCCGCGAAGCGCGGGCGGGTCACCATCTTGTTCTAAAACACTTTAATTACACCCCTTTATGTTAGGCAGGACATTAATAGTACCCCCTGCATCTTGATAAGAGTACACACCACTACCTTCTTATTTATTTAACTTTTTTTTAACAACAAACATCCGGTTACTTGGGGCTCTTATCATGGCAACCGATGTTACCCACTACACTCCGTGCGAGTAACCAGGACCCTTAGTGTTGCATGTCCATCCCAGAGAAAACCATCGCTCAAAAACTTATTGTGATAGAACCCCTAATCCGCCTCTGTAATATATTTTTTACATTTTTTATGTCAGATGAGATTTATACCTTTGACCTATAATTTAAACCTTTGACCTATACATCGAAAAATAAAAGAGTACTCAATCCACTCAATGATAGGGGATTCTTATTTATTTAACTAATATACACACATACCATTATTGCCGGCCCGTAAACTTTGATCTGTCAATATAAGATTTAAGCTCGTATCTTTAGTTAAATGGCAACTAAGGTTAGGTATACAAGGAGAATATATAGTTAAACTATAAAGGAAAATTGGATTTTAATATATGAGTTTTAACTCATTGGCGGATAATAATACGAGTTTCAAAGTTGGCGGACAATAATACCAATTAATGAGGAGGGTGTCAATAATGAAATGCCGTTAGTTGAACCCTAACGGTGTTAGTGATTTGCTGACGTGTCACTCAATGAGGGACTCTTTTTGTAATTTCTAAAAATAAAGGATATGTTTTGTAAATTGTATAAAATGAGTTTTGTAAATTGTATAAGCCCCTTCATTTTTAAGAATTACAAAAAGAGTCCCTCATTGAGTGCCACGTCAGCAAATCACTAACACCGTTAGGGTTCAACTAACGACATTTCATTATTGACACCCACCTCATTAATTGGTATTATTGTCCGCCAACTTTGAAACTCGTATTATTATTCGTCAATGAGTTAAAACTCATATTATTAAAATCCAATTTTCCAACTATAAACAAAATTGCTTGTTAGCGCTATTAGTGCTTGTATAAAAATAAGAATTTTCAAATTTAGCCTTCCGTTTTTTATGTTTTATTATTAGTTCTAAAAGATTAGTATAAAAAGAGTTTTTTTACTAACTTTATACATAAATATTTATATTTATATATAGGTTTTGTAATGAATTTTTTTTATATGCGTTCTATTATGTGAGAGTTTCACGATGAACCTAACTGTTTAAAAAAATAGAGTCAATATAGATGAGATAACAATGTTCAAATTAGCTTGTCCAATAGGTGGGTGAACAAACCTTTATAATGTTTATAAGGGAATAGTTCTTAGTTATTATTCACTTTAAGACAGACACAGATAGAGAGCCGTATAGAGTCTAAAACACTCTAATCTCAGCACATGCGTGTGATTTTGGTGATGGACACAATGTAACCATTTGAAGTCGTACTTTGCATGTTCAATAGCCACAAGCCACTTAAGAATCGTCTTTATGAGCTCAGGTTGCTAATACTGATGGATTGTCAGTTATTGTTGACATGGTCAGATCATGTTGCAACTTATGACGGTCAGTTGTAGCAGATTACAAATGATGATGTCGTTAGTGGAACTGATGACTTCACCAAGTATGTTGAACTGATGATGTCATTAGGGGATTCTGCTCGAGTTTGAGTTTGTTTATTAAACAAGCTTATTTTTAAGCCTGGCCTCGTTTATGCTACGTGTTGGAAATTTTGTGAAAGAAGTAGTGAAAAAAAATATGTTTTTTTTAGACTAATTATGACAAATGGGTTTTTCACCAACTTTGAACATAAATAATTATATCTAACTAAGGTTAATATAACTCGTATTTTCTGGGTTTGTGTAGTACGTTGTGAGGGCTTTCCAGCGCACCAAATCACATCCAAAAGAGAACTAGGATGACTGAGATATCGATGCTCATAGTTGAGCGTTCAAAGCTGAATATATGAGAGAAATCTAAGGAAAGTGTGGTAACACTTCCTATATTGGTTGAGGGAAAAAACTTAAGGTGGTATTTAAGCTGGGGTCTCTATCCAAGATATTTTTCTCTAATAGGAGACATCCCTCGGACCCAAGGGGTGCAAGCACCCCTAACGCGTGGACGATGGGCGCAATGTGACGCTTTGGTGGTACACCTTGCACTTCCGTCGTCGCGATCCGCCTTTGTACTTTGGCCTCACAGGTGGGTTGTTTCGGATGGATGGCGTGAGTCAAGTCATGTGTGGCGTGATGTGTCTGCAGGTGTCTCCGGCGGATGCGACTTGGGCCTGAGCGCACGTACCACTGGTACGGTGCACAAGTCCTCCACCTCCACATTATGGGCGCGGGTGGAGCATGTTGCTAGTGCGTACTCGGGATGCAGACTAGTTGCTCGTTGTCGCGGAATCTTCCGTGCCTACGTGATAACGTGCGGACACCGATGCGGTATGTGGGTTTCGGTGACTTGCACACGAGATGGAAATACAATGACGCAAGTCCTAGTGACTTGTGCGCCTGCTTGGCGCAAAACTTAGTGTCGTGCATGGCGTGGCTGCAAAACGACTAGCACACGCATCCAGTCAGCGGCTGCTGAAACAACACAGTAAATGGTGTTGTTACTCAGTTTCATTTGTTATGCTTTAACCACTTTAAATATGAGCTGAAACAACTCTTTTTAGTCAATAAACATAAATTTGCATTAAGGAATACAAATTTTGAACATGACTTTAATATTTGGGTGTTTCACATTTCATCTCCACACTAATTAGAGCTTCATGGGTTAGGGATTAAAACACGAAGAAATATAGGGGCGCGTTTCGTTGTGGTAAACACCCCTTGTTTTTAAAAAATGTTTTCCAAGAAAACATTGAAAACAGAAAACGTGATCAAATTACAATTTTCCAAAAAAGTTTTCAAGAAAATGTAAAAAATTTGTTTTCTACTTTTTAAATTGAAATTAGAAAACTACATTTTATTGTTTTCTAGTTTTCTATTTTCAGTTTTCCTTAATATATATACCGACTAGACCCGCCCCGACCGACCCCTGGACCGACCGAACCCGACCCACGGGCCAGACCGACCCGACCGATCGACCGACCTGAGCCCCCAGACCCGACCCGACCCCCGAGCCGGACCGACCAGACCTACGGACGGGACCGACCCCCAGACCGACCTGAACCGACCCCCGGATCAGACCGACTGAACCCGACTCGACCGACCGACCCCCAGACTGGACCGGGCCGATCAGACCCAACCCCCGGACCGGACCCAACCCCCAGACCGAACCGACCGGGCCGAACCGACAGACCCCCAGACCGGACGGACCGGACCCCGATCGCGCCCATCTCCCGGACCGGACCGACCGGACCCGGCCCGAACCGTACCCGACCCTGTACCCGATTGACCGGGGGCGGTCGGTGCGGTCTGGCGGTTGGGTCGGGTCCGGGTTGGCTTTTAAAAAAAGAAGTAGATTTAAACATGTTTTCTAGTTTTCAAATATGGAAAATGGAAATTCGATCTTTCAATTTTGAACGCGCTTTCAAAAAATTTTATGTGTTTTTTCTAGAGATGGAAAACCCTTTCCATTTTCTAAGAAATTAGAAATGGAAAACTAGAAAACATTTTCCACAACTAAACGCACTATAGACTTCTCATTCTATCTCCAATCTTCTCTACAATTTTCTCAAGAACTCTTTCAAGTCTTTATCGTTTTTCAAGAGCTTCAAAGTAATTTTGGGGTTGTAGAGTCATCCCGATTGTACATTCTGCTTTGACAATTGTACCCTAAAAACAAATGAGCTCCTTTGTAGAGACGGACAATTTGTTTTAAGGGATCCAATTTTTCACTCGAATCCTTCGTCCACCTCCTTAAATCTTTTCTTTAGAAGTCTTTTTCTTTTCATCTATTTCTTTATGGAAAATTGGATTTAAATAATCCCAATTTTTACCTATTGACCGACAATAATCCCACATTTGGAAATCACATCCACCAGTCCCAACTTTCATCCAAATTTTTTCTAATGGACCCGTCGTTAACTTTTTTAACACCGTTAAATAAATGCTGACGTGGAATGCTGACGTGTAATACTCCTTTTATTTTTTTAATTCCTTAATCCACCTCATATTCCATGTCATATTTTCCGTTTATAATGAATTAAAAAAATTTAAGCCAGGTCCTCCAAATTAAAAACAACGATGTCAAATCCCTAATTCTTTAATCGATCCTATCCGGCCAATTCATACAACGTGATCGATCAATCCAATACATACGTAAAATCAGACCCCAGATCACATTCTTCTTCTCATACCCCAGATCCCATTCTTCTTCTCATTCGCAAATCGTTTCCTGCCTCACTAAAATCCCAAATCACATTCTTCTTCTCATACGCAGATCATCCCTAAATCGTTCCCTCAAATCCTTAACTTCTTATCATACGATGTTGGATTTCATCTGTGTAAACTTTCACTTTGGATTTTTGTTTTATTGACTGATATGGATTTGTGGATTTATGAAAGTCATCATTTGTGTTTTGTTGACTGATATAGATTTGTGAATTTGTGAAAATGGATTTGTGGATTTGTAAAGGAAAATTGGCTTATATTAATCCCAGTTATTACCTATTGGCCGATAATAATCCCAGTTATTGTTTTTTCCCACATTAATCCCAGTTATTAGCATGTTGGCCTGTATTGATCCGCCGTTAAGTTATGACTAACGGTGTTAAATTTTTGCTGACTGGACGTCCTAATAGGTTCCTACATGGCATTTTATTTAAAAAAACTTTTAATAAATAAAACAAAAAGGCAAAGCCCTAATAAAATATTATCAGTAGTGGTAAACAAATCAATTTTTTCACTAATCGAATTAACCAACTGTATTATCATTTGTATTTTGATTTTATTATTATGATTAGTATTTGGTGGGTATTCCATTTAGTCTATTTAGATTAACGATTCAACTCAAATTCAAAATTCGAATTCACTAAAGAAAAGTTTACTTTTATTTTCAAACTACAAATTAATTAAATACTTTAGTTAATGTATAAAAAAAATGAAGGTCGCAAAGTGATGATCATCGAGGGAAATCACTGACTTTTTGAATGGCAAATTTGTCTTTTATTAGGGTTTTGCTTTTTTTTTTTAATTTTATTAAAAGCTTTTTTAAGTAAAATGCCATGTAGGATCCTATTAAGGACGCTTAGTCAGTAAAAAGTTAACACTGTTAGTCACAACTTAACGGCGGATCAATATACGCCAGCATGTTAATAACTGGGATTATTGTGGGAAAAACAATAACTGGGATTATTATCGGCCAATAGGTAATAACTGGGATTAATATAGGCCAATTTTCCATTTGTAAAAGTAATTTTCCTGTAAATTTTCTAGAGTGGTAACTGTATTGATAGTTAGAGAATTTCCTTTTCCTTGTTATTTTCATTATTTTTTTGTTTGTAATAATATTTAATGAACAGTTTCTTACACTAGGCTCGATTCAAACTCTTAGGGGCTGTTTAGTTATGGAAAATGTTTTCTAGTTTTTCATTTATAGTTTTCTAGAAAATGAAATGAGTTTTTCATCTCTAGAAAACACATGAAATTTTTGAAAACGCGTTCAAATTTGAAAGATGGAATTTTCATTTTCAAAATTAGAAAACTAGAAACATGTTCAAATCAACTGTTTTCTATTTGTTTTCTATCTCTACATTTCATTAGATTTCCTTACATATGACAAATTAAATAACAAAAATATTAAAATAAAACACATAAAGTAAAGACAATACATATATAAAAGATTTAAAATAATAAGTATTTCTTAACGGATGAGAGGTCGAGCGGCTGTGCGTATAAACCCTAGAAAATGAACGCCCTTTTCTTTTGTATATATTTGGAAAACGAAAATAGATATCAGAAAACAGTAAAAAAAGTGTTTTCCATTTTTAGTTAAAATTTAGAAAACACTATTTTCTGTTTTCCTGGAAAACGTTTTCTAAAAAATACAATTTGAACGCGTTTTCTATTTTCCTTGTTTTCTTGGAAAACGAAAATGGAAAACACCCCCTGTTTTCCACAACTAAACACGCCCTTAGCGAGCGATCTCAAGTACTTTACAAGCGACTTGCACTTTTGTCAAATTAGTATATTCTTTTCACAATATTAATGTCGTCGCTTGATTAACACGTACAACATTTTCCCGTCATGATCACTTTGCCTTCTGAACATTACTATAATACGCAAAGCAAGTAAATAAACATATCATCAAACTAAGGCTATGTGTAGTTTGCGTGGAATGCCCATATAGCGCCCCAACACCGCACCGAGAGGCGCTATAAGTCAAAAATTCACATCCTACTCTATAGCGCCGTTCAATCTTATCTCTGATTGGGTACTTTCCTTAATCATTTTTTTTATTGGTTGAAGATTTTTCTAAAAATATAAATTAATACAAATGTGTAATTATTAGAGGGGCGTCATGGGGTTGTATCAGTGGCGGATCCAGGAAAGAATATCAGGGGTAGCGGGGACTAACGGGGGTTCGGGGGCAGCGCCCCCGAAATTTTTTTTTAGGTAGTTAACGGGCTTTTAATCATATTTTTAAGAGACTTTTGATCATATTTTTAAGTAAAAGCCATAAAATTTCTTCCAGGGGTCGCGAAAAATTCGTTTCAGGGGTCGCGAAAAACCGAAAACCTATAAAAAAAAAAATTGCACGTCGGGGTAAAAGTTCAGGGGTAGCGGGCGCTACCCCTGACCCCTTAGTGGGTCCGCCCCTGGGTTGTATACACACCTTAAAGTTATAAAGCCCTTACTGAATGGACTGTCACGTGTCACGCCAAAGGATGAAGCTTTATAACTACACATAGCTTAATATATGTCTTAATTTTACAACCATATTCTTATACTAAACTACAATTTGTCATTTTCAAACATCTACTTAATATGTTACTTAATAAAAATGTTTTTTTTTAATATTAATAATTAGACAACTAAGAAAGATCTCACTGTTATATAGAGGCACTTGCAAATTTTTAATGCCAATTCACACATGTAACTTTCAGTTGGAACCTTTCGAAAAAGAGAAGTTGTAGTCTTGCAACTTACAAATAGAATCTATTATCTTTTATAATGTGATTATTGTTCCCTCTTTTCAATAGCATCCATTAGTAATTATTGAAATTCTTTGCTTTGGTTAAAAAAGTTGTTTACATGTTTGTTAAAGAATCTTTCGAATACATGTTATATAACATTAGGTTCATTTTAAAAAGATTATTACGTTTTATAGTTTAGTCTGAAGTATTCAAATTACAACTTTTGTTATATCCCATTTACTTTAGAGTTTGAACTAGGCTCCAAACTAATTAAACCAAACTATAAGTCAACTTTTTTACACAAGTATAAAATTGTAAGTTTTTGAAATACTTTTATTTGTTTTGTTTTTTCAACATGAAGAAAAATATAGAGAAATAAATAGTATGGATTCTCGTTTTAAATTGTACGGATTCTTGTTTTAAATCATACGGATTCTGTTTATATGAAAATAAGATGTGAATGATCTACCTCATACATCTTGTAAATGGAGTAGGTCAATTTGAAGGATGTACTAACTCACAAACATGATTATACATATAATCTACACATTTTCTTCACCATGATACTTACTTCAAAATTGTTAAGAAAAGACATTTTTAACGGAGTATTTAATCCCCGTGTATTACACAAAATTCTATCCTCGTATTTATAATATTTTAGGATGAAAATTACATAAAATCAAGCGTGATTATCCAATCGAAAGAATAAAATAATCTCGTATTATATAAATAGGTATATATTTTTTTTTCTAAATAAACGATCTTTAGTTATAACAATAACAAATATGTATATAATTTTTCTAAATTAACGATCTTTAGTTATAACAAATAAGAACTTTATAACATTAAAATAAAACACAAATAAAATATCAATTAAGTGTATAAAAGTTCTTGTGCTTTATTAAAATTGTGAAAGTCATCCTCAATTACAAGCAAGTGTAAGGACAATCCATAAGTTTGTAAAGCGTTATAGCAATCGTCCCCAAGACTAATGACCAGTTAGGTTTTATGTTAAATCTGTATAAAATGTCTAAAATTCCCCATGAACGTTTTTTGTATTTAAGTTTTCTGGTAACCCAACAGGTTCTATGATTCATGGTGGCCTCTGGAACCGTTTACCAGTTCCGGAGTGACATTCTTTGTTATGGAGTCAAACTAGTCAACTCAACCAATGTGTCCCCTCTTCAATGTGCATTTGAATATCTTCAAATGACAAAAGGCTATGAAGAAGGAAGTCCTCGTGTGGTGGCGACGACATGTTGTGGTCAATGTTGGTGTGTGGCAATACGGTGGCTAGCTCTAGCCTAGGGATGGTTTCTACAACATTTTACAAGCTTGTAGACTATCCTTACACTTTTTCATGATTATGGACAATTTTCATAATTTTCAATAAACTCTAGGGGCGTTTTTTTTCCAATTAATCCTAAAAAATATTAACCACATACAACAGAATTAAAAAAGAAATTTCAACGGTTAAAGTCGAGTGACTGGAATATCCCCGGTCAAAAGAAGTAAACACATCAACCTCAACATTATTATTTCACAAATTCAAGAGGATAGCCATCACCGAAAAAAAAAACCTCACAGAGTGAGGATAGAAAATAATGATTTTAAAAGGCCATAAGCTTTAACCATAGCCAATTACAATAGAATTTAAATAATTAACTTCAAATATGTTTTCATAAATAAAAGACAGATTTTCAAATTACTCCTATTTTAATATGGAAACTGCGCCCCAAATTATCATCTGAGTTATTTTAAACCCTAGAACATAATAGTCAATAGAGTAAGAGATAGACTAAACTGCGACGGGACCTACTGTTCTACGATGCACCGTCACCGTCAGATGAACCCTTCGACATCATCTTCTTAAACTCCTCAAAATCGACGCATCCATCACCGTCCGAATCCACCGACTTGATCATCTTCACGCAATCATCCACCGTACAATTCTCCCCCAACCGAGTCAAGATCTGGTGCAACTCAGTCGAAGAGATCAACCCGTTCTTGTTCAAATCGTAATGCTCAAACGCTTCACGGAGCTCCTTATTCCCTCCGTCCACGTCACCGGCGCTTGCTAGGAAGAATCCGGCGAACTCCTCGAGGTTGATGAATCCGTCGCAGTCGGTGTCGATATTAGTCATCATCTGGCTCACCTCTTCGTCGGAGGTCTCGGATCCGAGCGCCTTCATGACGTGGACGAGCTCGTCGGCGGAGATCTTGCCGTCGCCGTTGGCGTCGAAGCGGCTGAAGACCTTTTTGATCTCGTCGGCGTTAACTAGGTACACCGAGGGTTTGGCGATTTCCGTCGTCATTAGCGTAATGAGAATAACGTTGACGGGAGGGAGAAGAAAGCAGATATAGAAATAGGAAGACGCGTAGCGTAACGCGTGAGCGAATATTTATATTTATGGGGTGACTTTTTTTGAATTTTCGTTTTTGAGTGAATTACATGGAGGACCCCTAAACTTTTTCCAAATTATGGCTTTGATCCAAGGGTTTGTCAAATTGACAAATTGTAATACTTTTGGTCCATAGCACGGAGACTAGTCGAACTTGTCAGAACTTGTCAGTTGTCATAACTTCCTTTGCTTTTATTCTACACAAAATCAAAATTAAAATTTCTTAACTTAACTTAGGCTATCCGTAATGGGGCGTTATGGGGCAAAAAATTGTAATATGGCGCCCCATATAACGCCCCGCACCGCCCCCCGGGGCGCCATGTTAGCTTTGGAGGTCAAAGGCGCCATATTCATGGCGCCGGTGCAACTCACATGTTTTTTTTTGTTTTTTTTTTCTTTTTTCCTATTGGTACACCTCATATCTCATAACCCCCATCCTCATAACCCCCCACTACACCCCTTACCTCATAACCCCCCATTTCCACGTCATCCGCCACATGGCGCATAACCCCCCACCCGGGGCTCCATCCACTACAGATAGCCTTAGAGAGAGAGAGAGAGAGAGATGGGAAGTAGCATAGGCTATGGTTATTTTGTGGTCGGTTAGATAAGGATGGAGGCACTAGTGGCAGGATGGTGTGCTATCTCTGAAAAATGGACTCAAACGGTTAAAATCTGTAAACCTTAGAAACGCAAATCGTATTTAACTCTATTTATTTTTTAAAGAGAGAAGGTATTATATCTAGTTAACATAAATTTTCTATAGACATCCATGCTATGGACCAAAAGTGTTAGAGTTTGGTAAATTATTGAACCAAAGTAGTAGTTTATAATTTCCAGGAACAAAAGGTGAAATCTAAACAAAAATTAGTAACTATTCGTGTAATTTACTTTTTGATTTTTTGTAGAAGAAATAGTTTCACATTTTTAATCCGATTCTCTTGATATAAATCGAGATCCTCTCCTTTTATATTCTTAATCTTCCGGTTTTTATTGAAACCTATTTACAAATATTTGATATCATTACGATCTATGAAATATTTATCTTAAGAAGTCTATAAATTATGAGAAAACCAATCAAAATTATTCTTTATTGTGAATTACTTTTGTAAACGTAAGATATTAAATTATTGATCTATACAACTAAGTAATTTTTTTTGTCTTTGCTATTTTTCTAAATTACTTTTAGTAAGTTTTAAAAAAGAAGAGGATTAACAATATGACCCATACCATATAAGATTTGATAAATCTCACCATGATGGGTTTGATATTATTGATTACTATTTATAATAAAGATATTACAAGTGAATAAATAAATACAATCTTATCTTTAAATAACAAAAATATTATGCCTAGTAACAAATTAATCGCAATTATAGAGGATCTCTGGTAATATGTCCCATATTTATGTTGTAAAAGAGTTTAATGTTGTATAATAGCTCGATTGGTATATTTCTTTGCGTGCGGAACGTTACTCATTCGGTGGTTGGGGTTCGAAAATCGGGTTAACAGGTTTTCTTACCATATTTTTCCTCTAATAAATGTGTAAATTTTCTCAAAGATATACTATCTTAATCCTAATAAAGCAATAAATTGGTTTCCACATGTCTCATTTTTAAGGTGTCCACATCAGCAATGCCACGTGTTAAAACTCATATTCAATTATCAATTTAGTAAATTACCAATAAAGACTAATTACCAATTTTATCAAAATTAAATTTCATTTTTAAAAAATTGGCAAACATAATGTTGATTTGATAAATTAATCAATAATTAGAGTTTTTTAAGGAAACAAATCAAGAATTTGTCATATTTAATATATTAAATTATCAATTAATATCTTATAATGAATTATGTCATTTATAGTTTTCAAATTTCATAATTATTTTTTTTTATAATTAACTAATATTATAAACTTAAATTCAACCCGTGTAATACACGGGTTACTAACCTAGTATTAAATATATTAAAAAAGATGTTCTCCAAATATTTAGACAAAACCTTTGTGCCGTAGTGGAATATCAATTTTTTTATCAACCAATAGCCAAGGTTGGAATCCCGTCCCTAACATATTTTCCATTTTTTTAACGATAAATTTAGATAACTGACGGGGACATTACGTCACCCACCCGATCATCTCCGATCCCATGGGATTTTAAAATAAGTTGTATTAATTTAATATTATGTGTTTTAATGTAATGTGTTTTATAATATAAAATTTTATTTATTTAATATTATGTTATTTAATATAAAATGATTTTTTTTTAAAGAAAATGTAAAAAAAAAAACACAAAGTCTTAGAGCATTCACAATTCACAGTCTCCCTATAATTATGTAAATGAAAAACCTTAAAATCTAGGGTTTGTTTGTTAGTGGTTGTAAATAGAGAATATAGAAAAAGTTATAGGGATGGGGATGAGAATCTACTTTGAATTGAATGCTCTTAGGGTATTTGTAATACCTCAAGATGATACCACAATCCCGAGCTCGGGATCGCGGGAGAGCACGGGAACACTTTTTGCATGTAATACCTCAAGATCCTCTCCCAAGACCCCAAACCCTTCAAAAGTGGGGGTGTCCCACAATCTCCAAGCCTTTCCCGAGCTCTTTCTCCTCGGCACCCCACTCCCACGGGAGTCTCCCGAGTCCCGATCCCAAGCACCCCGTTATGGTGTTCCCGCGCTCTCCCGCGATCCCGAGCTCGGGATAGCCTCCCAAACTTGAGGTATTACAATCACCCTTATTACTTTGTCATTACATTTTCTTTCTATTCCAAACTTTAAATTTTAGTAAATCACCAGTTTTTTTTGTCAAATATGTAGATTTGTTAAACTATTCCTCTCTCATCTACTTACAACCACTCACATCCAAACCTCAAATTTTGCAGATTTATACTCACATATATTTTAGGGTACTTACCGTGAATGCTCTTATGCTTCATTTGTGAAACCACCCCCACCACAAAAGAAGCTTAAGACTTCAAAAGCAACCACTAAAAGCATTCACAGCAGATTCTTTATCCATATCCTTATAATGTATATCTTTATAATTATTTTTTCTCTCTTACACTCACAACCACAATTAAATAATAATTTTTTATATTATCATTATCTTTTCTCTCTCTTTTATCACAACCAAACCTCAAATTTTAAGAAATCGACAATTTTTTAAAATTAAAAACCTTAATTCTCTAGAATTTAAATAAAATTTATTTATAAATTTATAAAACCATCACCTGTAATAGTTTTTTTTAACAACAAATATCTATTTACAAACCAAATACACCACTATCAGGGTTTAAACTCATGACATCCAACTAAGAGGACAAAGCCTCTACCAAGTGGGCTAGTCTCACATTGGCTATCACTTGTAATAGTTACTAGGTGTTATAGGCGTATACTTACATTTGTAACTTATTTTGATTTTGTATATAAATTTCTATAAAATAAAACCGTTTATTCACATCGTTGTCATTTCTCTTGATATTTCCACTAGTAGTATGACCTCATTATTGAAGAAACACAATACTCCAAAAAGTGTGGAACTTTTGATGAACCCTTGGTTGTTTGATACAAGTATTCACATCGGACATATTGAAAACTCCAAAGAATGAAATACCATAAAACTAAGCATCTCATGGTGAATAATATATACATTTTTTAAAAGTAATTACACATTTACAATCTAGTCTTAAAAGTAAATACACATTTAGAATCTAGTCTTAAATTCTGTCACATCCACCATTTATCATGACCCTCATTATAGATTGAAATTTTAATTTTCTTTATAAGAGGCTTACAACTTTACTATTTGAGCTAATTCTAAATAACAACGAATATATCTTTTGTCATATGCATATCATAAATCATGTAGGTAGACGGAGTGAGAAAAGTTAATTGTCTGTTTTCTTTATAAACGTTGATATTCATTATTCACCTTTATTGTGTATTGTTAATTTATGGGATACCAAGTGTTTAGGTACTCTCAAAGCCTAAAGAATTTTCCTTGCTATGAGGTATGAGTACATGAGAAAAAATATACCGCTATACCAAATATAATTCCTCCAATTGTGAGTCAAAACGCAAAGTGCACCCAAAAACACAATTACTATTATGTTAACTAACAAACGATGACAGGTATTGAGAATGCTTTACCATATGTTATTCCAAATATCATTTTAGATTCAGGCCAATAAACATACACAAACCAAAACTCAACTTTGTAAGATTACTTTATATCACACCACATAAATTTTAAATACGCTACCGGACGACTGGGACGGGTATGACACTAGTTTATGGGGAAGATATTCACCTTTTTTATATCAAGTAACTCATTCGGTTGGCTCCGGCTCATCTCCATCTCATTTCATTAAACTTGGCTAAGTTTAAGATTTTAACGAGCTGATATCGAGTGATCCATGAACAATCATCTCATTTACACGATAGTTGTGTAATTAACCCGTAAAGTACATGGACTCGTTTAAAGTAATTAATAGTCGCATGCTAGTAATTCAAATGTCCTTAGCAAACACATAATGATATTTGTCTAGTCAAATAAAATAGGTAATACGAGTTATCAATCTCCACATAACACAAAAGAACAATTTGGCTTATTACTATCTATACAATTAAGCAACACTTTGTACAAGTTGCTTGAGCCTTTTATGGTAATAGCTAATACTAGCTATCAATCTCCACATAACATCAACGCAAAAGAACAATTTGGCGTATAAATAAACAAAACAACAAGTTCACAACAATTTCACGCAGAGAATGTACGGTGTTAAACATCTAGTAATAATGTCTCTTAATGATTACATCATTATAAAAAGACAAATAAGTATTTAATAAAAAATATTAAGATTTCACATTTATTTTATAAGTTCTAATACTACTTTTAGATGTTTAAATCTACACTTTTGTTTACCGCAACATTTGAACTCTCAATCAATTAGAAAGAAACGTCATTTCTTAATACTTTTGCGATACGACTTTTTTAACAGGTATTAAATATACACACTTGTAATTCACATAATTTGAAGTCATAATTTTTTGATAGTTTATCACCAAACCAAACTATTGTTTCTTAATACTTTTGTAATATTAATTGGGAGGAAAACAATTTAATACTCATTTGGCTTGAGAGAATCATAATGAATCAGGAACCAAAATCTGTTTGTATTCTTAAATCGTCGATGCATACTAAAAGAAAACTTTAACTATCACCTCCATAATTCAAACCACCAAATGAATCCCATTGAAATCTACAATTCATGTTTTTAACAAAGTTTCCTCCTTTTTCTTATCTCCCAAACATTAAATTCCTTCCTTGTATTCATCGTACCAACATAACATCTTCTATAAGACCTCCCCACCACCCTTTTCAACTTTCCAAATTGTCTCTTCCAGTTTAGGATTCCGACCAACTCTCACCTTAATTTCGACCATGACAACCTTTTCCCTGTCCTACGTTCCCTGTTTCCGAACCGGCTCCTCGTCAACCGACAATGGTGATCCACCGAGTGTTTGGAGTTTCAAGATCTATAGCGCTTTCACCAGCACGAAGATTACCCGAACCACCATGTACGCGGCCTTGCCTCTGGCGGGTGTAAATGGAACCACGCTTGTGGAGAGAACGATGATCCCGACTCAAAAGCAGTTTGTGGACCCTTTTCGACAGGGTTTGATCATCATGGATGGGGTGGGGTATAGGCAGACGGTTGTGGTGCGGTCCTATGAAGTTGGAACGGATAAAACCGCGACACTTATCAGCATCATGAACCTTCTTCAGGAAACCGCTTTGAATCATGTGTGGATGTCGGGGCTTCTTGGAGATGGGTTCGGGGCGACTCGTGGTATGACGAGGAACAATCTTATATGGGTTGTTACAAGAATGCAAGTTGAAGTTGATCAGTATCCTATTTGGTGAGTTTAGTAAAAGAGATCGATCGATTAGTTGAATCATAATGTTTGGACTAATAATGGTGTGGTGGGTTTATTGTAGGGGAGAGATACTGGAAATCGACACATGGGTTAGCGCGTCGGGAAAAAACGGAATGAGACGAGATTGGGAAATCAGAAGCCATGACACGGGAATTGTTTTCGCTAGAGCAACAAGGTAAATTGTTGCATTCGGTAAAACGCCACAAACAACTTCATTTTATATTTTTTAACAGCAAAACTACTTTAAAATCCAATCATAAAATTATACATATAGAAAAGACAGATTTCTCGGTTTCTGAAATGGTTTTTAAACAGGTTTTAATCCAACCTGACTCGACCAGTAAGGTTGAGATTGATTCAGAACCCAATATCTCTAAACAAGTTGAGCACAGACCGATTTTAGAAGATGGGTTGTGTTCGGGTTGACCCGCCAACCTGTTTAATGAAACAAGTCAGCCCGTTTTTGACACGTATTTTTTTTTTTTTTAATATTAAAGTTAGAACTTTGATATTAACAACCAAAATAAAGGTTACAACTCAGTCCGACACGTAAAATCCATTTTTTACAACCTGCCAAACTGGTTAACATGTTGACAACTTGATTATTACCCTCCGGCTTGTCAACACGTTTCACACGTTCAAGTTACATGATTTTACACGTGTGCGGGTTAGAGTTGATATTTTTTTACACTAATTAAAATATAAGCCGTGTTCAGGAGGACTGGCCAACTCAACACAATTGACACCTCTTAATTCATCCCTCCATTCAAAGCGATTTCACCCCGAACCAGTTCAAGAAAGGAAAATCGATTTTGACTTTTATTGACACAACCCAAACATGTTTTAAGCTAGTTTCCAACCGTATTTCAACCGGATTTGCAGACCACAATCTGAAATCCATCTAAGGGGGACGGAGTCGGGGATGTGACGTGGCAATGATTCACTCGTATTACCTATGCCATATGCAGACTTAATTTTTTAACGGGTCATTTAATTTTGGTACATACTAAATAAAAAAACACCTTATGCGGTTGAAACTTAAAGAAATTTGGTAACGCAGCACATGGGTGATGATGAACGAGAAAACACGACGGCTATCGAAAATACCCGATGAAGTTCGAGAAGAAATCTCACCATGGTTCATTCATAACCAAACCATTAAAGAAGAATCCCCTGAAAAAATCAACAAGTTGGATGACAATGCAAAATACATCAACTCAGGTTTACAGGTAAGTAATTGAACACATCAAATTTCACTTCATACTCCCCTAATTCACCATATATACAACTTGGGTTATTTATGTATCGCAGCCAAAACGAAGCGATTTGGATATGAACCACCATGTAAACAACGTGAAGTACGTCGGTTGGATGCTCGAGGTACCAACACACATTCACGAAACATTTTCGACCAAAATTTCATAAAAAGTAACAAAAGTGTCTTTTATATTGTAGGCAGTCCCAGATGAATGCTTGGAGAACTATCAGTTGTCAAACATCGTACTCGAATACCGAAAAGAATGTGGGAGTTCAGACGTGGTCCAATCTCTCTGTGAACCCGAGGAACTCGGGATCATTCAAGATGGAGTTCAAGGCGGTACAGATGTGAACTATATCAACGGGTGCTCCATCGGCATTGGAGGGGGTGGATTGTTGAATTGCTTGATGAACGAAGGAACCATTCGGTTTACACACGGTCTTCAAGTTAAGGAGGGGTCGAAATGTCAAGAAATCGTTAGAGGAAAAACAACTTGGAAGAAGAGGAACAATCGGTATACATTTTGTGGCTGATGAATTTAATTTGTTTCATTTTTGTATTATAAAAAAGTGGATATAAGTTGAAATAAGAGGAAATGTTTGATATGCATTTTAATATGATTGTGATATTTTGAACAATCATAATCAGTTGTAATAAAACATGTTGTAAGAGATATGTTTAGTTTTATTTTATGTTTGAAACCGTAATAATCCAGGTATCAAATGATGATCATGTTTCATGATCTAACCACTTTGCATTTGGACATTTTCATGTTAATATTTTGTTTAGATATAGAAAAAGATGAACCTTTCCTTTAATAGTTTAATGAAAACCAATTAAATAATCATAATTCTCTAATCTTGAAGTATAATCTAAGCTGAAATATTAAGAGATTTACAGTTTAAAATGAATGAAATTTACAGCAATATCCAAAGAACTCTTACCATTGAAAATCGATTCGTCTCTTGTTCAAAACCCCGCAAAAAACCGGAGGCGAACGGTGAAATTAGAAATCCTCTGAGTAGTTGATTGACTCGCCGAGAAAAGTCAAAGTTTTTTTCTGCTTAAAGTTCTTTGAAATTGCCTAGCTCCACAAGATCAGGAACCCGAGGAGGCCGACACCAACAGATGACCACAAAATCACAAGCCATCTAGGCATTGGAGTTGGAAACAAACCTAAGAAACAAGATCTTGATTTAGAATATGATAAGAATAAAAAACTATAAAGCAGTTTGACTTTATGAGTCAAATGAAAATAACTTGTGGTTAAACCAAAACGGATTCTTCGAATTCTATACTAAAAATTTCGCTAAAAACGAAAAAATGAAACAAAGTTGTATTGATATACACATTGGTAGTTGAGTTCACACGTATCCATGTGAATGTGAAACATGGTAGGTGATAAGTCTGACCACAAAAGTCAATGGAAGACAAAACTTACCGTGCCCGAACTTGATGCAGATGAGGAGTTCGATGATGCAGATTGCAAGAGAAAGCCAACAAAAAGCTCCAACCTTTTTTACGGGTTTTCTGAAATATATAACCAAAAGTAAGAAAAGAAGCAATCTTTTTGCATTTTTCCAACAAGGATTCAAATACAAAGCTTACTGGTCTTGTAGGTAAGAATTGTACTCTCGAACTGTAGGTATTGCAATAAGCCACCAAAGTACTAATCGGTAAACAATGATAGGATTTCTAGGAGGAATCCAAAGGCAAAATTTGAGGAAAAATGTATTGAGCTCAACGGTCAAGAACACAATGCAAAGGGTGAGAACTTGGATGAACCGCCATGGACCAAGAAACGGGTGCCATTCATCTTTGTCCCAATGTGCAGGAGTAAATTGAGACAATGTTCGTTTTACCTGTTCATAGAAGGTAATAAGTTTGACCTCAAAAGTCAAAGTCAAAAGAAATGAAATGTTTTTGTTGGGTAAGATTTTAATCTGAATTTCCCTATTTGCCCAAAGTAATCATTAGAATCCCAGTTGATGTTAGCTGATAAGATTAGGGAATTTCAGATATTGCATATTGGGCATATGGTCAAATGATATGTAAAGTCAACATTGTATTTAGTTTGAGACAGCATAGAAGATACAGAGATGGAGACGTACCTTGCCCAATATGTTTGGCTGACGGCTAATTCCAACCCACTCATACGTTTTACCGTCAAAATAGCGAACAGTGTTCATTCCTGCCCAGATACCTGTCGTGGAAAATAAACAAATAGGTATCATTATATGTATGAATTTTTTTCATCTACTCTCCAAATGTATATGTTAAAAAAAATAATTATTTTTGTCAGATAAAGTAACTTCTGGATTCTGGGCTTTAGAAATTCCTTACCCAGCCAATTGCAGATTAATATATCAAGAACAATGCTGTCCCACCAGCACTCGTTGAAATTCGGTAACATATGGCGAAAAGTAAGCTGACAAAGGAAGGTAAAATGTTAGGCTTTCAAAAATGTGATAGTATAGAGGTGACAAATCCGACCCATTTATTTATAAATGGATGGACTTGGGTTCCGTGCTGTCTCAAACGGGTCAAATGGGCCAATTCAAAAGGTTAAGCTAAAAGAGAAGCGAATTGAAAGGGTCAGAGAAGCTGAAATTTGTAATAGTATGTCTTCAACTTGAAATAAGAAAATGACCGGTTGTAACCCAAAATTGTTTTGACCCGTTACCAAAACTGTCTGATCCATCCATTTTGCCACCTCTATATGAGAGCAATAAAAGTTTAAACAAGAAACTGGAAAAGTCAAAATCTAACCTCCATCAATTCAAATCCAATTGATAACACCCACAAAAGGGGTTGATTACGAATCATTATTGCCTTTCCCCACCACCCAAATAAATGGGCCAGAACAAATTCATCAAAAAGTGTCTCCTGCATACCAAAATATATTTAGCAGGCTGCAAAAGACAAAATCTTACAACAAGAAAACAGGTAAACGTGAAGGAATAAAAAGTTTGAAGATTGTGGAAGAAGAAATCATACATAAACATTTATAAACCTGTTAGTAGGATTCTCGGGTACATATATCCGACAATCAGCCCCATATGATCTTTCAGGAAGTTCTGTAAAGACATTACACAGATAAAATCAAGAAACTGGATAAATTAACATAATTACCACCCCCTTTATGAAAGTTGCAATTTTTTTACTTGATACTTGAATTTTCTTTAAAATGTGTGAACCTCCTTCAAATATCTTAAACAATGACATGAAAACTTTTCAATAAAGAAAAGTAGTGCATAAGTTACCAACACCAAGATCAGGATGGAGATACTTCATAAACTGCCTAGCATCATCTCGATTCTGAAAGAAATTTTTTTAAATGATTCTCTGTATGGTGCTATAAAAAGAGAAACAAACACAAAACTACTGACCTGAAAAAGTAAAAATGTCAAAGAAACAAGGTAAATAACAGCCATTCCATGAACTAGGCGCCAAATTGCAGGATGTGGCCTAATTAGTAACCTATAAGATCATACACATCAATGTCATTAATCCTTCTGAATGTTGATACAGTCACTTTATCTAGAAAAGAGATAAATTAACATCTTACGTATTTAGAAAGATTCAAAGTTCTTAATGAATAATCTTTAATGTCTACACATTTAGAGAAAATTGTTTGACTTACGTTGAAGGAGCTTGAAGCAAGCAGTAAGTCAGAAAAACCGCAATCATTGCCCATATTCCCCTTCAAATTTGAAATGAACATGTGTATGTTAGTTTCTTTACATATACAAATCAATTCAAACAAGCATTCACCTTTTGACAGATGTTACAATATCATCCGATGAATTGCTTTCGGGATCAAGTGCTCCACTTGCCCAACTGAAGACAGATTTAATCAGTAATGAATTTAATATGATTGAAAAAAAAGAAAAAGATACATATTATTATAATAAACATACATCAAAAAGCATGAGCCAATAAATAACAATGTAACGGTTCGAGGTTTATAAGCCCATGCGGTCCATGGGTCCAGATCATCATCAGAAGTCAAAGTGCTCATTTGACTTTGCCGGGCCACATAGTCTTTTCTCCTTCCTCTCTTATGACCATTAGACTCCATAAAAATATGGTACTATCAACTTTTATAATTCACTGCAAGTTATGCAAACATGTATTCCATCAATGAAAACAGTAAGAACCCAATATTAAAGTTGAACATTCCACAAACTCACAAGATTATGACAAGAATTTCTCAGCAATATTTAAATACCCTGGAGAAGGAAGGAATATGTTCACTAGCAACCATTCTATCTTGTTTCATAATGTGCATAGAAAACAATCAGATGAATCATAATGAAAGTTTACAAATGATTTAATAATGATTAGAACACATTAGTGATTAGTTTATACAATCTTTGCTCCCTTTTCAGTTCATACATTTTGCAGATCCCATCCTGATATATACTTTAATCATAGAAACAGAAGCCACAATCATATATTTGTTAAATCATTAAGCAATTAGGGGAAACAAACTGGACCATAGCAGCTTTAATCTTTAATCATTAGCAACCCAAAAAAAGGAACAAATCTTCAAGATTTACATGATTCTACACAAATCATTGGTCTCTCACCACCATAAAAACACCCATTTGTTATTCAATCATAAAAACATAAACTAGAGTGTCAACCCTACACAATAACACACTGTTATATACAATCATATCTCCTCAATCGAATCTCAAAATCAAGAACTGTAGCATAAATGATAAAACCCTTTCACTCATCAAACAAATGCTACATTTTTACAGACAAACCCCACTTAAATTCACCATAAAATATCAAAAAGGCATGTCAGATGTAAAAGGGGGAAAGTGAAATCAATATAGAGAGATAGGAAGAACAAAAGCGTGCATGAAAGTGATGAAAAACATACATGCGAAGAATAACGGAAAAGGACGATTAGGAAAGAGAGATTGAACCCTAGGGCTGAGATTGAAGATGAACAGGGATCCGTATGCGTCTGATCTGGGAGAGAAAATGATGAATGATGGGAGATTTGGGGAATTTTGTGTAAATCAATCAGTGTGTTTGTGTAGTCTGTGAAAAGATTCTTGATAAATTTTTGTGTGTATGAAGGATTTGTATGTATATGTATTGCTGCGTCAGAGAGAACAAGTACGAACGGTCAAAGGGATGCCAATAAATGATGGTTAAATCAAATTAAAATATAAATGCAGGGGAAATGTCTAGATTATAGATTATAGGTATTAAATTTACAAGTGGGATTACCCGCACGATATGACATGATGTTGTATATGTACGGGTCGTTTTTAATAACATCTAAATTCAATTTTACAGATTGTACGTTTGTATTTATATTATTTATACATTATGATGTTGTATATGTACGGGTCGTTTTTAATAACATCTAAATTCAGTTTTACAGATTGTACGTTTGTATTTATATTATTTATACATTGTTAGTTACACATTGGATTTGAATAAAATTTACATCAAAACATCGACAAAAATAAAAAATACGCAACGGTATATACAATTTTTTTAACATGTCATGTTTTAATAGTTATAACATAAATGAAATTGGTTCCACATTAATTTTCATTTATTAGACTATTTATCACTTTTTTTTAACGGTGAAGAAACATAGAATTGTCCGGTACTACGTATGGGGTGACCTAATGGTAAAAGGCCACTGTCAGCTGGCCCAACCCAGCTGTACGAAGTCCTTAAGCACACCCAAGTTGTCTTCAGTTCCGTGAAAAACTCACACGCCCGAAAGCCCAGTGGTGGTAAAACGCAGCCACTCTCAGGATCGAACCAGAGACTACAGGATCCCGGTCTTCCTTCATAGAGCCCCCATGACTCAAATTATTAATTTTATTTCCGTTGAATACCAGTTAAGCATTTAAGCTAGTTAATTGTTCGTTGCACCAGGTGTAACTTTTACGGGTTGTAACCAGGTCATACGTGATTTGTCGGTTCCGGACATACAATATCCAACAATCTCCCACTTTGACCGATCGTGACAAGACCAGCATGCATAAACAGAGGCACTCTAGCTATACATGACTATCCCAACTAGTTATGACACTTCAAGTCTACAGCCAAGGTATATCCTTTGTCAGGCAACACGATATTCGATTTATGGTAAGTCATAGTCATTTATATTTCCGTATAAGACATCAATTGAACAATGACACATAGATTCAGTTTATTCTCATCCACGGTTCCAAAATTATGTTTTTCGATCTAAATTCACAATGATCCAAAACAAACACATGGTATGTGTGAACAATGAGACAAGGATTCAGTTCATTCTCATCCAAGGTTCAATAATCATGTTCCCCTTCAAACGGTCTCGACCGCGGGGTCTTGGAATCTCCTCCTGAGCCGGTGGAGCTTCTTCTTCGTCATCGGATACACTCAAGTTAAACATTCGAGCATTCGAGATTTGACTCTCGGGTCTGGCGAAGACGATGTTTTTGACATTTTTTTTAAGGTTCGTCTTGTCCTTGTTGCGAACTTCGTTTGCTCTCCCCACTTTGGACTTTGGTGAAGTAGTTTCCAACACTTGAGGTATGGAAACAGGGCTCGAGTCCCTTGATACTCGAACATAGTTTTCTCTTGAAGTGTCGTTTTTCCCGCTCGCCCAGTCGCTACACATCCTCTCTTAAATGCCGTTTAAAAAGTGGCACTTTGTGTTTATATCGGTACATTTTCCCGATATCGAGTCATGCGGTCGGTATTCCTCCCTTCTAAGTAGCTGGTAGAATGTTCGTCTAACCTTTATCCAAAATACTGACCCGTCTTAATTGTTTGCAAAAAAAAAAAGTAAACTTTAAACTTAAATGTATAAAAAATGAATTTTAAAAATTACCAGTAAGGGGGTCCACCGAAACGTCGAGCCAAACTCGAGTTAACGCAAACTCCTCATCTTGGTGCCAAATCCGAACATTTTTTCCTTACGGGGACATGTCCTTCTTGTGGGATTGTTGTTCTCTTGGTTTTGACCCCCCGGCTTGTGTTTCGGGCACCACTTCGGATGCCACCAGTTGAGAAGGCTTAAATTGCTGATAGGGTTGAAGTTGTTGAAATGGTTGGGAAGATGCTAGGTGAGAAAAAGGGTTGTACCCATATCCTTGGGTGAAACCGTACCCTTATTGTTGCGGTGGTTCTAATGGTTGAGGTGAAGCCAACGCTGCAATATAATCGTGCAAGTTGTCGTCTGTTGGTTGCGGCGATGGTTGCTTGTTACCAACCTGTCATGGTGCTTGAAAATGCGGATTATGTGGACCGCCGAATGGTGAACCATGAGAAAACTTTTTGAAAGAAAGTTTAAGGATATGGGGGTATAGAGGAAGTAGAAGAAGTAAAAAATTATATTGTTTAGTATTTATAGAGGAATAAAGTGGGGAAAAAATATAAGAAATTAGCCGTTAACGAACCGTTACAACGAGTAGTTTAATTTTGGTCAAAGAACGAGAGCTGCCGTGGTTATAACCCGATCCGACTTTTGACCTCATAGCATCTCGGGAGCGGTATTGGGGCGCAATCGAGGCTCAAAACGTGCACTACACATAACTTAATTACAACAAATTTTTAATTCTAAGGTTTTTTTTAAACGTTGTGGTTTCTAAACTTTTTTGCCGTTACATAGTCTGTTAGCTTGTTTTATTTATGTTACTTTATAGCAATGCCACAATTTTATATACCCGTATTATATTACGCCCGAATAATTATAAAACAAGTTGACAATAAAGGACAAATATTATATGTATTAATATAAAGTGTTTTAACTTTTAACATTAACAGAAAATAAACAGCATAAGATGGTGGTCCAATCCGGTCAACTATGAAATTGGTCAGCCTTACACGACCTATAACATTACCCTCTGCAGTCACTCTGACATGTTTTTATTTTTATTTTAATGTTATTTTGTTAATTAAGAGCTGTCATCGTCGATCTAGAATTTCACTTTATTATCTTTAGAGTTAATTACACAATTGTTCCTTGTAGTTTATAAGAACTAACATGATAGAATGATAACTTCTTATATTGTAATAGAATTGAGTCCTAACTTTTTAATTTGTTATAATGTTCGTATTTGCTAACATGCCGTCTAATTTCTAACTTTTTAATGTCACAATGTTTGGTATTATGCTAAAATGTCATTTGTTTTTAACAGATATCTCTCTCACGTGAGGTTGGCTAATGATTAACGTTCGACTATCCAAGACAACTCCAGTGGCGAAATGGTGTCCACACTCGGAGCAGCCCAAAGCACATCGATTGAGTCAATTTTAAAGGCCTATCGTGATAAAACTTATGAGCTAAATCCGTTACAAGTATAAAAATTGAGTTTGTAACTAAAACATAGTGATCTGTAAGGGATATGCTTGCTTATATAATTGTAGCGTTGGAAAATCAAGACTTGCAACAATTTGGATTGAAGCCAGCCTTCCACATTTGCAGATCATCATTACCATCAAAGATGAAGATGCATCGGTGGAGATGATGAACCACGGGTGTTTGTCTGCATAGGGTTTTAGTGGCTTCAAAGAAGATTTTAGAGAAAGCATTTTATAAAGACAAAAATACCTTCATGTTTTTCTCACATGAGGCCTAACTTTTCTCTTTAGTATTAGGAGACTTATTGACTAAGAGGTCACAAGTTTTATCTCTAGAGCTTCAGGGTTTACCATAGTGAGCCTTCAGACAATAAGTTTTCTCTAGGATGAGTTCAACTGATGTGTTTGGACTACCCAACATACGTGAGAGTATGACGCTCTCTGCTCTCCCGGGTGTGGGCGTCCTTTACGCCAGTAGAGTTGTCTTAGATAACCGAGCGTTAATCATTTGTCGTCCAAAAAGAATATAAGTGAACTTTAAGTTAGTCCATAACATAAGGGGTTATGTTAACATGTAAATAAATTATTTAATATATCATCTGATTTATTTATTATATCATCTGGTTTATTGAAATCAAATCAATGAATTGGTAAGTCGCCCGGTTCACTGTCTGATCTAGTTCTAAAAATATTCTATTGAACCGTGTAAGTTCGGTTACTCTTAAAGCCATGATCATTTGAAATTTGATGTGTTTTATGCTCGACTTGATTGAGAATATACGATCATTTATAGTATTAGGTATATCGTATGTTTTTATTTTTATTCTCATCTAAAGAAATAGTCCCAAAGTCCTTGCGGCCCAAGCACCAGTTTTACAGAAACCGAACATGTTGGCCAAAGTCTCCCTCCCTTTTAACTGCACCAAACTAAAAACTAAACCATTAGGATAAGAGTAATACTCCCACCGCAATGTACGGTGGGTGATGACATGGTTGTGGTATGGTGCAACAACACCATTACGGGTGGTGCGGCCCTGCACTATTAAAGACCAATGTGGTGGGCGGCTCTCACACTTCACAATTTCATTCTCCTCTCTATCTCTCTCTTCTATATCATCTCTCTCTCTCTCTAACTTTATATATTTAAATACTATTAAAAAAATGTAGGGATGTGTGGTGTGGATATTACGTGGATAAAGTGTGACATGAATTGTGATGATGTGACGATGATGTGACAAAAAATGTGGGGTTGAAAAAGTGTAGTGAAGATATTACAAACATCTGATGAAGCTTTCTGTGCTCTAACGAATATGACTTTGTTATTGGACACAAACTCCACCCAAAAGTATGTTGTAGTTGGCTAGGCGGTTATGTGCCTATGATCTAATAAGCCCCAACCCAAGAGCCCAAGGCTATCTCTTGTATCTTGATTCTAGAGGTGTTTAGACTAGCTTTTTAGGAACCGGTTTAGAATTCAAAACATAGGTCAAAATCAGCTCTAAGCTGTTTTCAGCTTTAATATCTCAAATTGGTCCCTACGCGTAAGATAAAGAAAAAATGGTGTTGTTCCAATTACGGACTCTTGGTCTAGTTCTAGAACCGAGTTTATTTTTAACAATCACTATTTGCGTAGATAATTCGATGGCCACACATAATATGAATTATTTGAGATCAACACCTGATCCAATTTAGCGACTCTTTCGTCTATCCTCGCTAACGAACAAGATTCCTTATAAAAAGTTAACAGGTTACCTTATCTATCTATCTATCTATCTATCTATCTATCTTCTATATATATATAATAAAAGAAAAGTTTTTGGCACCACAATTTGCCATGTGGCACCATCACATTCATCCTTAACAATTTTTTCCCGCCAATAACATTCACAAGCGGATCTTCTAATTTTGGATATATATATCCACTATTTATTTATTGTAGCGGATCTTCTAATTTTGGATATATATATCCACTATTTATTTATTGTCTTCTAAATTATTTAATATCTCGGATCCAGTTGGTGAAACGGCAAGGCTAGCTAAAACCGTGAGTCGAGAAGCCACTGTGAGCTACAACCGGAGACTCAAGGTCGTGAGTCGGGAAGAGAAGTTGTTCCCTGTTTTGTGGATAAACATTTGTTTATTATGTTGCTAACCTTGGCAACAAGGTGGGATAGTAGTATAAATACATGTGTTAGGGTCCTGATGTTGTGTACCACTGTAAACAATAATAAGAAAAGAATCACTCCTGTAGCTGTTTGAGCAAATAATTGTGTTCTAGCTTTGTGTGTGCGCTCCTATTGAGAAGTTGAGTCGTATCTTTACTCCGACTAGTCACACCCTTGCCTTGACTGGAGTCGAGTAGCATCCCAAAAATCCGCTTGTCTGATTCCCTCGTGCTGACTGTGTCTTACGACCTCCTTAGCTGAAAGCTTCATACGGTAGACACATTCTTACAAAATAAAACCGACTTGTTGAAAAGAGCATCAATACAGTAAACAAAAACAGGGACAAAGATGAGGGTCAACCCAGTCACGGTTGATCACTTGATTCCAATCCCAGCTGCGACAATAAAACCTTCAGAAGAAGAAGGAAGGGTCAAGGGCGGGCCGTAGTTTAGAGTTCCTTTATAGAATGGATGATGTACGGTTCTACCCAATGCATCTTAATGGGGAGATGAAATAAAAAAAGAAATGGTCTTTCCAGTGTTTCAGACTAGTTGGACCACAAATGGTAATATCTGAGACGAGGAGATTTCGGTTTCTCAGGGGTAAGTTTATAAGAAGCCTTGAGAATATACGATCATTTATAGTTTTTAGGTAATATGAATACACAGAAATCAAAATCGACTCGGTTTGAAAAGAAAATAAAGCAATCTTTCTATGATTTTTAGATGGTTTGGTGGATATTAACCGTATTACTAGCAGATTAGAAGTTACTTGAAAATGAGTATAAAGCATGTGAAACATGGATCAAAAGTGAAATAAAGACAAATATATATCAAATAGTTTAAATAAATAAAAATAATTTTAAACATGAATGTTTTCTTGATTCAATGGGGCGGACCACAAAGGTAAACTTGGAGTTAACAATGAATACATATGGGACTCATTTTGAGTTCAATAGACAAATGGTCAAAAGCGTCTCCACATTTAATTTGGCCTATGGTCCTGAAATCAATGATTATAAAACAAGCATCACTCTCTTTGTTTCTTCCTACCCTACCTTTGTTAGTATCTGATATTAGACCCCATTTGCATTCATTGCTGGTCCAACTCCAAACCAACAATATAGAATCATAGAAATAAATATTGTTTACAGTTCATATATACCACTCACTGTAACAAATATATTTACAGTTAAAGAACTTACATGTCTGTGGTTGCTTCATTTTTACTGTTCTTGATCTCAAGCATTCTCTTCTCATCACAAATGGTGAAAATTAGTCCAATTCCAGACATGCGGCATGTTAGTGATCAAAAGTTTTATCCAATTCCACCCCCAAGGACGAGTACTTAATATGGTAACATGACAAATGCTTCTATCAGGATTCTTTAAGCATCTGAAACTCTCACATAAGCAAGCTTTAGTCGATTTGATGACAAGATTAGCTGTGGTTCTTATTGCTCTTCTTCATGATCATTGATATGTTATTGATAGTTTCACGGGTCACAGGATTACCACCCAAAAGCCATTCTAAAGCCTTAGAAGCTGCATCTTTTTCAGCTTGTTTCTTGCTGTTGTGAGGACCGCCTGAGATCAGCAAGCCATTGAATTCGCAAACGGCCATGAACTGGTTGTTTGACAAGTTAGTCCTGTAGATTGGCGTGCCATAACCTGCTCTAGCAAGTAATGTTTGGAGTTGACTTTTGGAATTGTCACCTCCTGGTCCACTTTCTGAACCAGAAACTAGTGGTGGTGGTGGCGGCGGTGGTGATGCAATAGAAGGTATCGAATCGCTACGTATCACCTGGTGGTTGAATACAAACCTGCCACTGCATTGATCCCCAGAGAGCAGTAATTGTATGGCAGATAAAAGCTTGTGGTGGGCTTGTAAGTTCAGCTTTGGATTTATCAACTGAGGCACAAAATGAAGAAAACATGATTATAACTCTAAAGGAAAATTGCATTTAAAGGTCACAAACTACAAACTGATTTCTGTTTATATACTTTACTCTGGATTAACTCATCAAGCTCTCGCTTTATAGTTTGATACATTATTGCTACTGCAGGTTCCATGAAGAACTCCAAGTATCCTCCCAACATTTTCATGTGCCCTTCCTGCTTAACATAGCAACCAGTATTATTAATCAAGGTGGTATATAAAAGGTGGAAATTTCAACCCATTTACAAACAAATGGATAAGCTGAAAGACTTAACTAAAAAGATGGTCAAATGTGTCAAAGTTACAATCTAACCTAACACATACTATATCTTTTTTGAAAAGTTTAGACTAACGTTGTGACACTATATTTTAACAATCAAACCCAACACATGTTTTAAAAACAACTTATTAACTTTTCCCACCACAAAAGCTAATCCAAACAAATTTTTAATAACTCCTTTTGAAAAAGTCATAAGTTAATAAGTGCTTTTAGCTAAAAGCACTTTTGCACTCAAATAAGCACACCCAAACATACCCTTAGTTACAATCAAACCTAATACATACTACCTTTTTTGAAAAGTTTAGACTAACGTTGTGACACTATATTTTGACAATAAAACCCAACACATTTATATAATATACAATCAAAATTCATGATGAATAGTATACTTTTAAGTTTTCAAACTTTGGCCATGTGAATTTGGTTTTCTGACGTTTTCTACCCCTAAACTTTTACGATTTGTTTTTTTTTCAAATTTCATGATGAATAGTATACTTTTAGGTTTTCAAACTTTGGTCACGTGAATTTGGTTTTTTGACGTTTTCTACCTCTAAACTTTTACGATTTGTTTTTTTTTTCTTTCTAACGGAATAGTAAACTTTTAGTTTTCATAGTTTTGGCCACATTGTTTCATACTCTTACGTTTTGTACCGTTTAACTTTTAGAGTTTTTGTTATTTTATTTCATGATGAATAGTATACTTTTAGTTTTTCAAACTTTGGCCACGTGACTTTGGTGTTTTGACGCTTTCTACCCCTAAACTTTTACGATTTGTTTTTTTCTTTCTAACGAAATAGTAAACTTTTAATTTTCACAGTTTGACCACATTGTTTCATACTCTTATGTTTTGTACCGTTTAACTTTTAGAGTTTTTGTTATTTTAAGTTTTGTTAACTTCTATTTTGGTCACGAAACTTTTAACTTTT
Organism: Deinandra increscens subsp. villosa; assembly: GCA_039602395.1. NCBI lineage: Eukaryota > Viridiplantae > Streptophyta > Magnoliopsida > Asterales > Asteraceae > Deinandra > Deinandra increscens. The sequence goes on from JBCNJP010000027.1 coordinate 20,913,672, forward strand.
CTACTTTCATTTTAGTATATTTTTATAGTTTTATACTTTCACTACAAGATTAGACTTTTACGTTTTATACCCCTTAACTTTTTTACCTCTAACTTTTAAACTTTTTTTTTTTGTTTTAAGTTTTGTTATCTTTTACTTTGGCCACGAAACTTTTAACTTTTATACTTTCGTTTTTAGTATACTTTTATAGTTTTATACTTTCACCACAAGACTTTTAGACTTTTACGTTTTATACCACTTAACTTAGTATATTTTTATAGTTTTATACTTTCACCACAAGACTTTTAGACTTTTACATTTTATACTCTTTAACTTTTTAATCCTCTACCTTTTAAAGTTTTTTTTTTTTGTTTTAAGTTTTTTTTATCTTCTACTTTGGGCACGAAACTTTTAACTTTTCTATTTTCGTTTTTAATATACTTCTATAGTTTTATACTTTGTCCACGAGACTTTTAAACTTTTACATTTTATATCACTTAACCTTTTTTTACTTTCGTTCAGTATACAAATTCAAACCCCGCAGCAACGCGCGGGGTGGGTAAAGTAACATCTCGTTATCTCTAAATTTAAAAATAAAAGAATAAAAAAGGTGTTTACAGGTTAGCCCAACCCAACCTGTACTAGGAAATATCATATAACGTGACATAAAGAAAGGGAATATAGACTTACAGCATCACCTATTGAAATGCTTCCCCCAAATAGGAACAGTATTGAATCAGATACAGCTGTTGAATCTTGAAGGTGGACAGAGTTGACTTTGACTTTTTTGTTGAAGACCAACCATGGGTATGGTACTCTAGAATCATGTGCATTAACTGATTTCTGATGTAATAAAAAAGATGTGAAAAAAAAAACCATCAATTTTAAAGATGGATGATATTCATCCTTTATTACATAAGTATGCATGTTTAAAGGAAAATACAAAATTAGGAACCTACCGAATGTAAAAACACCTGACCGTCTTCCATTGTTTTCAGTGACAGCGAATTATCCTTGTGCTGGAAATGCATTCTTGTTAGTAGACATAGAGACAAGATAGAATAATGGAATATTTTAATATAATAAATGCAAATAATTACCACAACAGAGCAGATTCCTGGATACAATCCAGAACAGATAACTGCGCGAACCACATTCTCATCATGGCTGTAAGTGTTGTAACTGCTCGCATTTTTGTCAATAAGGCGGATATTTTTAAGCACGGATTGAAATTCCCTTCGAAAAGAATCAATAGCTTTCATCGACTGTGGAGAGAGAAAGTTCTTCCAGCAGTATTTATAACCGGCTAGCTTTCGTTCAGCTACTTTCCATCCATTGTATGCTCGTACAAGAGCAAGATGGTCACTAAATCCATGGGAAAATTGTGCTTTGGCAGCATCCGCCAACTGTGAAAGGCATAAAACTTTGTAATATTATGCAATAAACATTTAGCTATGTAATAAAACAGGAAAGATAATTAACCTCCTTCATTTCCAAAGGTGACACAAAAGGATCCCTCACACTAAGACCAGCCACAATGGTCAATATAGGGTCAAGGCAATTTAAAATTGCACCCATTACAAGCATCTTTCCATGCTTGGGCTCCATTGGAAGCATTGCCAAGTAGCCACCTACAACAAATCCAGTTTAGGAAGATATTATAGAAATACAAAATCCAGAGGTGACAACTGACAAGATGGGTGATTTATGTGTTCAAAACAGTTTTGTTTGAAATGGTCGTTTTTAAGACAGGCTGAAGCAAAGCGGCTCGAGTTGGGTTGACTCATAAACCAAATTTTTTTATTTATCATTTTTAAACTATTTTGAAATAGTTAATGTGTTAATTATGATAACAAAATACTATAAATACACTAGTGACTTGAATCATAAATAAAAACGAATTAGGAGGTTGTATGAACTAAAAAGTTAAGTAGACTTTGGGTGACTTTCAATGTGTCTACGTGTTCAAACCACTTGATCAATTATCCGCTTATCTATAAAAGACAAAAAAATAAAAAACTGATTTGGTCCCTATGAGATAAAAACACAACCTAAACCGACCCATATACAAGTGAACTGGCCAAAATTCTGCCTCTGATAGGATCTAACATACCCAATACGGTTAGATTTTCGTTCTCATCCAAAGCACCAATTAGCTTGAGATAATCAATAGCATTTTGAACCTACAAACAAATTAATGATACCATTTACTTTTAAAATTGATGCAGAATTTACTTAAATAATTTTAAAATAAGACTGGAATAGAAAGTTGACGTCACCGCAAGTGACTCAGGCGACTGCAAAACCCTGGATAAGAATCCAGAAATGCTACCAAGGTTTAAACTTTTGATTTGCAGACAAAGAGATTGCAAAGGAGTCCTGAGTATTTTTGGCAATTGATAATCAGCAAAAGCATCAAAGACGCATCTGGGATATAGATGGTAACATTCTCCTGGTTGAGCACGACCAGACCTTCCTCTCCTCTTAACACCCAACAACAGAGAAACAGTAAAGCAATATACTTGTGTAATACAAAAATAATCGTTGATCATTACTTGTTTGGGATAAACAGGGTAGCTTTTCGTATGGGTCGGGTTAGGTTGACCCTAAAACTTTTTTGTAGGTTTTCTTAAAAAAAAGTTCATAATCAGTTGAATGTGTAAATTATGATTACAAAAAACAATATTATAACAATCCAAATCTGTAAGACAAAATTATTTAAGAGATAAGAGATGGGTTATATTTGATATCTGAAAATCCATGACCTCATTGAACAAGCATCCTATTTAATTAGTGCATGTTCTTCTCTACTATAAGCAGATGCCAATAACCGTATATGTATATATATGATATCTGAAATTTTCTTATAACGAGTTTACAAAGTTAATAAAATGTTTAACACAATGAGGATGGATATTTAATTGTTTGCCAGCTAAACATTGGATATAAACAAAATATATATACGTTGCTTATTACATATTATAGGTTTTTACCACAATTACTACTGCATTATTCATATATTTCTTGTCAAACAAAAGACATGCAACTGTATACAGTATCTGAATGTATGTCCAATAAAACTGGATATATCCATATCCACAATCCGGTGCAAAAGGAAGTGGACATGGATCTGATCATATCCTTGATCCATATATATAAAAGGAAAAATTAAATATGAATAGAAGTAAATTTCTGACTTTAGGAATCAATTACTTTGTAAACTCTTCACGAAAGAAGAGCATTATCATAACAAATACGTAACAATCCAAATTAGAAATCAAGTTCTTTATCTTGTCCAGTTGGAAATTTTCCGTTTTTTTCTTTCTAAGAATCATATTTTATAATCTTTATCTGCTTACTAGCAGCACAGAGTGTATCTACTAAAACAGAGCAGATAGGAAGTTGTTTTGGACCATCAAACATATGATCTCAAAATTCATTACTGTAATAAATAATATTCTGAAAAGGATCTTACTTGTTTAGCAGAAACCTTGGATATCCAAGAAGGAAGCAAGCAAGGAGTATTGTTGAGTGCATCATATGATGCCTCTTTGGCCTTACCACAATCAATGACAAAAACCAAGTCATCAATTGTAATACTAGTTTCAGCAATATTTGTAGCCAATACTATCTTTCTCACCCCACCATCTACCTTCTCAAATATTAACCTCTGCATGCATAGCAAAAAAAGAAGGCGAGAAAACAGGTAATTATTAATTTTAGAATATAGATATGAAGTCTAATGATGCATATTAAAACTACCTGCTCTGCGCTGGACATAGAACCATGACATGTCAGCAGCAAAACTTTATTTGGATCCCCCAAAACTGAATGAGCTTGTAGCTTCTCCTTTAAAGCACTTATGTCATCCCACCCGGTCATAAATACTAAAATAGCGCCAGGTTTATCTTTCTCACATAAATTGCATAGTAGGTATTCTATAAGGTTGAAATTTATGCTATCTGGATTCCAGCAGAGCAAAGAGTCTTGAGTTTGTTGACTGTATTCACTGAAGTCAGCAGATACAAGTGCTTCCTATTTTCGAAGTTACTTAACATATGTTAGAAACATAAACCATGAAGAAAGTAAATGCTTTAAACAATAAATGTACACCTCAACAGCTGAAGCAATTTGGCTCTTCCTTTTATTTGGAATCTGTTTATTGAATTTCCATACTTGACCATAATCATCAATTTGATTGTCTGCTGTCAATCTGTATCTGGTTGATTCCAGAATGTTTTCCAGAAAATAGGTATCCACAGGATGTGTAACACCCTGCATGCAAGGAGAATAGAATAAAAATAAAATGGGCAGTTTTATCCCCCATGCACCTGACTTATGAAGTACACTTCATGCAAAAATACATAAATAAATAAATAAAGATTACCGGTATTTGGATCACTGGAGCACCATTAAAGTAGGAAGAGAAAATCTCTGCATTTATGGTTGCACTCATCAGCACAAGCCGTAGTTCTGGCCGGAAAGGAAGTAATTCTTTCATAACAGTAAGCAGAAAATCTGGCACGAATAAGAGAAAATTGTTAAAAATGAGTTTCTTATCAAGGAAAACAAAATTATAAGCTTACCTTCATCAATTCCACGCTCATGAACCTCATCCATGATAACATGAGTCACGTCTTTCAAATCCCTATCAACCAGCAATCTTCTCAATAAAATTCCACTGGTACAGAACAGCAGGCGCGTATTCCTTCCTTTCACACCCTCTAGCCTAACTTTATATCCGACCTTCAACGCGAAGAAAATTTTATTAGAAAGGATGAATTCATAATTTCAAAAATTGAAAATAATAGAGCAGTTACATTTTCACCCAATTTCTCCCCTCTCTCAGTGGCAACTCTTTCAGAAATAGACATAGCAGATATTCTCCGAGGTTGAGTACATATGATACTACATGTGGCCCCACGTATAGAATTAATCTCGGATTCTAAAATAATTTGGGGAACTTGTGTTGTTTTCCCACAACCGGTTTCACCGGAGATGATCACAACCTGCAACAAGTACATCATCTTTTTAATGAAATTGAATGAAAACTAATTACTGATGTGACAGATGTATGTTTTAAGGTGTTGTCAAAGGACCACCCTATAATTCTTTTTTATCAATACCTAGTATGTAATTTATGTGAAAATTTCTAATACTATTTGTAAACAGTAGTCCTTCCTATAGCAATTGAAAAACACTACTGAATGTCATCGTCCTTTAAAATGGAAACAACTGACAAAAACGGCACCACTATAATATTCCCGTAATACACTTGATTACATATACGCACACATCATTTGTAGTGGTATTAGAGATAGTAGTAGGACAAAAAATAGAATAAGCTTCATCCATGGAATTGTGAAATCAGGCACAAAGATCTAAAACTCTGATATACCTGATTCTTTGAAATAGAATTCACTATAGCATCCTTCTCTTTGTAAGCGGGGAGACTCCTGCGAAACTCGAGCATCTTCTGACCTTCAGAAGATTTCTATAGGAAAAAAAAATTGATAAACACATAAAAAAGTATACCCCAAGAGTCATGCAGATAGGTTGATATTTCATGCTAGAAAATTGATGGGCTACGAAGATAGACCAAAGGTTTAACCAACAAACAACATTTCACTAATTCTCTAGTTTTACCAACAAAAATAAAACAAAAAAAAAAAAAAAAAAAAAAACTTGAACATTGCCACGAGTTTTTCGATGTACTTAAAATCTAATAACAGTCACAACTTATAATTTTCTTTCTGTTTCTCCATTAGACACATTAATAAGTGAATGGATTCCTTAGCCGATAACAAACACCCAATTTAAGTCACAAAAGCAACACATCACGTTCATATTAGGTTGGCTAACCTACAAGAGTTTAAAAAAGGAACAAGACTTTCTATGTACGACCATTATATATTCAAATACCAAACTGTAGTAATATTTCAAGCATGGTTGTTTCAAGTTGAAGTTGTGTTATAGTTCTAATCATTAGAAGCTTACCTCCCACTAATTGTAGTACTAGGCTAAGTACATATACGCACAGATGATAGCATTTTGCAAAATTTGAAAAAAAAAATGGGAAGTTTAGAATGATGTTTAATAAAGAACAACCACCTCAATCTTGAAACTATATTTGACTAGCAACTATATCACAAAGCAGTTTTATATGATGGAAACTTGGTATCCCAGCCATCAACTTTTCATTAGTCATTTACCTCACCCCCCACCCAAATCCACATGCGAGAGTCTTGTGCCCTGGGTTTACCCTTTTTCGTGTGAATGGCCAGCTAAACGCTGAAATTATATAATATCATTTAGGGTAGTCTAACCTGCCAAGCTTGTTGCTCCATGCTCAATTTCATACTTCTTCGCCAAAGGGCGTTGTCCGATACAGCCTTTTGTTTTGGGAATGAATCCTTTTGTTCAAAGGGTCCATTATTAGCAACACTGTCATTAATGATTGCAGTTGGAAACATATTATCTTGAGAACCATTCATGATCTTAGTCTTCTGAGAAAGATATGTTCCAAGATGATCATCAACTCTCCCATGCAACCCAGGAGACAAAATCACCTGTAAATTCTCTTGAGTTTCAGTAAGTGATTGCAGAGATTTAAAAATCAAATTTAATGTAAGTTCAATCCAATTCAGAAAAGCATAGTTTTAAAAACGATACCTCCCTCTGTGGCCGCTTATCATCCAGGTCAAATCTGTAATTTGGCAATGGGACTTTGCTGACAACAACCACTTTGGCATACAAACGGCTGCAAAAAAAGCAGTCAACGCTTGAAACTTAAAAGTACATAAATAGGCATGTACAAAGCTGATACCTACTTACCTGTGCAAACCTAATTTACTTGCCAGAGATGCTATTTGATCATAATCACGCCTGTCCTTCTTTTCTTTTGACACCAGCTCTTGTTTATCCTCGCTGTGTAGTAATGCTGTTAGCCTCCATTTCCAAGAATCTGTGTCATCAGACCCAAAAACACCCTAGAAACATATGTTCGCTTGTTTATAAATATGATGATAACACATATTGTAGCTAAAATACAAGATGTGTGTTATGCTGGACTAGAGCAATAAAAAGAATAACCAAAATGCAAGGTTGCTTAATAATTGTTTTATGGAGTATATGGATAACTAGTATCAAGTATCAACAACATTTCTTTCTTTTCTAATCACCCTATAATTGTTACTTGAAGTAGCTCTTTCCTTGGCAACATGAGAATTGTTCTTTCAACGAACGAGTGTGATTGACCAATTAATAGCTGTATTTAATTGACTATTACTTTACATAAATCTAACTAATTGGTTCCGGTATATGCACATAGCCTAATAATGTAGGTGTAAAGATGGAACATCATAACATATGGGTATGCATAAACTAAAACACAACTTTTACAAAAGAACCTACTTCACAATTTAGAACTGGCTCAAAGGCATATAAGTCATAAACATGAAACTTGACTGTAAATCTCCTAAATGGAAACTTTCTAGTACAAAACAAATTCAGAAGCAGGCCTTTATTTGACATGGTTGCAATATTATTGTGATTGTGTTAGGAGCAAAAGACAGTGAGTTAAAAGCTATGCTAAAAATTAAGTGCTAAAAATTAAGTGCTAAAAATTAAGTGCTAAAAATTAAGGGAATTCGATTAATGTAGTCAGTCATAGGGTCAATGATCACGAGGATGATGCATGGATCACATGAAACAGGAGAATGTAGTTTTTAAAATGTGGATTTCTGAACGATCAACCAATTCTCCACTAAAAACCCTCAAGTTAAGCACGATTGTACTTAAACGACCTAAATCTAGTAAAAAACAATTCAATTCATTTCCAGTAAACAGTAATTGATAATCGTTCGATACAACTCACAGGATTGTTAGGGAACTCGAACTCGCGAGCAGAATCGACATCGACTACGCCATCAACAGTTGATTTCTTCTTCTGGTGCTCATTTTGAGGAGAGGAGTACGCATAATTAGTTGATAAACTACTAGTATTACAGGATGCATTTACAGAGGAGGCGCTTATGCTGTCTGTAGCAACAGCAGGGGAAGTGCAGAAGATATTAGGGATGGAAGCAGAGGAAGTAATGACGAAGCGAAGGTGGTGGTAGGAAGAAGGAGGCGGCCTGAATTTCACCGTCGTCAGCCGTTGTAATGACGATGGTTTTTTAAGGGCTTTAGAACACGAAAAGGCGGTGGTTGAACGGAAATCAGCGAGTTCCATAAACACGACTGGTAATTAACTACGGCGTCGGAGGGCTGTGACTGCGACGGTGGTAGTATGGCCGCTGGGGGATATTCTGATTTCAATAACCACCCGTATCCTATATCCATATTCACTTTTTATCGGGTCGAATACTCAAATGGAAGTAAACAACAACTTATCTTATTGTCCCTTTTGTATGATGTATCCAAGTTTTATAGTGGATATCCGGATGATTTTGGATTTTTTTATTTATTAAACTATATATATACATATAATGTTTATATATATTTAAATCAGATATTTAAATGCAACGGAAAATTAAAGACGTGAATTCTAAAAACATAGCAGGATCAAATCACTGTAACTAACACACAAACACGAGAAATTAAATCTTAACAAAAGGAGTTTAGATATACCTTGGTCAGGTTCGAACAACCATTCGAGACACAGAGATACAACGAGTCGTTACTAGTGACCGAAACTGTTGACTCGAATCTGCAGGTCAACTCGTTGACGACTCGGGGAGGCGTGATCAACGATAGTGACGGCGGCGGCACTGGCTTCGGGTCTCCGCGTACTACAGAGACCGGTGGATTCCTTACTTCGCGTACCGCGATCAGCAACAAGCTTTCAAGCTGGATCACGTCAGTAGCAGCTGACGGTGGTGTTGTGGTGTCGCTAGGCGGCGGAGCAGCAATCGGGTAGAGAGCGAGCGGCCATGTGGATCGGTAACCGAGCGCCTGGGGTCCGACGGTGAAGAAGCGTGGTATACGGCGGTAGGGTCGGATGGATAAACAGTGACGGAGGAGGGCGGCTCCATGGTGGTTCACGGATGAGATGGCGGCGACTTGAGGGTTTGCGGCTAGCTTGGGGTCCTCGACCGAGAGAGATACTCGAGATGGAGGTTTTGTGGTCATTAATCCGATCAACCCTATTCACCCCATGAGTTGGTGCGGGAAACCCGGAAAACCGGATGAGACCGACTATAAAGAAACCAATTACCCGAAAATCACTCTTGGGCCGGGATTCGGTCAGCTCCTCTGATTAGATAACTACAAATTGTTTAAATCTCGATTATTTGTTTAATTAACTAATTTAATTAAACCCACCATAATCCACATATATAATTAATATTTAACAATTAAATAATTAATTATATTTATGTAATTACTAGAATAATTTAGTAAACAAATATTCCATCATAAATTACTAAATTAGTAATTATGTTTCGGTTATAACTGTTTAACTAACTTAAAAAGATTTTGACTCGTTAACCTCGGTGCAACTCTTACGGGTCAATATCAAGTTGGCTACGTTAATTGTCGGGTTTGGACATACCATTTCTAACAGTTTCCCACTTAGACTGATCACGGCGGTATTAACGTGCATAATTCAGAGGCACTCTAGCTATGCATGACTGCACCAACCAATGATAACACTTTAAGTCGTCAGCCATGGCATGTATGTTTGTCACTACAATCAGATAGAGGACTTATGGTAATTATAACATTAGTTGTTCCATTATGTATAAGACATTTAATGAACTATGAGATATGGACTCTCATATTTTGTTCTATTATTATATTTTCGGTCTAGTTTCGAAGTGATCTAATCAAACACATAGTAAGTTTGGGTGAGGCCTTACACTTATCACCTGGAATCAACGAGGGTGATGTTGCGTAATGCAAGAGTAAGAATCCCCTATTGCCCGTATGCAACTCCCACCGAACTTCAGATCTATTCCCAAAAATAGTCTTTATGATTGGCAATTACGCGACAACGGTTGACTACAATCAATGAATAGGTCTTGGTAAACGGAAGTTCTAGTATACGTCTCAGGCCAGAGGAAACAATGAGTATACCATTTAATCAAATAGATCTCATGTCCATGGAGTTTCATTTGATGTGAGTTACGTCCAATGTCATTCTCTAATGAGACATGTGAGTTTGAATGTCAACAACGTGAGATTCAAAGTCAGAATACTCTTAACTCGGATTCGTTCCCACGAGTCTGGCCGACTACGAACCATTTAGAATTCTATTGATTCAAGGATGATAAACATATTAAAATCAAACACAGTTATGTAAGTCAAATTGCATTCTCCAATGGAATAAGAAGAGTAAATCGATAACTGTTTAAGTTCGTACATCCAAATACTAAATCAAAAACGTCTTTAGCTAATTTAAGCTCTATTGCATCTTTATGACGATCATGAGTGTCTTGAGCCATGGGCTTAGAAATGGATCAACTAAGTTTTGATCTGTGTCTAATTTGCTCAGTATGTGCTTGGATCTGTGATGTGATCTTGGTTCCTTGGCTTGAGCAATGACACGTGTGTTATCATAGCGTATCTCGATTAGTTGCGTGAAAGATCATGGTGGAGGGGATTATTTGTATTCTTTATTGGGATATTTAGAAGACGAGAAATGAGACCATTATTAAAGCTAATGATTCAAAGAAAGATATACTTTTTGATTCGATCAAGGAGTTTTCTTTCTATTAGATAGTTTGTAGAAATAACAAACTCAATATCACTTGGACATGGTGGTTACAAAACCTACTTATTTTCATGTAATTGTTTGTTGATATTGGGTTATGTTTTTCTATCTCGCATCGTGTTTATAAAATCTTGTGTCGTTCATAAAAAACAAGGGCACACAAATGAATCACATGAACTCTGAAGTTGTGGCGATGGTTGGAGTATCATCAGAGGTTGATAATGAAATATATACATCAAAGAAACGATCGGAAGCGACAAAGGAAGATGATTGTCATAGAACTCTTGATGTATTGTGACGAAGAAAGAATTTTGAACCTTGAAAGGGAAGTGAGATGGAGATGGATATAGGATGTGGATTATGAATTTCTAAATATATGGATTTGTAGTTGATTTTAAGAAAAAAAAGTAGATATAGAGAATGAGGTAGAGGCATGAAATATAGTAAAGTTTTAATGATTTTTTGTTTTTCTTTAAACTGTAAGTAAGGAAATGAGGATTGAAAATGGGTTAAAGGAACGAATCAGTCATAACTTGTTGCCTTGTTGGTCAACTTTTGTACAATTGAAGATGATTTTGATGTCTTTTCTTAAAATCAAAGTAGATTTGTGACTTTTTCGAAAGAAATTATAAATGGAAGAACATAGGGACCCAACAAATAAATCGTATTTGTTAAAGGATTATAGCTCAATGAAACCAAAGTATTAAGTAAAGTGCCTCTTTTTAAATAATGATTTAGACCATATATTTAACAAAGATATAGGTTTAATAGGATTGAAGGGTGTATGTTAGCCTTTCTAAAAGAATAGATGATTAGTTTCCTTATCATATCAGGTTATGTAATAAAACAATCTCGTTTTCTCAAGTAAAGATGTTCTATCTAAAATAATGTTTTAGTAGATCAAACCATTGGATTCATATGGATGAAAAATAGGTCCAATATAACCAATCCTTGATTTATATGTTAGATCGCTGTCTAAATTTTTTTAAAATTTTCTTATTATAAGATTACTAGTTTATTTTACAACAATTATCATCTATTCTTTTGACGGATTATATCTCATTCATCTCTCCTTAAGGATATAGAAACTACTAGTTACTAATGTGAAAATAGTTGTAGTATTAAATGAGATGTGGGAATAATGAATCAATTTAGGTGGGTGTGCATAGAAAGCAAGACTTGAGGCATGGCTGGCAGGCAGTGTGGCAGCAATAGCAAGCATAGTCAAGCCTGCCTGCTTTTCTTCAATACACCAAAACGTCTTTTCACTTTATTTTTCCTTTAAATAGCAAACTAAAGATACCCTCCTTTGATAGTGTAGCCTCTATTCGTATGTAAGTTATAAAACACTTGATTATTCTGCAAATTTTTTTTAAGGGAAAAGAGTTAATTACATGGATGGTCCGCTTTTTAAAAAAAGTTACATGGATGGTCCAATATTATGTTTATATTGTACAGGTGGCCCCTAATAGTTTGATTGGTGTAACAGACTAAGAGTGATGCTCTCCTACTTAGAATATATAGATATTAAATCTTGTTGTTACTTGAGTGTAAAACAACATATATATCCTTATCATGAAATAAACAAGACAAATTGGATTTTAATAGTATAAACTATAAACCATAAACCATTTGGATGATAATAAGCAATACTAACAAATTGACTTGTGACAACTCAACTTGTACTTTCGTGTCAAGAGCAATCCCACTCTTAGAAAACAAAACTAGTCAAGTGTTTTTGAAGTGTTTCTAATAACTAGACATTGACGTGTTTCCGATGTTGAGTGATACTTGATAGTAATCAACTCATGAGAAACAAACAAAGTTACACTTTTTTGTTAAAGTGAGAATGTTCTTGGTTAGAAAAGCGAAAGTTAGAACTGACACTAGTAAATTTGTTAGTAAGGGTTATTATGAGCCATTTATCTATAGTTTGGATTACTAAAATGGAATTTGCCTTGTTTATTTCAAGAAATGGATATATCGATCATTTTACACCCAAGTAACACCAAGATTTAACGTTAGTCTAAAGTAAGGAGCACCACTATTACACCAACCAAACTATTATAGACCAAGAGTGTAGTTTTTTAAAAGATAGAGACCACCAATACAATATAGACATAACACAGGGACCATCTATGAAATTAACTCAAAGAAATATTTTAGTCTATACAATGAACTTTTCTAATAAATTTCTAGTTATCCACGATATAAAATTTGATCAACAATTTGTAGAAGTCCTCTAATCAACATTTGGTAGAAAACCGGATGTAGAAGTCCTCTAGTTTAGGACACCAAACGTTAAACAAGTTATCACAATCAATAGATGAAAACTTGTATACAAATCACATCAAAATGAACCATTCAATAAGAATATCCAACAAACAAGTAGACGACACCATAAACGTTTGACACACGACAAAATCATAGTATGTAATGCACTAAAGGTCATACTCCAACATTAGAGTTTAGTCATGAAATTATGAAACCAAACCTTATGACGAGACTAAGAGTCGTTTTTTCTACAAAGTATAACTTTTAACCTCAAAGCGAAATCCGCCACACAAAAATAAAGGTAAAAGATGAAACATTGATATATAAAGATTTTATATATAATTAAGCAAATACATGATTGTTGTAAGTGATGCATACCTAGTATTACTATGAATATTCTACCCACATATAACCAATACCCGATAAGATATTCGTTACAATTAGAAATCAAAAACCCCTAAATTTGTCAACCTAGCATGCATCTCTTACACACCCATGTTACAAGTTTAAACATTAAAACATCATCAAATAACTAAACGACCAGGGGTAAAAAGGTCATTTCACTTGAATAAAAAAAGCTAAACTGTATTCGGACCGATGGCCTCATTTCCTCAAAGCAAATGTAACATAACATTCCTCTTCCGGTTTTGCCCTTCTTCATCACCTCTTTGGCTCTCCCTTTAAGCAAATGAAGAAAAACAAGAAACTTGGGAGAAGAAGTTAAATTGCAAAGCTTTTTTTTGTTGTTGTTAAGTAGTGGGCTTTTCTGTCAACGGCGGAGATGGACCACCCTCCGCCTCCGCCGTCGGATTCCTCGGGCATCTTTGATCCTCCGGCCACCACCACTCATTTGTTACTTCTTGTTAAGAGTAAGAATAATAATGCGAAGGGCCAGGGGTGTTGTTTATAAACAGGCTATTAAGCTAGGTGGGGTGTGTGGCTTCTTTTAAGGGTGGGGGGTATGGGGTACGTAGGGGAGGGTAGATGAGAGGTTGGATAAAAAGGTGAGATTTTCTTATAATCATTTATTAAATTAAATTCTTTAATCTTTTAGGTTAATCTTTAAATAACGTGACACTAACCTTTTTTTTTC
>JBCNJP010000027.1:20928231-20999713 GCA_039602395.1 Deinandra increscens subsp. villosa
CATGGCTTCTTGAAGCCATATTCACCAACCAATTAAAATCGGCCAAGTCAAATCTATAGTTTTTGAAGCCATGTGGAGCCACACCACATGGTATGGTGGTGATGGTGGCTTCACCAAGCCAATCCGTTTTTTTTTTTTTAATTTAAACGACTTTTAATAAAATAAAAAATAAAAGTAAACAATATTAATTAAAATAAAAACACTAGCAAACGTAAACAACATTTATTAAAAATAATAAAAATTATAACTTTTATTTAAAAATACAAATCTAGGATTGAGGATTTGCGTTCACCTCCTCCTCGGTTAAAAACACTCCCATTGTGTTTTGGATGTGCTCGGTGATATCGAATCTGAGTTTAAAATGAGTCTCGCTATCTCGCAATTCGAAAATAACATTCGGGTCGAGAACCCGTTAACTGGCGGATCTCGAATGTGGACCGGTGATATAGCAAGGCCATCGTCTTTGAGAGTCATGTTGTGTAAAATGATGACAGCGTACATAATGTTCTCCATTAGTTTTTTTTTTATTGGACGACCCTTTCGATCCATTATTGCCCACTTTTCCTTTATCCGACCAAACGCTTTTTCGACGTCTTTTCTAGCCCCCTCTTGTATCTTCTTCATTTTCTTCTCTTTGATCTCAAAAGGATGTGGAAATGCCTTCACAAAGACCGACCAAGGGGGATATATACCCATCCGCAAGGTAATACCCACGTTTGTACTCTCGACCGTTGCAAACAAATGGCATTCTAGGTGCAACCCCATGCATCTCATTATTGAACAAAGGTGACTGGTTAAGAACGTTGATGTCGTTGTTTGAACCTGCAACACCAAAGAACGCATGCCAAAACCACATATCTTGGGAGGCAACTGCCTCGAGTGAAATTGTTGGTTTTTTATGATCGCCACGATGATATTGTGCCCTATACTTTCTAGGACAATTCCTCCACTCCCAATGAGTACAATCGATACTACCTATCATACCCGGAATACCATGCTTTTCTAAATGCGCATTATATAAAAGAGTAATATCATGGCTAGTGGGTGCACGTAAAAATTCATCTTTGTAAAGCTTAATAATGGCTTCACAAAAATAGTGTAGGGATTCACGTGCAGTTCTTTTAGAAAAATCTAAAGATTCATCATATTCGTCAGGAACGTTACCGTATGCGAGTTGACGAATAGCCACCGTGCACTTTTGTAAAGGTGTAAAACTATCCCGCTTCGTCGCATCCAAACGGTGTGTGAACCACGGCTCACTGTTTGTGATGTCGTCAACAATCTTCAAAAACAAACGTTTAGACATACGAAACCGCTCTTTAAAAATTCCCTCGTGGTAACGGGGATTTTCGGCGAAATATAGTTCCACCAATCGTTGGTGACCGTTTTCACGATCACGGTAAATACGTTTCCTCCGTTTAGGAGCGGAAGCATCTTCTTGTTCTTCTTGTTCGATGACGTTAAGACATAGGCTAAAGTACTGCATCGCGTTCTGGTACGAACCATCGGAGCTACTTGACGATGTCGGAATCTCGGGTGGTGGAAAAAAGTCTTCTTCATCGTAAAGACTCATTTTTTGTAGAGTGAAAGAGATGAAGAAAATGTTTGTAGAGAAAAATATGTGTGTTTTTTAAAAAAATGAATGAGTATTTATAGTGTGTGTTAAATGTTAAAGAAAGAAAAAAAAAAGTTTGATAGCCGTTGGCTACCAACGGTCGACTTCCAACGGTCAAAAGGAGGAGAAGAAGGGCCGGCTTGGACGGGCTTTTGGGAGCCGTGGAGAACCGCCAACATTTGGAACCGGGACACCCGGTATCGTGAGCCGGTGGAAGCCACCCGGCTACCCTTTGGAACCGGGTGCCGGCTAGTCACGATACTGCCTCCCCTTAGAGCATGTGGTATACCCATGTCATGTTAAAGGTTAACATGTGTCACGTAGACGCTGACTGGATTTTTAACACCATTTAACATAGATGGGTATATACGTGTGGTGTGGTGTGGTGTGGTGTGGTGTGGTGTGGTCTGGTGTGGTGTGGTGTGGTGTGGTGTTAAGATGTGAATGAGTAGTTTTTTTAAGCTTTTGGATGTGTGTGTGACTTTTGTGTGTTTGGCGGCGTCAATATGTTGGCGTCGTGAATTTGGCGCAACAAGTTGGTGGTTGTTGGCGGAGGTGGGGAATGGTCTTGGCGGCGCCATGTGTTGCCACCTTATTGTTGGCGCCAAGAGAGATACTCGAGATGGAGATTTTGTGGTCATTAATCCGATCAACCCTATTCACCTCATGAGTTGGTGTTTAAATAAGCAACCCAACACTTGTAGATAACTACAAATTGTTTAAATCTCGATTATTCGTTTAATTAACTAATTTAATTAAACCCGCCATAATCCACATATATAATTAATATTTAACAATAAATAATTAATTATATTTTATGTAATTACTAGAATAATTTAGTAAATAAATATTTCATCATAAATTACTAAATTAGTATTATGTTTCGGTTATAACTTTTTAACTAACTTAAATAAATTATTATGTAATGACTCGTTAACCTCGGTGCAATGGGTCAATATCGAGTTGCTACGTTAATTGTCGGGTCTGGACATACCATTTCTAACAGTTTCCCACTTAGACTGATCACGACGATATTAACGTGCATAATTCAGAGGCACTCTAGCTATGCATGACTGCACCAACCAATGATGACACTTTAAGTCGTCATCCAATGCATATATGTTTGTCACTACAATCAGATAGAGGACTTATGGTAATTATAACGTCAATTGTTGCATTCTGTATAAGACATCTGATGAACTATGAGATATGGACTCTCATATATTGTTCTATTATTATATTTTCGATCTCGTTTCGAAGTGATCCAATCAAACACACAGTAAGTTTGGGTGAGGCCTTACACTTATCACCTGGAATCAACGAGGGTGCCATGATGTCTAGATGTTGTGTAATGCAAGAGTAAGAATCCCATATTGCACGTATGTAACTCCCACTGAACTTCAGATCTATCCCAAAAATAGTCTTTATGATTGGCAATTTCGTGACAACGATTGACTACAATCAATGTATAGGTCTTGGTAAACGGAAGTTCTAGTATACGTCTCAAGTCAGAGGAACAAATGAGTATACCATTTAATCAAATAGATCTCATGTCCATGGAGTTTCATTTGATGCGAGTTACGTCCAGTGTCATTCTCTGATGAGACACGTGAGTTTGAATGTCAATAACGTGAGATTCAAAGTCAAAAAAGTCTTAACTCATATTCGTTCTCACGAGTCTGGCCGACTACGTACCATTTAGAATTCTATTGATTCAAAGATGATAAACGTATTCAAAATCGAACACAGTTATGTAAGTCAAATTGCATTCTCCAATGGAATAAGAACAGTAAATCGATACCTGTTTAAGTTCGTACATCCAAATACTAAATCAAAACACGTCTTTAGCTAATTTAAGCTATATTGCATCTCTATGACGATCATGAGTGTCTTGAGCCATGGGCTTAGTAAATGGATCAACTAAGTTTTGATCTGTGTCTAATTTGCTCAGTATGTGCTTGGATATGTGATGTGATCTTGGTTCATTGGCTTGAGCAATGACACGTGTGTTATCATAGCGTATCTCGATTGGTTGCTTGAAAGATCATGATGGAGGGGATTATTTGTATTCTTTATTGGGATATTTGGAAGACGAGAAATGAGACCATTTTTAAAGCTAGTGATTCAAAGAAAGATATACTTTTTGATTCGATCAAGGAGTTTTCTTTCTATTAGATAGTTTGTAGAAATAACAAACTCAATATCACTTTGTTGATACTGGGTTATGTTTTTCTATCTCGCATCGTGTTTATAAAATCCAATGGCGCAGCTTCTAAGGGGCGGGAGGGGGCGCCCGACCCCCCGAAATTAACAAACTCAATATCACTTTGTTGATACTGGGTTATGTTTTTCTATCTCGCATTGTGTTTATAAAATCCAATGGCGCAGCTTCTAAGGGGCGGGAGGGGGCGCCCGACCCCCCGAAATTTTTTTTGCGATGTAGGGGGTATATAGTTTTTGTGTAGAAAATTTTGATATACTCCGGTTTCGACCCTCCATTATAGTTGTGAAAAAAAAATTTAGATCCCGACCCCCCACTTAATATTCTCAAGCTTCGCCACTGATAAAATCTTGTGTTGTTCATAAAAAACAAGGGCACAAAAACGAATCACATGAACTCTGAAGTTGTGGTGATGGTTGGAGTATCATCAGAGGTTGATAATGAAATACATACATCAAAGAAACGATCGGAAGCGACAAAGGGAGATGATTGTCATAGAACTCTTGATGTATTGTGACGAAGAAAGAATTTTGAACCTTGGAAGGGAAGTAAGATGGAGATGGATATAGGATGTGGATTATGAATTTCTAAATATATGGATTTGTAGTTGATTTTAAGAAAAAAAGTAGACATAGAGAATGAGGTAGAGGCATGAAATATAGTAAAGTTTTAATGATTTTTTGTTTTTCTTAAACTGTAACTGTTTGTTTTTGAAGAGGTAAAATGTCTGCAGTCTGCGAACCACATCTGCAGACATCTGTAGCAGAAGAGGTGGACTAAACCTCTGCAGTCTGTAAGAAAAAGAGTGTTTGTTTTTTAACTTATGCAGACTGCTAAAATAAACTGACATTTAAATAAATCATTTTTTAAACTTATACATAATTCAATCATTTTATTTCTTTCCGTATATTTTAGCAAACAATTGTTTTTTAAACAATTTTCTTTTAAATTAAATATCAAAAAAATTTATAAAAACTGGTCAAAAAAATGTTTTTTTAAACAGTTTAAAAACGTTTTTAAATAAATGTGTACAAAGTTTTGTTTAATAATTGTTTAAAATATCTTTTCTTAAAATAATTGTTTAAAAACGTTTTTTAAAAACAAAACTTTTTAAAAAACAATTTAAAAAAAAACTAATTAAAAAAAACATTTTAAAATTTATTTTTTAAAATTAATTGTTTAAAATGTTTTTTTTTTTACTTTTTTAAAAGACGATTTAAAAAAAGTGGTTAAAGAAGTTTCTTAAAAGTTTTTTAATATATTAAAAACTTTTAAAAAAGTGTTTTTAGAAAAAGTTTTTTAAAAAGGACTTAATAAAATGTTTTTTTATAAAAGAATTAAAAAAACTGTTTAAAAATGTTTTTTTAATGTAAAAACAGTTTAAAGAGAAGGTTAGAAGATGTTAGAAGATGTCAGAAGTGACTGGGTCACATCTGCACCAAGAAGAGTCTGCGCAGACATTTTTTAATGAAATGTATTCGAGAAAACAAACAGTCTGTAGACCTAAATGTCTGCGCGTGGTCTGCACGGCGCAGACAGAAGAGGACAGGAAGAGCTTTTGCAGAAAAACAAACACCACCTAGTAAGGAAATGAGGATTGAAAATGGGTTAAAGGAACGAATCAGTCATAACTTGTTGCCTTGTTGGTCAACTTTTGTACAATTGAAGATGATTTTGATGTCTTTTCTTAAAATCAAAGTAGATTTGTGACTTTTTCGAAAGAAATTATAAATGGAAGAACATAGGGACCCAACAAATAAATCGTATTTGTTAAAGGATTTATAGCTCAATGAAACCAAAGTATTAAGTAAAGTGCCTTTTTTTAAATAATGATTTAGACCATATATTTAACAAAGATATAGGTTTAATAGGATTAAAGGGTCCTTTCTAAAAGAATAGATGATTAGTTTCCTTATCATATCAAGTTATGTAATAAAATAATCTCGTTTTCTTAAGTAAAGATGTTCCATCTAAAATAATATTTTAGTAGATCAAAACAGCCTTTTAAAGAAAAAAAAAATAAAAAAAAAAGTAGATCAAAACCATTGGTTTCATATGGATGAAAAATAGGTCCAATATAACCAATCCTTGATTTGTATGTTAGATCGCCGTCTAATTTTTTTTTAATAATTTTCTTATTATAAGATTACTAGTTTATTTTACCAACAATTATCATCTATTCTTTTGACGGATTATATCTCATTCATCTCTCCTTAAGGATATAGAAACTACTAGTTACTAATGTGAAAATAGTTGTAGTATTAAATGAGATGTGGGAATAATGAATCAATTTAGGTGGGTGTGCATAGAAAGCAAGACTTGAGGCATGGCTGGCAGGCAGTGTGGCAGCAATAGCAAGCATAGTCAAGCCTGCCTGCTTTTCTTCAATACACCAAAACGTCTTTTCACTTTATTTTTCCTTTAAATAGCAAACAAAAGATACCCTCCTTTGATAGTGTAGCCTCTATTCGTATGTAAGTTATAAAACACTTGATTATTCTGCAAATTTTTTTTAAGGGAAAAGAGTTAATTACATGGATGGTCCGCTTTTAAAAAAAAGTTACATGGATGGTCCAATATTATGTTTATATTGTACTGGTGGCCCCTAATAGTTTGATTGGTGTAAGAGACTAAGAGTGATGCTCTCCTACTAGGAATATATAGATATTAAATCTTCTTGTTACTTGAGTGTAAAACAACATATATATCCTTATCATGAAATAAACAAGACAAATTGGATTTTAATAGTATAAACTATAAACCATAAACCATTGGATGATAATAAGATAATAAGCAATACTAACAAATTGACTTGTGACAACTCAACTTGTACTTTCGTGTCAAGAGCAATCCCACTCTTAGAAAACAAAACTAGTCAAGTGTTTTTTAAGTGTTTCTAATAACTAGACATTGACGTGTTTCCGATGTTGAGTGATACTCGATAGTAATCAACTCATGAGAAACAAACAAAGTTACATTTTTTTGTTATAGTGAGAATGTTCTTGGTTAGAAAAGTGAAAGTTAGAACTGACACTAGTAAATTTGTTAGTATGGGTTGTTATGAGGCTATGAACCATTGATCTATAGTTTGGATTACTAAAATGGAATTTGCCTTGTTTGTTTCAAGAAATGGATATATCGATCATTTTACACCCAAGTAACACCAAGATTTAACGTTTAGTCTAAAGTAAGGAGCACCACTATTACACCAACCAAACTATTATAGACCAAGAGTGTAGTTTTTTAAAAGATAGAGACCACCAATACAATATAGACATAACACAGGGACCATCTATGAAATTAACTCAAAGAAATATTTTAGTCTATACAATGAACTTTTCTAATAATTTTCTAGTTATCCACGATATAAAATTTGATCAACAATTTGTAGAAGTCCTCTAATTAACATTTGGTAAAAAACCAAATGTTGTCTATAGCTATAAACCTAGCTTAGGACACCAAACGTTAAACAGGTTATCACAAGCAATAGATGAAAACTTGTATACAAATCACATCAAAATGAACCAATCAATAACAATATCTAATAGATGACACCTTAAAACGTTTGACACACAACAAAATCATAGTATGTGACGAGACATCCCTCGTCGCTAGAGTATATACATTAAAGGTCATACATAGTTACATACTCCAACACATTATTGTAAAACTCGTCTGAGGTGACTGAGTACTCCCTGATATTCCCCGCCTACGTCTAACACTCTCAAGTACTCTTCCGATTTGAACGAGTACTCACAACTTCCCAGTCTACTTTTTTTTTTTGAACGGCAAGACGATCCAATAAAAGCTAGCGAGAAGCTAGAAAAAATCAAACTACAAATAGTCCCCACAAAACAACACAACAACAAGCCGACAAAAGAAAACAAGAAAAAATGAACTAAAAGAATAAACCAATATGCTAAGTTCGTCCCTTCCTCCTCCCCATAGATTGAGCTTTTCCAAACCAAGCCTTGCATCGTACTTCACCTACTAATCTTCATAATTTCTACTTCCACTTAAAAAAAAACGGAATGCGCATAAAATTTTCACTCCCAAACACAGCTTCCCAGTCTACTGGCTTGGCATCTTCGACTTTTACAACCATACTCCAACATTAGAGTTTAGTCATGAAAGTATGAAATCTAACCTTATGAGTTATGACAAGACTAAGAGTCATTTTTTATACAAAGTATAACTTATAACCTCAAGAGAAAATTAAAAGTAAAAGATAAAACACCGATATATAATAAAGATTATATATAATTAAGCAAATACATGATTGTTGTAAGTGATGCATACCTAGTATTACTATGAATATTCTACCCCATATAACCAATACCCCATAAGATATTCGTTACAATTAGAAATCAAAAACCCCTAAATTTGTCAACCTAGCATGCATCTCTTACACACCCATGTTACAAGTTTAAACATTAAAACATCATCAAATAACTAAACGACCAGGGGTAAAAAGGTCATTTCACTTGAATAAAAAAAGCTAAACTGTATTCGGACCGATGGCCTCATTTCCTCAAAGCAAATGCAACATAACATTCCTCTTCCGGTTTTGCCCTTCTTCATCACCTCTTTGGCTCTCCCTTTAAGCAAATGAAGAAAAACAAGAAACTTGGAACAAGAAGTTAAATTGCAAAGCTTTTTTTTGTTGTTGTTAAGTGGTGGGCTTTTCTGTCAACGGCGGAGATGGACCACCCTCCGCCTCCGCCGTCGGATTCCTCGGGCATCTTTGATCCTCCGGCCACCACCACTCATTTGTTACTTCTTGTTAAGAGTAAGAATAATAATGTGAAGGGCCAGGGGTGTTGTTTATAAACAGGCTATTAAGCTAGGTGGGGTGTGTGGCTTCTTTTAAGGGTGGGGGGTATGGGGTACGTAGGGGAGGGT
The DNA here is from genome assembly GCA_039602395.1 of Deinandra increscens subsp. villosa. NCBI lineage: Eukaryota > Viridiplantae > Streptophyta > Magnoliopsida > Asterales > Asteraceae > Deinandra > Deinandra increscens. Next base: position 20,936,970 of record JBCNJP010000027.1, read on the forward strand.
AGATGAGAGGTTGGATAAAAAGGTGAGATTTTCTTATAATCATTTATTAAATTAAATTCTTTAATCTTTTAGGTTAATCTTTAAATAACGTGACACTAACCTTTTTTTTTTTCTCATTTTATCCCGACGTTTCATTACTATATTTTAATATTTTAATCTTGTCTAATTGTGTTTCATTTATTTTACTGCTATCTTTCAACTTCATGTGTTTTTTGTCTAATTTTTTATAATTTTTAGTTGCACAGAGTGAGACGATGTTCGCGAAACCTCCCATTGCTCCATTCCACGTCATCACCTTTTTTTTTGAACGGCAGTAAAATTTATAAAAGCTAAAAAATGAGTGAACATTACATGTATAAAAGAGGGTTAATCAACCAATCATTCCAACGCATCTTAACTTTGCTATTCCTAGAAGTATACCATGAATAAGAAATCAAAACAACGGAATCAAAGATACTACCGTTCCTAATCTTACTTGGTTGGAAAATAAAAAGGTTTCGAGTTTTCCAAACGGTCCACCAAGTAGAGTATATAATCGTGAGCACCACATCCTTCTTACTCCTTGAAAGCTTACCGTCTTCGATAGTCTTGTAAAACGAATGAGGCTCCTCCGGTTTAATCAAATCCAAATCTAACCAAGCTTTAATACGTGTCAGAATCTTCACAAAGAAAGAGCAGTCCCCGAAAATATGTTTAATGGATTCAACACCGGACTTACATATCGGACAAGTGATCACGTCAATCTCGAAGCCACGTCTAGAAAGGTTAAGGCGAGTGGGAAGCCGATCGAGAAAAATTCTCCAAACAGTGATGTTTACTTTCTTAGGAACGAATTTCAGCCAACGCGTAGGAAAATCACCCACCGGAAGATGAAGCCGATCAATAAAATTCCGGACCGATTTAACCATGAATTCCAACTCACCATCTAAATACCAACTCCATTTATCTACATCATTCCCCAACGAGACCGTAGATAGAAAATTCAACATCGCATCAAATTGTTCCGATTCAAACCCCCCGCGGATATCCCGCCTCCAGAACCAAGACCAACAGGTTCCATCCCGGTAATTACAAATAAGACCGTCTTTATTAGAAGAGAGAGCGTATAAACGAGGGAAGCGAATCTGAAACGATTGATCCCCTAACCACATATCTTTCCAGAACTTAGTGTCATTACATATACCCACTTTCTTTCGAATTACGCTAGCGGGTAACAGATTATGCAAATGACAAGAATCACAAGATTTGATAATACGTTGCAAAAACAAGTTAACAAAAACCTAATTGTATGGATATGATATTGAAATAACTTATTTTTATTCTAAAGTATTTAAATATTTTAGTAATTTAATAAAAAAGATATTTGTTTTATAACTAAACCCAAAATAAAATAATTAAAAAATCAAAATACTAATTTTGATAATAGCGTGCTTTGCAAAACGTTTTGGTTTTAGCAGGCCGCTATTATCGAGTGAGGAGATGTGGGGTTTGCTTGCTTGGGACCTTAACTTCTATTTTTCCTCTTCCCTTTTTTCGTCTTTTAAGAATATTGTGTATTTTTGTTTAATTGTTATATTCTTTATTCGTTACTTTTTGTTTTTAGCAGTTTAGCTAATTTTCTCAAACTATTTCTCAAAACAATTTATTTTGTACATCTATAAAAGTGTGTTCTAAGGTGTGTTTTATATTTACGTTTTGAGCTTGTTTATTCTATAAAATATTTAACTTATTGATTGTTTCTAAAGTTGGGTGTCAAAGAAGCATTGTCATTGTTAGTTATACCTCATTATAAGTTCATGTCTCACACATGATGGATTTTTGTTAATCATTATTCAACTGGGTTCGCAGGTTTATCTAATTTATACTTGTCACTCGTTATAATTGGGTTCGTGGGTGTACTCGTAAATATCATATATACTTGTTTATGGTTATATATGGCTAAAACTATCATTTGTGATAACATTACTCGTAATAGGATCTTAAACTTACTTTAAAAATACATTTAATAATAACTCTTCAAATTTAATAATTTTTGGTTTCTAACAGCTTCAACATGATATATTTCGGTTTTGATGTTAGTAAACAGGTTTGGGACGAGTATGAACCACATCCATCTCAAACCCGTAAACGTTTATGAAGCGAGTGTCGTACCTGAACACTTAGAAGTTTTTCATTTCACATTCGTAATGCTTTAAGTTATATAAAGACTTTATCAAGTTGCACAATTTAGTTTCGTTTTTATAACAAAAATATTTGGGCAAAGATGTATAAACATATTCATTTAACTCACCATATAAAAATGTCATGTTAATACAATGGCAAATGTTTCTCGACATAAATGGTAGAGACACATCTAACAATAACCATTTTCACAACCGAAAAACAAACTTGTTTCCGACAAACAAAGTTGCCTCTAAAGAAAAACTTTGCTACCGATGGCCTCTGTTATTTCCGATGACCAAGTTGTGCCAATGAAGACAATTACTATCAAAGCTGTAAGTTTTTACCGATGTCTATCTTAAATAACCTACTACACATCAAACAAATCCGAACAATTCTTAGTATGTAACTAACATGTCAAAATATTTTTTCCATACTGATTTGCCAATCTAGCCGACACCAGGGCATTGCCCCTTGAATGCTACTAGGGACTGTTGCTCTTAGGACATTGCTACAAAGAGCTTCGCCCCGGAATTAAATTTCTAAGTTCGATAAGTAAATACAATCTTATACAAATATACATTCCGCACTCTATAACTTGTACAATGTATATACTTATATATTATTCCAATCTAATTACATTAAAATAGTTTGATTAGTAAAGAGTTTGAATCTTTAATGGTTCGGCATGTGCTGGTAACTTTTGTCGATTTTCTTTAGATTAGTTTTCTTTTTTCTACGAAGGTAGTTATAATACTTCGTGAGCAGCTAGGGGCGTTGTCCAAATTACAACAACCTACACCACGGCGACCGAGGCTTGATTGGGGCACAATTTTTTTAAAATTTAATTACCAACCAAACTTCTATCCTTTATGAGTCTTTTTTTTATTATTAAACCTCATGTTCAGGCTATGTGTCGTGGTAATGCCCATGAGTTCGATAAATCCCGATACGTTACAGCCCAACTAGCAAGCATGGTTCCATGACAAAATTTGGTGTAGTCATGGAGCCCCTCCGTAATCATTACATAATCATTGTTTTTTTTTTAAAATAAATAGACAATTTAACATAATATTTTATTAAATAAAAACAACAAATTACATAATTTTATAAAAACCAGCCGTAATATATTTCATTCAAATATTTACAAGAGTCTAACATAATAAACGACATTCCATATAACCGCTCATATTCGATAACATATTCGTTCATAGCACCCTCATCATGATCGTAGTTCGGATATCTCAACACCAATATCCATCTTATGTATATTTTGTCAAACTTTAGAATCACCGATATTAATCTTCCCCATTTCGCTTTTAGCTCATCCACTAGACGGTATGAGTATATGAGATCATAATCACATCCCATATCGTACTCAAACATTAATTCATGTATATGGCTCTCGCCATATAATTCTTTTACATGCTCCCAGTAAGCTTCACCTTGGGAACCATTGGAATCAAGCGACCCCGCCTCATCCTTAACGTCCACCATACAAACGATGAACTCGAGCTCCTTCTCTTTGGTCCACCAATTTGACATTGTCGGTAAAAATATATAAAATGTGAAAGATTTGAAAGAGGAGTAAAAGATTCAAGAGAGAAGTGAAAAGATATGTGGTAAAAATGTAAAAAGATTGTGAGTTTTATCGAGGATAATAAAGAAAAAAAAAGATTTCTACCGTTTATTCAACGGTAATATTTTTAAATTCAAACACATTTCAGGCTCTATAGTCTATACACATCACGCTCTTCCTCATTTTTGCCCTAATAGCGTTCTGATGGGCAGTGTGTGGGCGCTATAAGATGCATTATAGGGCTTAAAAGGTCCACTACACACAACCTCATAGTCATTAACAACTATATATCTTTAACTCACTTACTTAGTATCACGTCATGTCCTTTTAACTTACATCACTAACCATTACACACAACTTAGTTGCAATTACAAATTATGTTTGTTTATTATGATTTATGGGTATTTACTTATGGTTAGAGCATTCAGAGTAGATTACTTATCCTTATCTCTATAATTTATACTTTTATTGTCATTTTTCTTTCTTTTCACTCATAATATTTTTTATACCCTTATCATTAATTCTTTATTTTTTTTTTCAATCACAACCAAACCTCAAATTTTATGGAATCATCAGTTTTTTATTCACATATAAAGATGAACAGTAATTTTTTTCTCTCTCCTTCACTCAAATCACTCACAACTAAACCTTAAATTTTAAGGACTATACTCATAAATTTATAAAGCTATCCGTAGTGGATGGAGCCCCTTGTGGGAGTGATGCGTCATGTGGCGTCCATGTCAGCAAAAATGGCTCAATAGAAAAAGTGGTGTAGTTGTAACCCCCATAAGCCCCCTCTAATTATTACCTAGTTATTATTTTAAAAACCCACTTAATAAAATTTCTCCAATTAAATAAAAGAAAAAAAAAACAACCAATCAACAAGAAAAGGGAGAGCGCCATGTACATCACGTTGACCATCTCAATCTCTAACATGGCGCCTATGGGGGGTGGAGGAGGGTGCCATAGGGGCGTCATGTTAAGGTATTTGGTGAAGATGACGTTACACTACGGATAGCCTAAGGCCTCTACTGTGAATCCTCTTAAGCTGTGTTTGACGCACTAGCTGAAAAGCTAGCTGCTAGCTAATAAGGTAGCTGCTATCTGATAAGCTAACTGGTAGCCGATAAACTATAAGCTAGCTGATAAAAAATAACGTTTGGTAAAAACTACCTGATAAACTAGATGAAAAATATAAAATGACATAAAAGTACATGTCATAAATGTAAATAAAAATATTTATTTATAAGTTAGGGAATGTAAAACTGGAAATATTATAAAAGTAGTTCAACGTTACTCCAACTAGCTTTTCAAAAGCTAGCTTATAAGCTAGTTTTTTGACGTTACCAAACGGGTTTTTTAAAAAAGCTAGATTTAAAAAATAAAAAAAAAACCCGTTTGATACGTCTCAAAAAGCTATCTTATAACGCATCAAACACAACCTTAATATAATTGTCCTCGTAAAAAAACAAAGAAATAAAAAAACATAAGAATATGAATATTGATATCTAGTTTTATTTTACTATTAGAATGATATAATTAAAATAATAATAATATCCTGTTCTTTTGATTTAATGGTCTTGTGTGTGTGACAGATATATAGTTGACTTTTAGGACTTAAGTTGGACATTTAATAAAGTTGAAGGGCCCATTGTTGAAACTAAAACGTCGCCTATCGCCGCTGTGCTATGCCACAACCTAATCAACACGGTGCTCCAGGCCTTTAAATCTTAGCCGTCTATGTATTTCATACGTTTATGTGACATCATTTATACGCTAGTTTTCACGTCATAATTCAATGTGATTTTTTCTTTTAAAACAACAAAAAAAATTTAATAGGTAAATTTGAATCACTGACGATTTACTGTCCCACCCGATCATCTTTATTCTTAGGCTATCCGTAGTCATAACCCCCCACCCTTGGGGGTTATACGCCACGTGGAATCCACCTCATCAAGGGGGGGTTATAAGCAAAATGGTGTAGTCATAACCCCCATAACCCCCTCTAATTATTACTCAATTGTTATATATTAATTAAAAAGAAAAAAAATAAACCAATTAAATCTGGAGAAAAGGAAGGCAACCAATGAGAAATTAGGGGGAGGGGCGTGATAAACATAACGCCCATGCATATTGTATCTAACATGGCGCCAAAGGGGGTGGAGGAGGGCGCCATAGGGGCGCTATGTTAGGTGTTTTTGTGGAGATGGCGCCCCACTACGGACAGCCTTAAGTATAATAAGGTCTGAAAACCATCATCATAAAGAAACACACTATATGTGAGAAAACCTCTACCTCAATATGAAATCCCATTATAATAACTTTGGGTGGTCATCTCAACCATCTGCGTCGGGATCATTAACTTTAAACAACAAACCTACAGTGTTTTTAAATTAAATGATAAGTAATCATTCTCGGACTAAAACATGGATCTACTAGCTTTCTTATCAATTATGCTAGTCTCATATCGGCATGCGAATTCTTCATTTTCTTTCTCTACTGTATTGACTAAAGAAAAGATGAATAACAATATAATAAAGCACGATTATATTACAATAACGGTTTCCTCATTGATGGTATTTCTGTGTGAGTTAAGCCTAAAATGCCACATCTAGTATGGATGGCTGCAATCTCGTCTCAGGAAAACTCACCCGGGTATTGGAGAGTTGAGAGTAGTTCCAAACACCGTTAAAAAAAAAAGGAAATTTGGCCCATATTAATCTCAGTTATCTCGTATTGGCCGATAATAATCTCAATTATGAGTTTTCCCCATAATAATCCCAATTATTAAACCATTGGCCTATATTGAACCGTCGTTAAATGCACACTAATCCAATTAGTATGAGAGACTGTTTGTATAATTTCTTAAAATGAATGGATCGTTTTTTGTAATTTCTTATTAAAAGAATGAGGGAAAAGAAACCGGTGTTCACCACCATCTCCGGAGCCACCCATCCGCCCCCATCGTACAACCACCACCTTCTTCGGTTCAACTTTCAAGTTTAAATCGTGTTATAAGATTCAAATATTCGCGTGTTATGATTTGTTTCATCAGGACTATTAGTCATATTTGTGAAAGTTGAATTAGTAACCTAATCATGAAAGTATTCATGGCACTGTGTTCATTTGAAGTTCGGTCTAATCCGTAATAATTGATGATTTTATGTGTGTAATTCAAGCATGTCATACCTTAATTACACTCTTCTAACATAATTATAAATTATGTTACATCTGCTTCTTATTATTTGCATCTCCTCTGTACATTGAGATTGATAATTTCAAATATTTAATTGATTTATCACTTGTCTTATGAAAGAATTGGCTTATAGTTGCGTGTGAAACAGTCCGTTAGCTCTCGCACAACCTTACGAGACACGTAATAAATTCATGGCTTCAAGTAATGAGCTCGCAGAAGAGGGTTTTCGCCGGAGATGGTGGTGAACACCGGTTTCTTCTCCCTCATTCTTTTAATAAGAAATTACAAAAACAATCCATCCATTTTAAGAAATTACAAAAGCAGTCTGACGGTTCAATATAGGCCAATGGTTTAATAATTGGGATTATTGTGCGAAAAAAATATAACTGGAAATATTATCAGCTAATATGTGATAACTGGGATTAATAGTGGTCAATTTTTCCTAAAAAATAAAATTACAATGACGATTAATTGGGCTTACGATAAATTACAAGTTCGATGTCTAGTTTTAAATTTTTACAGAAGTTGTTGATTCTTAGGGTATGGGGTATACTTCATGTGGTGTGGTCCTTACGTATGTGATGAGTGAACTCTCTAGTGTAGTTTTAGTATGAGGGGTATGGTGGTGTGGCTGTGTTATATGGTGTGGTGTTAATTTTTATAAGTTTAAACAAAAAGAACTTAAAAAAAAAGTTGTATGAGAAACTTTATTTGAGGGACAGCTACCACCTACCTCATCACGCCGCCGGTGCCGATGGGGTTTACCGCACCACTCCGCTCGGCCTTATGATAGAATTATTTTGATTTACGTCAAATCAAGTATAAATTCTCGAATTTGATTAGATGTATGAACGGAAGAACGTCGTCATACGCACGCCAAACATCGGATCCGCATTATCTTGCATATTTGAACTTCAGCCTCCCATTACTTTATTCTATTTCGTTTGTTTGTAAGTGTGTGTACTTAGTGGGTGTGTCAACTCTTGGACCACATTTTTATTTGCGATTTTAAACCATTTTCCCACTTAACCAACTTCATGCTTAAAATTAGAATAAGTCTTTTAATAATCTGAATTATTTTATAAAATACCACTTGGGTTGATAACTCACTAGTAACAGTCCCAAGACTTTTTAAGATAAGAAATAATATTTTTGAAGGGACCTAAAATAGAGTATTGCTGGTAAAAAGTTAATTTACAAAATCAAATTGAGGGGAGTTAAACATTCACAGTAGATTTTCCATTATTATCCTTATAATTTATACTTTTATTATTATACTAGGTTAGTAACCCGTGTATTACACGGGTTGAATAAATATTTATAATAATGAGATAAGTATAATAAAATAAAAATTGATATGAGATTTAAAAATTATGGATATGGATGATATAATTGTAAGATAATATCAAATAGTTATTTTATAGTAGTTAAGTTAAAAGTACATTTATAGTAAATTAGAGTATTTCGTATATCACAGTTGGAAAATAAATTGCTTAATGGTTTACTACAAAGTGGTGTTGAGAATTACAATAATAAAGAGTTATTATTATTTAGGATTACTTGAATTCAGAGAATGTTAAAAGATAATTAGAAAATGTTGAAGATGATAATTGAACTCTTTAAAGTTACTTTTCAGAATATAAAATATAAAAAAGTGTTTGACATTTTAATATTTTAAATGAATAAATCAACCACCCTAATATATAATATTTAAATCAATAAATATTAGTAACTATTGTTACAAATTAAAATTTTGAATGTTACATCTCTTAAAATTAGAAAATTCAAACAATTTATATAAATATGGTAAGTTAGTTAATAAATAATTTATGTAAATATATAAGTAATAAATATTAATACAAATTCATAACTAATTTTAGTTAAATGTAATGTTAAATTTAAGATTTAGAAAGTTGAAATATTAAATTTGGAAATTTTGAATTCTTAAATGAAAAAAAATTGAAATTAAGTGTGGTGTTGACACATGGATTGTTGAGGTGGAGGATGATGTGGACATCCTAGTAAAGTGACATGTGGACACTTTTTTTATTGCTTTATTAGAATGAAAGATTTTTTTCTCTTTCACTCACAACCATAACTAAATATTACTTTTTAAATTTTTATTATTACATTTTCTCTCTTTCTCAATCCGTAAATTTTAGCAAATCACCAGTTTTTTGTCAAATATGCAGATTTGTTAAACTTTTTCTCTCTCCGCTAATCACAACCACTCATAAACAAATCTCAAATTTTACAGATTTATACTCACATATTTTTTAAAGAACCTATTATGAATGCTCTTATGTCCTATGATTTCTGCCATCGTAACCAAATTAAATGCTCCACGAAAGTAATCATCACTAGGCAAAGATAAATTGAGAGTGGAAGGGGGGTTGTTGTGTAGAGAGTTGGGTCATAATTTAATTAAAATATTTACATGATAATCAATAACGATACTCTCGTTATATGATATGGGAAATGTAGTACTATACCAAATACAAATTGACAAAATAAATTAAAGAACGTTGCAGAAACGTTAATCATACTCAACCAATGAGTCTTTTGGTCTTGAGCAAAACCATAACTTCTTAATACTCAGTCTTGAATCTCCAAAATCGTCTAGTCTTTGGGTCTTGAGTTCTTGAATCTTCAAGTTTTAGCACCGCCCTCCAACAATAATGAAATAAAGAAAAGAGGGTTAGTGGTGGTTGAGGATTGCGTTAGAGCTGGTTTCTTAAAACAGATTTTGCTGGTTTCCACGCGAGCACCCATCGTCTCCCAGGGTGCAACAACCGAAATAATAATTGAGGTCGGTGAAAGAAAACGACAAAGACACACAATCTCTAAAGTCAAGAGTACTCCTCTCGAGATCGTTTCCTTATGTATCAAATTTAGTGTTCCCAAATTCGTCTCTATGTCTGTGAAGGTGCAATGACAAATGAACCCAAAGGTTCATATTATTAGGGGTGTTCAAAACCGGATACCCGGAATTTCGGATATCCGAATTTCGGGTATTCGAAAATTTCGGATATCAGTTTTCATTGTCCAAGTCCAAGTCCGAAATTTCGGATATCCGAAATTTCGGATATCCGAAATTTCGGATATCCGAAATTTCGGACTGGACTCGGATAGTTAAAACGGATATCCGAAAATCCAGTTTTTTTTTAAAAAAAAACACAATTTAACAAAAAAAAAACGATAAAACGACAAAACAAATAAACATATTCCAAATCTTCAAATACAAATAAACATAAGTTCGACCTAAAAAACGACAAAACAAATAAACATAGTCCAAGTATTCAATAATTCCTTATTTTTTTAATATAAAATTTATTCTAATTTATTTAAGTTTTCGGATACCGGGTATCCGAAACTTCCGAAAATTTTGTAAATTCTTGTCCAAGTCCAAGTCCGAATTTTCGGATATCCGAGTTTCGGATATCCGAAATTCCGGATATCCGAAATTTTCGGATAATTCGGATACGGAATTTCGGATAATTCGAATACGGATTCGGACTCGGATATTTTTGAACACCCCTACATATTATAGTGTTGCAAGACAATCAAAACAGGAAAATTTATTATGTTTTTCCACCCAACAAACTTACGGTTGTGTGGGAGGTACCACTGTTCATTTTATTGTCTGTTTTGATTTACAGATCTAAGCCTTCACATAGATCTAGTCGGACATTGGCCTCTATTCTTTTCTTCCGGTTAGGCTATGATGTTTTTCTAGTGACGGCGTGGTGTTAATCACAATTGTTAACTAGATCTGAGCCGTTTTCTAGTTTCATCTTTTATGGTTGTAATGTGTTGCTTTTTATGGTGTTTTTCTTTGATTTGGTTTCTTCTATTTAACATTAATCATTCGATATCTGGATTAGATTTGCGAGCTGTTGCACAACGATTTGTTGGATTTTAATGTTGTGTTCATGTTGTGGACAGAATACCGTCTAGACTTCTTTCTGTTAGACGAGTGTTATTTTCTGGTGAAGGCGAGGCGTTTATTGCAGCCATCACTCAGATCTGAGCCGTTTTTAATGGAGCAGAGTTGATGGCTTGGCAAAGGCTGCTTCACGATTGTTTGATGCCGGAATATCATCTTTGGCGGTGGAAGTGACTATTTCACGATGGTTCCTTTTATTCATTATATGTATACAATTGTTAAGTTGCGGTTATGAGGGATGTACACTGTTCATTTTAGAAGACTTCTCAGCCGTACATGAGATTGGGGCCATGATTTGTTATAGCTATACTCCTCTCTTCTTTATTCACGTTTACACCATTCTCCCTCTCTTCACATTAACGCGTAAACTCTCTCTCTCTCTCTCTCCTCAACGTTTACATGTTCCTTTTATTAGTTTGTGTTTGTTTGCTCTTACCGGTGCACTTTCCCTGGCTACGCGTTATGTTGTTCATTTTTTACCGGTTTGCGATGATGGTTTTGGCTGCGAGGCGGCATTTATCGCAACTGTCGCTAGAATCGGAGCTATTTATACACCCGAGCCTTGAAGGCGATGATGTGGTTATAACGTGATTGTCACGGATGATGTTTACGGAACATGCTATGATGATTTGGGTTTTCCGATTTGAGCCTAGAATTTACGTTCATGTCTTTGTTGATGGGTTACGGAGGCTGTCATGGATTAATGTTATTTTTCCTATAATTATGTTTCATTTTCTTTTTTGTGAAGATTGTAGTTGATTTCTTCCTTTTGAAATGAAGGTTGGAAAGAGGTACCAATGATCTCTAGCTCAACTAGCTAAGGTGAGGTACCCAAAGACATTAAAAGTGCTCGATTTTGAGTTAACACCTGTGACAAAAAATAAATAAATGAGGTTCAGGTTGGGCGGGGTTTCTCACATATGGTGAGTTTCCTTCTTATAGAAAAACGAAGATGATCGAGTGGATGTGTAATGATACCAATGATCTCTAACCTAATTGGCTAAGGGGAGGTACCCAAGACATTATAATGGGAAGGTCTTGGGTTCAAGTCCCACTTATAACAAAAAATAAATAAATGTGGGTTACAAGTTGGGCCAGGGGGTTTCTCACCTATGGTGAGTTTCCGCCTTATGGAGATTGAAGATGATCGAGTGGGTGGTTAATGCCCCCGTCAGTAATCCAAATTTATAGTTAAAAAAAAAAGTTGGAAAAGGGGAGAGGACATAGACTTAATGGCGGCGATCATTGATGAAGATGATGACGCGTTGAAGGATTTTAAGAGAGGCTTTAGGTCTTCAATGTGTGCCATTTTTTTATTTTTTTTTTCCTTTTGGGAAATTAATTTGGGATCCGGCGGTAATAGATTTACATTGTATGTGTATTTAGTCTTATTTCTATCATTTTTAATACTATGTTAATATTAATAGTTATATTAACATGTATGACATCGGTTCTTCGTATTTATCTTTATATAACGTGCTAATCTATTTCAAAATTTAGAAGTTTTTTTTAGTAAAGAATCTAACGTCTTTAATAAAATATAAATGGCTTTGGATATAACGAGTCTATCATATTTTTGCTTTTACTTATACAGTTTACTGTCATAATGCGTGAACAAATTACCACCTTATTAATAATAAGGTACATTCATGTCGGGTTGTATGATAAATGGTTGTGGTTGTAATAAAAAAAATTATTGTTGCCTTCTGTTTTTGTTCTCACCCATTTAGGTTGTGACTCGTGAAATATTTAATTGCTAGAGTTTATACATGATGAAATAGAAAGTCTGTTAGTGATTTTTTTATTAAAAATGTATTGTACCTTTTTCAAAAAGGTCGAAATGTAAAAAATTGACCGTTTCACGTTTCACATTGAGAAGTAGTGGTAAGAGAAGAGGGGCGAGCGAGAGAATCTTACCGCTGGTCTCACCCTCTTACCTGGTAAGCACAGGATGGAGGGCGGTGTACATACCGCTTAACTTAATGAGAATTAAAATATATATACCGTAAACTCATAGAGTTACAAATCAAAGATAACATAACATAGTAAATAAATAAATAAATTACTGAGCTTGTAATTCACAACCATTTTGAGAGGAGACAATATCTGAAAGCAAACAACCCCATGATCTTATCAATATTATAATATGAGTACTGAAACATGTCAAATACGCTTAAGTGTACATTGGTGGTGGCGAGCTTGATTCAGGTGGAATCATACTACGGGGAGGGTTTCCCTTTGGTGTTGGTGGTGTTCTTGGATCGTTTCGATCGATTCTGAATTTCCCACTTTGATCTACATTACCTCAATATCATTACTGTTATATTTAGAAAAAATAAATTTTAATAACTTAAATTATAACTTACTGATTATTAATAATATATATTAGCAGTTTGACCAACTTTCATAATTTGTTGCCAAAGATAATATTAGTAGCATAATTATCAATTTATCTTGATTTTCAACTCATAATGATCACCGTCAATAAATAAGAAAATATACAATAAAAAACCAAACAAGTGTAAATTAAGTATAAATCTATGATGATTATGCCACTCGAATAACCTTTAACAACAAAAATAGAAGTTAAAAGCGTTTCTGATCAAACTTAGAGTATGAATTATAATGGATCACCAAGTCAAAGTTTGAATTATTAAAACATAATTTTAATTTTATTTACTATCAGCGGAATTCGTGTTAACGAAGGACCAAAACAGTGTTAGTGTGGTCATCAGACGAGGCCCCGACCAAGTCATAGCCAAACAAACTTACTAGAACTTTGCCTATGGTGCATATTTTCTTTTTAGAATACTGAACTTTTTAGTTTAGAAGTAGAATTTTTTTCCTTCCAAAAAAGTAGAGACGTCCCTACATACATAATATATATGAGTATGTGTATACGAGTATGTGTATACGCACTCATAGCAACCATATAATTAACATCAATAAGAGAACTATATATATATGAGAAGAAAAATGATGTTAAAATAAACCTGCAGTAATCAAGAGAAGCTGCAAAATGAAGATAGCAGCAATGAAGATGAAGATGGAAACCCTTCTCACACCAATGTAGGCCATGGAAAGAAAATTCAACTTCCTACGTCTTCAAAATGATTCAACGGCCTTTTTAACTACAAAATTCAACTAAAACATGAACCATTTGCTATTTTCTACATTTTTTTATTTATTTATTAATCAATTTATTGACCACATTAATTAGATTAGTGGATCCATCCACACCTAATGATGTAGCGATAAGTCAATAACCAAACCATTAAACAAGTTGGCAATGTGATTTTTTTTAACGGTCAACAAACATAACATTGTCCAGGTATTCCGTATAGGGTGACCCAGTAACAAGATGCCACTGTCGGCTGGTCTAACCCGTCCGCATAGGGCCCTTAAGCGCTATCCAAGTTATCTTCAATTTCGGAGAAAATCCACTCGCCCAAAAGCTCACTGGTGACAACACTCGATCACTCTTGGGATCGAAGCAGAGACTTCAAAATCCTAGTCTTACTGCATAGAGCCCTCATGCCTCAGAACAATAATGTTGGGAGCAAAGATAGAATCTGAGTCACTTGGACATCAGGTAATCACCTTTGCCACTCCAACAAGAAGTCATTCGCAACGTGACTTCTCAATTGCCAATGCCAATATTGTTAAACAAAAAAACGTACGGATTAAACTATATATATTTAGCATGTAGATAAATGAATGATAATATATTATGATCCAGGGAGATGATCATTTGAGAATCAATTGATTTTGAGAACTTTTGAAGAACATACGTTCAAAAGTTCAAAAGTGTAAAAATGTAATTAACTAATAAAAACAAACTTAATGCTTGTAATTAAGCTAAAGCACATAATGTTGTCTATTAAATGATGAGATTTTTTATCAGCTAAAATCATCACATCATACCTATATTTTGTAGGATTTAAACCTATAACCTTTTTATTCGGAAACAAACATTTTACTATAATGTTGTCCCATTAAAGACTTTCAAATGACGAGATTAGAGATGTTGGTTTGATTGAAAAATGATATAATATATTCTCATCAGGTTCGCAAGACATGTATATATGTTAGGGGATGCAGGTGGAGCTCGGCTAGCACTGCGGATAGTCCACGGTTAAGCAGCTACATCATCATCAGTCGTGTGGCTACTTCTTGCGGTTTTGATCTCCGACTACTATTAGTCGCTCAAAGAGATTGTGAGGGAGCCACTTTCCTTTTTTTTTTTTACATTTGATTAGTCACATTTTTATTATTGGAGGAAGCTCTTTCTTTCTCAACCTCTTCTCATTCTACTATTTTTTTAAAATTTCAGGTGTCACTTGTTTATTAGAGGAAGATGGTCACTTCCTCCTAATCCATCACGCCCTCCCTTGAAAATTATCTCTCAACACGCCCGCTATCTAAAACTGGTCATACGCAACTACACTTTTATCACTTTCATAATTTTATTACTTTCATGTTTTTTTAAGCACTTCAACCGTTAAACTTACTATCTTTTTTTTTTTAACGGCGATCATCTCCACTTCTTGGGGTGACAGTGACTGGCATGTCCTCTATGGGGAATTAAGCTCGTACATCAGCCTCCCCTATGGGGAAACTCGTACATCAGCCCTGCACTTAATCAGGACACCAGTTCAAGAGAAACTGGTCCACTACCTGAAAAACCTTCTGTTAGGATTGAACATCTGATCTTTCAATCAGAAACTTAATCCTCCCTGAGATATAACGTTTAAGATTATATGATACATTAAGGGTGGGCGGAGTGCTCACCGATTTCTTCGGCATCATCATCGACATCATACATGCCGATTCGTCATGTATACCTTGGGGCGAATCATCATCGGCATCGGCATTGATCACAAGTTTTTCGGCATTTGAATGCCGAAGTATGCCGATATTTTTGTGTGTGTGAGGTGGTGCCCACTTCCAAGTTTACCGAGATTTTATGGTACCCACTTCCAATCATCCAAACCTACCAATTCAACATCAACCTTCTCTCTCTTGTTGGCATCATCTCATTGGTCAGATTCTCATACCTAAATCAAGCATACCTCCCACCCTAATACATCGGATATCTCAAATTTTAAGGACTCGTGTCTATAAAGATTTTGCCGATCTTCCATTCACATACATATTGATATATATAATACATCCGATCCCTCCATTAAGAGTATTATAATTTATGGTATTTTAGTAATAAATTGCCAATAAAAATATTACTAGTAAAAAGGATAACATGAGAAAAGGATAAATCTGACTTAAATTTAGTAATCTAGCGTAATTTACGCCTTTTTCAACTAAACACGACAAAAGACGTATCTTTTGACAATGCTAATGAAGTGGATGAAATTGATAAAAAAAATAAGAACATCCGGAATAAATTTAGCAATTCTAACGTAATATATGTTTTTTATTTTATTTTACCGATTTCAACACAACATAAGTGGTTTAAAGCTAAATCCAATAAAAATGTGTGATCAAAAGCAATATATATACTTTTTAACATCCAGCAAAAAGATTTTATTAATATAGGAACTAGCGAGGAGCTAGATGGTATATGGGTAAATTAAAAAATAAAATTAAAGCAATTATTCAATTTTAAACTTGCTAGTTTGCCCTGATTTTTTCCCCTAGTCATCATAAGAATAATGTATTTTGATCATCTTTATGTCTCTATCCTAACGTTTCTCATCCTTTTAAAGTTTCTTGATCATATCCGGCATTTTCAAAGTTTATGAGTCCTCAAATATTTTGACGGAGCAAATAAAAGGAAAACAATTATACGGTTGAGAGTTCAGGAATATTTGAGTTATAAAAAATAATATATTCTTCCTGACAATCACAAAGCAAATCTATGAATCTGTGATATTGGTCCCGTAATGATTCACCTTTTGCCTGATTAAACATTTCAAACATTTTCTTCAAGGTTTCTTGCTTGTCTGTGAATTCAGATGGAAAACCAACCGAAAGAACCGATATTGACAGTTTTTTGAATATTCTCACAATTCCTTGATGTGTTACACGCCTGATTATCTGATTTTAAAATTGGAACTGCACCCTGACCAGCATCATGAACAGCGGAAAACCATTCAGGTGAACCTGCAATCAATTTTGAGATTGTTTCCATCTTGTAAACTCAAGAATAACCATCTGAAATCTTAACCGACTGATCCCGAAAAAAAAAGCTGCTCTCTTTTGAAAAGAGTCCGAAATGTCTTCCTTTACTTATGGTCTTGAGATGGTGATGCTAAAACTACACGAAAAAAAATTGTACTTTTTTTAGAGATCTCACAGAAGAGTTATCTCACGGAACATTTTACGAAAAGTTTAGACATTTCGCTCATATATTTCGCAAAATTCTTTAGACATGTCGCACAAACACTTTTCGCGCAGTTGTTTGTACGAAAAGTTCGAAACGCGATGTATCTTAAAAATATTTCGCAAATTTGACTTTTCGCAACACAGAGATTTCGCAGTTTCTTGATTATTCGCAGTTTCCTCAGCAAATTTCGCAAAAAATCGTCATTAGCAGACCTGCAACTGAATTTTTTCGATTCCAGGAGCAATTCTTCATCGAAACTAATAAAACTTTATTTCAGATTCTCGAAATAACACCACGAAATTAATCAAATCAACAAATCATTGAATTTCATCTGTATAGGATCGAATTTGATAAAAAAAACGCTAAAAAATCGACAAAAAATTGAAAACGGATCTGAAACACGAACTAAAGATCTGATCGATCCGGATCACAAGCACCAAAGACTCTGATACCACTTGTAGGCCCAGAAAACGGGATCAAACTCAATCCGAATCAATAACACTCAATGATTAGACCTGTTTTATGTACACAATGATAACAAATCATGAAGATGAATTAGAAATTTATAAGAACATATTCAAGCAAATGATGATGATTAAGAATTCGCTAAAAAAACATATTCAAACCGTAATCACAGATTATAGAGAGAAGAAAAAATTGAATGATTGTAGATCAAAATCTACATATTTAAAAAGATCAATTATTAAAGTTAAACTTAGTTAAACAAAGTCAGGCTTCATAAAACCAGTATATGTTTAATCGTTTACATAATTCATGTAATATAGCAAATTAATACCAAACATGTTCCACTGAGACTCATCATCACCAAATAAAAAGTATTATAAATGTTAATTAAGAGCCGATAACACTTTTTAAGACACATAAAGTTGTTATAACGTACTATGCGCTTCGTCACTTTGTGGTTAATCATGACCTATGTGGATATAATTATAGATGATTATATATACAAATTACGGTCGTTTGTAATTAGTTAGGAGTAATTATAGCGAGGGTCAATATTGGTTGATGATATGTTACATATGGTTAACTAGACTTATTCATTAATTAGTGTCAGTTGGGGTAACAGTTAGTCAATTATGATAAATTAGGATCAATTATGGCTATTACCATTTAGAATTATTTATTCTGAATGCTGATCTTATTGAATACACCATGATGGGTCATAGATTCACTTATATGTCTGACTCTGGTGACAAGTTGAGTCAGTTGGATCGTTACCTTATATGCCGAGATGGTTTAAATAGATGGCCCTCAGTCAGCTCTGTGGGGCTATCACACTTATACCAAGACAACAATAAGCACCATGAATTAACAGTAAATGAACTCAGTAAATTGGACCTTTTGGCTGAAACCCGAAACCTTAATGAAGATGAACTACAAAGGAGATTGGAATGTAAAGAACTATATCGGCGATTGATAAGGCTAGAAATTCTGATCTACAACAAAAAGCTCGTTCTAGGTGGGCTTTTGATAGCGATGAGAACACTAGCTACTTTCATGGAATTATCATTGCTAATTTAAATTATAATCGGATAGATGGTTTATTTGTCAATAGAGTGTGGACTACTGATCCCCCTCTGGTGAAGCGGGCAGTTTTCGACTTCTATTACACCTAGTTTTTGGAACCTAGTCATGATCGGCCTTAATTTCCCTGCCCTAATATCCCAACGATCACAGATTTGCAGACTGACACTCTTATTACCCTTTTTTTAGCTTATGGAGGTACGTAATGCGCTCTTTGAATGTGATGGTGATCGTGCTTCTGGCCCGGATGGTTTTAACTTTTACATGAGATTCCTTAAAAATTGCTGGGATGGAATAACATTGGATTTTATGAAACTCTTTAAGCGCTTTTATGTCACTGGCCAGTCGCATCCTGGATGCTTCTTATCCTTCATTGTTCTTATTCCTAAGGTGGAGGACCCTTCCTCATTGGATGATTATAGGCCAATAAGCTTAATTGAATGCATCAACAAAGTAGTCTCTAAAGTCCTTGTCAATCGACTTAAGGGTGTGATTGCTTGTCTCATTCCGGATGAACAATCTCTTTATCTCTCAAATAGGAGTATCCTCGATGGTCCTCTTATACTCAATGAGGTAATTTCATAGATTAAAAAATCCAAGAAAGCTGGATTGTTATTTAAGATCGATATAAATAAAGCTTTCGACTCCTTAAATTGGGGTTTTTTTTGGATAAAGTAATGACACATATGAAAGTTCAAATGAAATGGCGATCTTGGATTATGGCGATTATTTCATGTTCAAAGGATTTTATCCTTGTGAACTGTTCTCCCATCGGAGAATTTTATTGTCAAAGAGGTTTGCGAAAAGGAGATCCTCTGTCCCCTTTTTTATTTATTATTGCAATGCAGGCTTTATCTTGTTTCACAAAAAAAGGAGACTGACTAGGGTTTATTTCATGGTATTCGCTGCTCTTCTACTTGTACAGAATTGACTCACCTATTATATGTTAATGATGTGATTTTTTGGGGGCAATGGTCGGAGACGAACTTATTGAACTTAAGACGTATTACGTGATGTTTCTTCATGATTTCTGGCCTCGATATTAGTTTGAACAAAAGCACACTGTTTGGATTTGGCATGGGGATTTTGAAAATAGAAAGAATGGCTGCAAATATGCGTTGTAAGGTGGGGAAATTACCATTTACACATTTGGGCCTCACCATTGGGGCTAACATGAACCTAAGTAAGAATTGGGACACTGTGATTAACATTTTCCGAAAACGGTTATCAAACTGGAAAGCCAAAACCTTATCATTTGGTGGCATAATTACCTTGATAAAGTCAGTTCTCAATTCTTTACCCACTTATTTCTTCTCACTAATCTGGGCACCTTACAATGTTGTAGACAAGCTTGAACGCATCAGACGAGACTTTTTATGGGCCTGTGGGGCCGAGTCTAGGAAAATAAGTTGGCTTTCACGGGAAAAAACAATTGCACCAACAGAATATGGTGGTCTCGGTCTCGATTCTCTCAACGACACAAACATGGCTTTTATGGCTAAGTGGTGGTGGTGATTTAAAACCCAAAGTAATTCTCTATGGCAGAAAATAATCTGGGACATCCATAGCTTCTCGCGGGCTTGGAATTTCATTCAAAGGAAAAGCTTAATTTTGGGGCCATGGAAACAAATAGTTCGTGTCACCGTTGATTTGGAGAATCTTGGTATTAACCTCATGATGTTGATCAAAGGAATAGTATGCTCTGGCTCTAACATACTTTTTTGGATTGATTGTTGGTTGGGTAATCAGCCACTAAGGCTGCAATTCCCTTTGCTTTTTCAACTTGAGGCTGCCACATATTGTTACGTAGTTGATAGAATTGGTTCATCGGCACTTGGTGTGAGCTTTAATTTTCTTTGGGAGCGGACGCCCATGGGGATGGATGAACTAAATGAACTTAACTCCCTGATGTCTGTCTTACGTGTAGCTGTAGGGAGGGAATGATAAATGGGCTTGGGAGGATGCTGACAATAACACATTTTCTATGAGAAGCCTAAAACAAACTTGTGGAGTAAAAAAATGGTGATAGATCAAGGCTTTGATTGAAACAATTGGATCCCAAAGAAAGTGTCTTTTTTGGCTTGGAGACTCAGGCTCAATAGACTTGCAACTGTTGACTCACTAATAATTCGTGGCATAAACCTCCCAACATCATTATGTCCTATATGTTTAGAGTTGCAGGAGACTTCCAACCATATTTCCGTGGAATGTAGATTTGCTCAATCTTTATGGGATTACATGGGTCGATGGGTTCAACTGCCATCTTTTTATATGTTTTCTTCGCAGGATCTTCTAGTCATGCACATATATATCAGGGGAAATGCTGTAAAAAAGAAAACACTCCAGTTGGGGATTTTCACAGCCATAGGTATCTATGGAGAGCAAGGAATGACTTGGTGTTCAACCAAGTGCTGGTAATAATGTCCAAAATAATAGAAAGCATAAAGGTGCTTAGCCATCTATGGCTTACAAGTCAATTGAGGAAGAAAATATCATGGGAGAATTAGTGCGTTTTAATCTTTCTAGCATTGTGATGTAATCCTCATGTATTATGGGGTGTTTTTTTCTCTTGTATTTTCCTGTTCTAATCTTTGGACTTTGTCCACTTACTGTGGTTTTGTTGATATTTGTGCTGGCCATTTCAAAAAAAAAAAGAGTAGTGAAAATATCATTTAATGAAGGTCAAGGTAATTAAGGACAATAATGGTTAGTGATAATCAGTTAGGATCGATACTGGTTAATGATGGTCTATTACGGTGAATTAATTAGCATTATATTTTTCCGTAACAAAAACTTTAGCCACGGGGTTTTTGTTAAGGATCAAATCCGTTGCAAAATGGTATATGCTACAGATTTTACCGTAGCAAATGCTTATTCCTATAGTGGAATTTTGATGTGAGTATATTTTATACTGGTTTCTTACAATTAATTCTATAGTTTTAATGGTTATAATATATTAATTCGCATTATATTTTCTACATTTTATACTTTATGTGTTTTGAGTTTATTTGTCATAGGTGATGCATTTTGAGTTGTTTTAGAAGAATTGGAGAATTGAAGGTCAAAAAACCCGAGCTTTGGAGGATTAATCTAGTGAAGAAAAGTTGGTTCGTGAAGGCTCGGTGTGTTCGGGAGTGTATTAGAAGTTGCTTGGGCTTTGGAATAATTCAAGTGGATCAAAATATGAAGATTGGGCCTTGAAACAAGTTAATTGGGCTGGAAAATAGTGATTGGGCCAAAAATACCGAAGCCCAGGACCCCCGTAGTGTCGCGAGGGAAACTTCCAAAACCCTCGCGACACGATCCGGGTCGATGTCGGCAGATTTTCGAGATTTTTGATATTTGACGTATTTAAGCAGTTTTTATGTTTTTTTCTAAAAGAACTTCGGATGTAGCCGACCAGAACACTCCCAGAGACGAATTTCTTCATAGTTTTTCATGGTTTTCTTAGTTTTTAATCATTTGGAGATGTTTGTGATGTCCGGCTAAGTCCGCGTGATTACCGACGGTGAACGGTTAGCGTTTTCTTTATCGTTTTCAGTTATTCTTTGTCTATTTTCTGACTCTATAAACATAGTGACAATGTTTGATTCATATGGATGTTCAATTTAATCTATTTATCTTGCGTTTTGGTTGCATATGTGCCCCCCGCTCCCGGACTACCTTTCAAAGCATAGCTCTAGGACTATACTTAGCTCATACGTAATCTCAATGTTAGGTTGGATTGGGTTGAATTGATTAACTGAATTGGATTAGGAATTAGCTAACCGGGATCCTGAGGTTGTCACGTTTTAATTTACTGTTTTCTCAATCGAGTTAATGTTAGTTTTCTTAGAATTAATATAAATCAATTTCAACAGCTAAGAGGCATTTAGATAAAGTAATTTAGGGTTTAGTTTAGTTCATCTGAGTTAGTGACAGTAACTTAGATTAAGTAATTAGGATCACTAATAACCACCAACTCCCCTGGATTGATACCCGACTTACCCTGTCTATAGGTAGTTAGGATTATTTGTAACGGTCACGACACCCGTTATCAAATTGGCGCCGTTGCCGGGGAGTACGTGCGCTTATTAGTGATTTTAGTTTTTTTTTTAGTTAACTTCTTGTTTTGTTTGTTTTTCTAAACACTCAAAAAAAAAAAAAAAAACAAAACAAAAAAAAAAACAAAAAAAAAAACAAAAAAATATTTTAATTTTGCTTGTCTAGTAGTTAAAAAAAAAAAAAAAAACCAAAAAGATTTTTAATTTTTTTTGCAATTTTTAATTTTTATTAATTTCGTTTAATTTCAAAAAAAAAAATCGTTATAATTGTCTGAGTTGCCAATTTCGATTCCAGTGCATCTATTTTATTGTTTAGATCAGTGCTACGCATTTGGTTTCGTTGTTTTTGTTTGTTTGCAGGTGCTTTGAGATAATCATGGTTAAGGAAGAAAAGTGCTACAATTGCGGGAGTAGATTTCACAGAATCAAGTTTTGCCCAACGTTGCCTTACGGGATCAGGATTGTCGAGGACTCGGAAGATGAGGAGGAGTATGACGATCCACGATCGTATCATCATTATCAGGGATCTCAGTCGTACAATCAGGGATATTCCCAATGCGTGAATTATAATTATTTAAATCATGATGTTTATTCTAATAATAATTATAATTCTAACTTTACATCGTTTGCAGGATATGAGGATAGATATGGGAATAGTTCCACTCAAGCAGCATATGAGGTTCAGCAGGATTTTGACCAAGGGTATCCCCAGTACCCCCAACATCAGCCTGAACAAAATTACAATCAAGGGGGTTATGACCAAGATAGATACATTCAGGGATACGACCAAGGTTACTATCAGGATGAATATCAGAGTGACTCGTATGATTATGTGGATCCACAGCACGATCAGGAGGAAGAAAGTAGTGCTCAGCTTAGTGCAATGATGGAAATGCTGGATTCCCTCATCGAGGGCCAAATGGCTTTAGAGAGGAAGTTTGATATCCAAGAAGCGAGGCACGAGGCATTGTCAAAGCAGGTGGCGCAATTGGCGGAAGACTTGGCCAATTCAGAAGTGGAGTACTGGGAAGTGCCAGAAGATGAAACGGATGAAAATGTATGTTTATCGAAACCTGAAGGAGAAGTTTGGGAAGAAGATGATGAGGCGATTGAGGTTGAGTGTGAAGTGGTGCATGAGGAAGTTGATGCTGTTGAGGAGATAACCGTAGAAGTTGAGAGTGACATGGAACAAGCAGAATGCAAGATCGTGGTTAAAGATGTGGTTGATGAGCAAGAGATTGAGATCCCGCAAGGTAATATTGATTCCCCTCCCTCTTTATTTATTTTGCAGGTAACTGAGGAACAACCGGTAAGGAAGAGGAAGGTCGAGGAAGATGACATTGGGCAGATACAAACCAAGAAGCTCCGCAGTTATGTTTTGTGAAGTGTCATGTGTGCGAAATTGCAACTTTTAATGCGACATGTCAATTATCGGGCGCATGTTGGCAACTCTAAAGGTAAGTGTTCGATCCATGATGAATTTGTTTTAATTTTCAATTTGATATTGTTTCACATGTTGAATTTGAAAAGAAAAATTAAAGAGACGTGTGAAATACCGAGCGTTCCTCGGTAATGCAATTGGCAAGTGCGGATTGAAGAAAATGAAGTGGAGTGTCAAATACCGAGCGTTCATCGGGAACTCGGTTGGGAAGTGTGGACTGAAGCCACCGTGAGCAGAGAAGGAAGGATGGTCTGGCTGAAGACCATAAACTTAGCGCTTTCTGGGAGGCAACCCAGTGGTAGGTTTTTATTTTATTTGTTTTATTTTTTATTTTGTGTGTGTTTTGTGTTTTGTGTTTTTCAGGATTCGGATCAGTTTTCGGTGATGGAATTGAGCAAAAATTGAGTGTTCCAGGTATGTTTAGGACTAGAATTAGAGTGGAACAGGTTGTGATGGGAATTTTAGAGGTTTTGACAGAGAAGAAAGCATTTTCTAAGTGTCTAAAAATTTTAAAACTTTCTGTCGAAAAGAGGGTAGGGCGGTACGCCCCAGTTCTTCACGTTCTGGGCGGTACGCCCTCGGAATGGCTGTCAGGCATTTTTGTTTTTTTCTTATCTCCGATCACCGGTACGTTTCCTATTTCTATTTATTTTTATTTGTTTGTTTTAATTCTTATTTATTTTTGTTGTTCTTTTTAACACATTGAGGACAATGTGTCACTCAAGTGTGGGGAGGGGAATAACACTTTAGTTGTGTTTATTTTTTGTGTGTGTTTAAAAAAAAAAAAAAAAATTATAAAATATTGAAAAATGTCTTTGGATTAACTTGCAAATCATGGAAAATGATAGTACAATTGGGAATCGGTTTTCAAAGTAAAATAAAAAATAGAGAAAGAAAAGGGAAAAGTGGTAGAAAAGGAGAGAATGGAAAACATGGCTAATCTGTGATGTGTCGGTAGGCCCAACTGATCTAGGAATAGCTTAATAATCCCATTGTGTTTATTGTTGTATAAATATGTAATTAAATCAGTCTGCTAGTGGGTTCCCATTTTAGGGGTGATAGGAAGATTGAAACTGATGATTAGGAGGAAAAAGACCACTTTAAATTAGAGACTTATATGTCCTTAGAATAACCTGGCACGTTATGATCTTTTTGCGAAAGCAAATCCGAGAAATAACGGCGCCCCATCTTTCCATCTTTTGAGCATATTAGGTAAATAATTTGGTTAATAATTTTAGAGTGAAGGGACAAAATACTCATGTACAAACTAAGGATAGTATCCCGTGGTGCGTGCCTCTGATGATGTTCCGGATCTCGCGAGCAAAATACTCATGTATGATCTCGGGGGTAAGACCTTGTGAGAGAATGCCTCTGATGATGTCCGTTGGTAATCATAGTTAAAATTGACCAATTATCAATTCAAAAAAAAAAAGAAAAAAAAGAAAAATAAGAAAAAAAAGAGAGAAAAAAAATATATATATATAGCAAATTAGAGAAATAAATGCTCAAAACTTCGCATCCATCTATTCCATCATTCTGTGGACATATGAGTATCTGGTTTAAAGGCGGGTGGGGAAAATCTATAAATATCATCTTGAGTACCCATTGCTTTGACTGAATTTGATTCGGAAGTAGGTTGAACTTGAACCTTCTGAATGTGGGACACATAGGCAGATTGATAACTCTATTCGGTAAATTATAAACACTTTGGGGGCGAAACAAAAGGTCGGTGGTTGGGTTTAGTCGGACCGAAATACTGGTAATTGCAGTTAGTCTATGTGATTACATTATGGTTGTGGAATTGATTTGGTGGATGAGTTAAAAGGTAAATGATTTTGAGATTGATTTCCCAATTATGATTCCATGGCAGTTTTTCCGAGACGGAAAAAGATAAGTGTGGGGATGTGATGTGAGTATATTTTATACTGGTTTCTTACAATTAATTCTATAGTTTTAATGGTTATAATATATTAATTCGCATTATATTTTCTACATTTTATACTTTATGTGTTTTGAGTTTATTTGTCATAGGTGATGCATTTTGAGTTGTTTTAGAAGAATTGGAGAATTGAAGGTCAAAAAACCCGAGCTTTGGAGGATTAATCTAGTGAAGAAAAGTTGGTTCGTGAAGGCTCGGTGTGTTCGGGAGTGTATTAGAAGTTGCTTGGGCTTTGGAATAATTCAAGTGGATCAAAATATGAAGATTGGGCCTTGAAACAAGTTAATTGGGCTGGAAAATAGTGATTGGGCCAAAAATACCGAAGCCCAGGACCCCCGTAGTGTCGCGAGGGAAACTTCCAAAACCCTCGCGACACGATCCGGGTCGATGTCGGCAGATTTTCGAGATTTTTGATATTTGACGTATTTAAGCAGTTTTTAGGTTTTTTTCTAAAAGAACTTCGGATGTAGCCGACCAGAACACTCCCAGAGACGAATTTCTTCATAGTTTTTCATGGTTTTCTTAGTTTTTAATCATTTGGAGATGTTTGTGATGTCCGGCTAAGTCCGCGTGATTACCGACGGTGAACGGTTAGCGTTTTCTTTATCGTTTTCAGTTATTCTTTGTCTATTTTCTGACTCTATAAACATAGTGACAATGTTTGATTCATATGGATGTTCAATTTAATCTATTTATCTTGCGTTTTGGTTGCATATGTGCCCCCCGCTCCCGGACTACCTTTCAAAGCATAGCTCTAGGACTATACTTAGCTCATATGTAATCTGAATGTTTGGTTGAATTGAGTTGAACTGATTAATTGAATTGGATTAGGAATTAGCTAACCGGGATCCTGAGGTTGTCACGTTTTAAATTTACTGTTTTTCGTTCAAATCAACATTAGTTTTCTTAGTATTTAATATCAATCAATATTCAACAGCCAAGAGGCAACCTTTTATATTTTCAGTAATTTAGGGTTTAGTTTAGTTAATCTAGGTTAGTGACAGTAACTTAGGTTAGGTAATTAGAGTCGCTAATAACCACCAACTCCCTTGGTTCGATACCCTAGCTTACCACTATCTACAGTTTAAGTTAGGTATTTGTATAGCGGTCACGACAAACCGTTATCAATGCTTCGATATTTGCTACGCATTTTCACTATTTATGGTATTCAGGTTTTATGGCCCCATTTCACCTATTTTCTTTGGGGGAGATTACATGCATTCAACACATATTTCATTGGACACAATATGCTTTTATGATACATACATATTATATAAGACACTTCAAATCATGCTAAGTCCCTTCCCAACTGAACCGTTAAATAAGTGTATAGCAAGGTAATCATGGATAGTGCTATCACCTTTAACAACCCTTACTCGCGTAAGTCGCGCTAACTTTAGTTGTAGGTCAAAACGGGTGCATTATGGACCTACTTTTCACGCTGAGGTCGGTGATGAACATGAGCAGGGGGCATTTCATTTCAGTTCAGCGTTGGGCCAATAACTTATGCTAATTTGTAATAGTGTTTGATCGACACATGTCTTGAAAAGTAGTTATTATGGTCCATCATAAATCATTTACATTTACAATAGAACTCTGTGACCTCACCGACATTATTTTTGACCCGTTTGAGCATGTTTGTTCATGTAATTAAATTTCTTGGCACTCACATACACGAGCATGCATCAAGTTCATCATGTTAGGATTCATCATTTGGGACGTTCATGTTAGGAATATGTTATGTTTTGATGAACAATTATTTCATCATTCCGCTTCCGCAAAACATTTGAACTATTTTGATGTAACTATTAAATGTATCTTTAATTAAATATGCACTTACAAAATCATATAGTTGTCTTTCAATGTAACTTGTTTTTGTTGTGTCCCGTGAGAGGCTCTTTAACAATGTTGGCATAATTTGATTTAAACAAAGATAATAATATTACGGAAGTAAATCAAATTGAAAGACCACAATTCATAAAAATATTTTTCTATAAATCTCAAATGTATAATATTGGTTTTGTAGGTCCAGAAAACTCCCAAAACACGATATTGATATCACAAACGAGTGCGGAATCCTCGTAGGTGATTGATTCAAGAATAATGTAGAAGAGAACACAAGAATACGATGATATCCACAATAAAAGCTTGAACTTGCACACAAGATGAACTTGTCGGGTACAAAACAGAAATCGTAAACTCTCTCCTCTCAAGTTTACGATCGTAATCACCTTGGATCGTAAACACCTTGGCTGCCCTTTCTAAATCGTAAACTAGCAAAAAAATAAAAAAATAAAATAAGGAGGTCAAGTGGTCTATATATAGACCACCATTGGGTTTACTATTGGGCCCCTTTTGATCATAAACCCAATAGTAAACCCAAGCCCAATCATAAACTAGCCTAACTACAATAGCAAACTAGCCTATGATTCTAATGAAACCCTCTAAGCCTAGCCCAAACTATTTAATATTACAAGCCTCATAATCTAGCCTCAACAATCTTCCCCTAGGCTTGTGATATTAAAAGTCTTCGATCTTTGAACTTCTTCTTCTTGACTGGCTGGCATGGATGTTGATGAAGATTCTTTCCGCAGAAATCTTCAATGGGTTTCATGACGGGCACTTGGGACTTCCTCTTGATCAGCATCAGCTTGAACTTATTGAAATGAACAAGAAATGAAATGGAGGACTCTCATTGACTTGCTTCTTGAAAGAACTGGTTCTTGCTGAATCTCCGGTAACTGTCTTGAATCTCCAAAAATTAGAGGGTAAATTTTGAAAACCTCCTAACTTTGGAGAACTTGATTGTTGATCTTCAAACTTCATGATCTCTGACTGCTCTCTGTATCATTTTTGAAGCTTTTAAAAAACTTGTAAAGACACCAACAACTTCCCCTGAACAGTTGCTTATCCAGATGGAAGTCTTGTCCGGCTGGTTCTTTAACTTTGAGCAGCAGCAGCATCAGCAGCATCTTTCTATCATCAACCTGTCTGACACACATTTGAAAAAAAAAATACTCCACCAGACATTTGATGACTGGTCTTTGGGTTAGAAGGTAATTATCATCTGTTCAGTTGATTCAAATTAACATAATTTTAACCAAAAACCCTAATATAGATTACGGGTTTTCTATAAAACTTCCCCTGAACCCAAGACCTCTAAAGACTTCCCCTTAGCTGATAACTTCCCTTCAGCTAAGGACTTCCCCTGAGATAATACATATTATCTTCGAGTTCCCTTCAGATACTTATGTATTATGGAAGTCTTTTCGGATAATACTTATTATCCTCCCTCCTTCCCCTAAAAATTTGTCAAGATCTGACGGAAGAAGTCTTTTCCATTAGATAATAAGTATCATCCTCGAGTTCCCTTCGGATAATACTTATTATCCCATACTCCTTCCCCTAAAAATTTGGCAAGATCTGTCGGGGGCATATTGTCATGCATTAAAACCCATGAAAAACACATTTTGACTTCTCAAATCAACCTGGCCAAGACGAAAACACACCAAAAAGAACTTAACGAATCACACACGAAAGATAAAAACAAGCAAATACTTACCAATATCAAACATGAGAAAGTTTACAAGGGATCAAACCGTATGAATCTGACTGAGGAACCCTTTTCAGCTTCAGTTACTTAACTAGTCCAGGTGATTGCCGGTATGTTTGTCCGCTTTAAACTCAAAACCCGTTTAATCCCAACCGAATGCGTCATGCTTAATATAGTACATTATTACCGTCATGTTTAATTGTCCCCACACCCAAGCGTACACAGCAAAACCTACCCAACCTCAGAGTTTATTGAGGATTCACAAACCCCCAACTTGAGGAACCATGCAACACCGCTATGACTACCACTTATTTTCATTAACCATCAGTTGGTGATCAGGTCGGCCGCTAAGCACGCAAAGAAGACCAACTGAGTGATTATTTTTCATTTTCTTTTCTTTTTCATTTTTTTTATTTCTTTTTCTTTTCTTTTTCTTTTCTTTTTATTATGTGGTGTAGTCATGACAGCAGAGACATGGCGTGTGAGAGAGTGAATACTAGGTAATTACCACTCTCAACCCATTTTTGTCGGGACTCAGTCTTTTAAACCATGCAACCTAGGATGGGAAACTAAACATATATATCTTTTAGGTTTACTGCACTTTCATTGGTGGTCATACGATTAGGTCGAGCCTACCAAGCATATCACCGTGGAGCTTGCCTTTCACTTCCGCCTTACGCGTGTCAGCCATCTCCAATCCGTGCATTCAATTTACTTCCCCTAAACTTCTCAGAAACAAGGCACAAACAATTAAAAATTGAAAAGCACACTATTTTTGAGGGGTCAACTTTTTCTTCATCTGAACATTTCTTCCCCTTGCTTTTTGATTTTTAATGTCACAATCTTGTGAACATCATTTTTCAGTTTTTTATTTTTTTTTTATTTTTTTTAAATAAAACACACAAACACACTTAAGAGAACAAAACACAAAATTTTGAAGATATCTGGCCAAGCTAACTTTCAAAGTATTGATTTGAAAAATTTAGTAAATTGGGTTTCATGACATGCACACTTCATTGCATTTGAAGTCAAACACATAATCAATCACCAAGTGAAAATTTTAGGAAATTTGGTTTGACTCAAAACACCCTTTGCTGCTTCATTCACACAACCAAGTTAAGAACAGTACCTTTCGTGCTAAATTTTACCTTTTACCTCTCAATGAGACATACCTTCCATTTATAGATTACTTGACATGACATGAAGATACGTCTCCTAAACTGTGCCTGGAACAATCACTTATCAACAAACAAATTAGTAATAAAAACGTTAGTGATAATCCTCCATGATCGTTCCTGCACAGAGTGAGAGATTAGTTAGCCATTGGTACCCAGGCCATTGTTTTTCTGGGTACACCTGAGGAATCAATGAATGAAACTTCTTTTAAAAACATTCCTTTTGAAAAATCAGGAAGTTGTGATTGAGCTGCCTTGATTTTTGGTTTCCAAGTTCCAAGTGATTTAACATTTGTTTTAGTCACTTTTGGAGTTGTGACTTTAGGTATTTCAACCTTCTTCGTTTTAGATTCATTTTTCAAAACAGTTTTTGTTTTAGTCACCTTTGGAGTTGTGACTTTAGGTATTTCAACCTTCTTCATTTTAGAATCATTTTTCAAAACAGTTTTAGTTACCTTGGGAGGGGTAACTTTGGGTTTTTCAGACTTTGCTTGTTTTGAAAATGGTTTCTTCACCTGTTTTTGGAAATTTTGGTAACTTGGAAAGCTGTTGTTTTGATTTAAAGATTTTCTTTCAGCTTTGGCAGCGCCCCAATGTTGATCAGAGGGTTTAACCTTAGGAGTAACAGTCTTCATTGCCTTAGGTTTTTCCACCTTCATGGGCTTAGACTCAACTGACTCCTGAGATGAAGCCCTTTGACTTTGCGGATAGTAGGGTTCATAGTGACGATAAAGACAGTTTCTAGCAATATGACCAGCAATGCCACAATTAAAGCAAGTCTGCTTCTTTAGATAGAAGTCAGACGTGTACCTATTTGTCTTTGGTGGCATATATGGAGCTGGTTTGCCTTGTGCCTGCTTCTTTGCTTTGTCTGCAACTCCAGATTTGACTTTCTGCTGGATCCTCGAAGCCTGTGTTGAACCTGTCCTCATCGTCTTTGTGCTCTCTGGATTTCCTGATTGAAGAAGCACCATTCTTGCAACTGCACTGACAACTGCATGAAGCAACTGAAGAAATGGGAGACACAGCTACTCCCTTGAGTTTTTCATTCTTCACTCCATCTGTTGGCTTCATACTCGGATGCTTGATGGTGATCTTTGGCCTCTCAACTTTAGGTTCGTTTATCACTCCATCGGTTATGCCTTTGAACTTGGAGGAGAAGGACGGTAATTCATATCCTACATCTGGTTCTTGATCAAACATTGATCCAGATGTCATAAAGATCTTCCCCTCAGGCCGTGTCGTCAAGATCACCTTTTCCCTTTCGACTTTGTCAATTACCTTGAAGTATGGGGTTTCAATTTCAGGGTATGGTTTCAACTCTATCCCACCCTCATCAGACTCAGCATCATCTCTTGATACGTCCTCTATTCTCCCTTCACCATATGTCATGTTTGCCTCGTTGTCTATTTCCTCTTGAGTCAATGGTGTAGTTCCAACCAAGACACTATCAATAGGAGGAGCAGCTTCTTTATAATCAGACTTGGTTCGTTGAACTTGTTCCTCACTAAGAAGTATTCCTATAATGTCTCTGGGAACTGGTGGAGGAATAATGCTGTTTGCAGCCAAGGCCTTATCAGTATTTTCTGACCCAAATCCAGGTGTGTGTTTCCCAACTTGACCGGTCACAACAGCATGTGACAATTCCTTTCCAGCATCTAGCATTCGCTGATTTCTTTCCTGATTGCAATCATACTTGACCTGCAGCTCATCAATTTTTTGTTGTAGTTCATTTAATTTCTGTGTTAGCTCAGATATCTCAATTCTAGCCCGATCATGTAAGATAGTCTTCTCCGTTGCTAGCTTCCGATATTTCTCAATGTCAAATTTCTGTGCTTTAACCTTCTCTTCATTCTTTTTCCATCTACCCTTAAATGAGCTTCTTTCACATTTTACCTCAAATAATTCCGACTGATAATTTTTACAAATTTGCCTAAGTCCAGGAATTATACGAGCACAAGTAGGATTGGTGCATATCTTAGTATTGTCAACTTCGGCTTCGAAATCATCCTTGTTCTCAACCAAATTATTTTCTTCAACCACTGAACTCATTTTCTTTCTTTAGATATGCAGCTTCTGAAAATTTAGAAAAATCGGCAAAAACGGAAAAATCACTATTCAAAGAATAGTGTCAAAAACTTAAAACTGAAAAACGGAGGCCTTCGGAGTGGAATTTGGGGGTCCAAACGAGCTCCCCTGGACGTTAGTCTGGGGTAATTCTGGGGCTCGGCGTCACGAACGTCGTGTTCAAATTTGAGCTTCTAACTCCAAACGAGTCAAAAGTTACGTCCGTTTCCGTGAAAGTGTGAAAAAGAGACTTTTTGCCGCAAATCCTGTTTCCGATCGTAAACCCTGTTTACGATCGTAATCTCCTCCGGGTCGTAAACACAGATCGTAAACTCGATTCCGATTGACTAAAATCGTAAACCTCGAATCCGATCCAAAAAGTCGTAAACACTGATTCCGATCCACCAAAATCGTAAACACCCAATTACGATCAGAAAAGATCGTAAACACCGATCACGATCAAAGTACAATCGTAAACACACAACTCCGGATCGTAAACACGATAAAAATCGTTTCTTGAAATCGTAAACTCGAAGATGATGAAGATCTTCAAACGAACCAGTCGTAAACACCCAAATCAGCCCAGAAAGCAATCGTAAACACCTAGATCAGCAGCAGATCTGGTCGTAAACGCAGAAAACAGCCTCGGAACCTTCAAAAACTCGAACCTTTTCCAGAAAAAGCTTGAATCTAATACCGTGAGAACCTCGAAACCCTTGTTTCTTGGCTCTGATACCAATTGTAGGTCCAGAAAACTCCCAAAACACGATATTGATATCACAAACGAGTGCGGAATCCTCGTAGGTGATTGATTCAAGAATAATGTAGAAGAGAACACAAGAATACGATGATATCCACAATAAAAGCTTGAACTTGCACACAAGATGAACTTGTCGGGTACAAAACAGAAATCGTAAACTCTCTCCTCTCAAGTTTACGATCGTAATCACCTTGGATCGTAAACACCTTGGCTGCCCTTTCTAAATCGTAAACTAGCAACAAAAAAATAAATAAATAAGGAGGTCAAGTGGTCTATATATAGACCACCATTGGGTTTACTATTGGGCCCCTTTTGATCATAAACCCAATAGTAAACCCAAGCCCAATCATAAACCAGCCTAACTACAATAGCAAACTAGCCTATGATTCTAATGAAACCCTCTAAGCCTAGCCCAAACTATTTAATATTACATGCCTCATAATCTAGCCTCAACAGGTTTACACGAGTGTTTTGGTCAAAAATTCACTTAGGAATCCTGTATTCCAAACTTAGATTGTGAGGTAGTGTGCTTAACTATCAAATGAGCAAGTAATCCAAGTTGGGATGATAACACAAGGATTTTAGCGAGGAAAACTCCAGAATCCTTCGAGTCGCCCCTAGGAATCCTGGATAAAAACCTCGGGTGCCGGCTGAAAAACCGCCACCAAGTCAATGTTATTAATGATCAAGCAATTCGTTACAATGGGTTGGAGGTTTGATCGATCAGAGCTAAGTGTTACAATGATTCGTACTCGCAAGCAAGCTAATGAAAGTGTGTTGTGTGTGTTCCTACTGATCGAATCCTCGATTTATATAACGAATACAATGCTAACAAACTTTTCGGGATTCCCGGGATCCTACTATCCAACTAATTCGACCGTTAAGGGCCTCTTCGTTCACTAGGTCCACGATCTTCTTCAGCTGGGGCGTAAGTTTCGGAGGTAGTTGATGACTTCGTCGTAACCTGGTCAAATAAACACGAGGCGAATATGAGGGTTAGTTAAAAATAAATAAATCAGGATACCTGGATTCATGGGATTCCCAGACGTTAATAGGATTCCTGCACTGTGTAAGCTTCCTGCGAGCATCCTGAAAATACACCCTCAACAATTGCCCCTTTAATTTCAACAGATGTGGATAAGCTCGACAGCTGTTAAAATTCAAAAAAGATGCCTTTTTAACGGCGTGTAGACGGTAAAAACAGTTAGGATGTGACTGTTTTCTCGGCGTCCAAGAGATGTGACGTTTTTCCTTAAATAGGAGATAAATTCATGAGATATTCACTATCTTCTTCGCAAAAACCTCTCGAGCTTCTCCGACATTCCAGGTCAGTTCCCTTTCTTCTTTCTCGTTTTCCTTCCTGTTTTTCGGCCATGGCCAAGAAAAACACTCGGTCGTCTTCGTCGTTGAGCTCTCCGGTTGTCGAAGATTTCCATGATCAGGGGTATATCATCCCCTGTGAGGAAGAAGCTTGTACCTTTGACAATCGCGACATTCTTGAGTTGAAGAATTCTGGCATCTTTCCGCCGGAAACCGTTTTTCGACCCTTCGATTCCCTTACCAAGTCCGATTTCATGTCTACAACTTGGGTCTGTTTCATGTACTACCCTTTTTCGCTCGGAATGACATTCCCCTTTCCAGAGCTCGTTACTCAGTTTTTCAAAACCACCCGGCTTTCTTACTCCCAAACCATGCCGATGGTCTGGAGAATCTTGTATTCTCTGGACCAGTTGAACCAAACCAGGAATCTCGACATTGGGATTCCTGAGATCTGTGAAGCATATAAGTTAAGAACCCATGG
The DNA here is from genome assembly GCA_039602395.1 of Deinandra increscens subsp. villosa. Classification (NCBI taxonomy): domain Eukaryota; kingdom Viridiplantae; phylum Streptophyta; class Magnoliopsida; order Asterales; family Asteraceae; genus Deinandra; species Deinandra increscens. Next base: position 20,972,518 of record JBCNJP010000027.1, read on the forward strand.
TTGTAGCCGATTTGTTCTCCAGGCTCGTACCTCCACCTCCCAGTTGATTCCCCGAGCTTCCCACAATGACCATGACTGGAAGAAGCGTTTTTTCTTCGTCAAACGAGACTCGATTCCTGGGGGGACGGAGTTTCCGTTGAAGTGGGTTGAGAAGGGTAGGATATTGAAGTTCCTTGTTGTTGCTAACTTTCCGATATATGTCTAACTTTTCTATTGTTTTCTTCTTTGCAGCACCCAAATTTGAGAATCTTATCAAGAAGCAGCCTGATTTCAAGAAGCTCGAAGCAATTTATCGGATTCCTGCCAGCGAGAGAGCCCTAGTTCTTGAAGCAACAGCCAGCGAAAACAGCTATTCAGCCGACCACACTCCCGCCATGTCTGGTAAGTCTTCGCAGGGTTCTGAATTGTTTACTTATTCGAGCATGCTGGATATTAAGCCAATTCTGGGGACAAGCCCATACGTATGTGACATGAAAATGCCAAAACCTTAGATAACACGTCAGTGTTATAAACCTTGAGAATCCTCCCAGCAGCCTCCAGTGACAAGATTGTCAGCCACCCCTGGAGTGGACTGGTCCGGCCACCTTTAGCATACTGGGGGACAACGTGCGCTACTGGCGAGGGTCGTGCGCTACTGGCGATTACCCAAACGTAGAAGAGGTGAATTCCTCTTAAACCTTAGAAGGTATGCAGGATACCTTAGACGGAGGAGAGGTGATCAGCCTCTAACTGGGGATATACCCAAAATTCTCTAGGATTCTCAAATTCTGCAAAACACTCAATACTTGGTGAGGGGTGGGTGTTAGCTTAGCTAACACCACTCCGATGCTTAAGTCAGTAATGAGTCATAAAAATAATAAGAATAAATTGAAATAGGATTAGTATACGTACCTTGGGTTATTTATACAGTGAGGATCCTTGGGAGTTTGCCTGAGATTCTCAATGGGATTCTCACATAAAATACGTTTTAAGGTGGACAGCATTCCAAGCCCTTGGCAGAGGTTCTCCTTCCATATTTATCAGACGATATGCCCCCTTTCCTTCTTCAGAGTCTATAAGGTAAGGGCCTTCCCACTTGGGTGCCAATTTCCCATCAGCAGGATTAGTGGTATTCTGAAAAGCTTTTCTCAAGACCAAGTCACCTACTTGGAATCTTCTCAGCCTGGTGTTCTTGTTATAAGATTTCGCTATCCGCTGTTGATAAGAAGCCATCCGGATTTTGGCCATATCTCTGAGCTCCTCAACTGTTTCGAGATCCTGAAGGAGATTCTGGCTATTGGTTTCAGGATCCTGGCAGTTGACTCTGGCTGTCGGGAGTACCATTTCTGTAGGGATCACAGCTTCTGCCCCAAACACTAACGAGAATGGCGTCTGGCCGGTAGCATTTTTAGGTGTGGTCCTATCTGCCCAAAGGACAAATGGCAGCTCCTCAGCCCATTTCCCTTTCTTGGAGCCCAACTTTTTCTTGAGGTTGTTGATTATGATCTTATTGCTGGATTCTGCCTGCCCATTAGCCTGAGGGTGGACAGGTGTTGAAGTGATCATCTTGATGCCCCAGCTTTCACAAAAACTTGTAGTTCTCTTGCCTATAAACTGGGAGCCATTGTCGCATATGATTTCTGCCGGAATCCCAAATCTGGTGAGGATGTTTCTCTTGATGAAGGATATCACTTCTTTTTCTCTCACTTGAACATAGGCTTCTGCCTCAATCCACTTGGAAAAGTAATCTGTCATGGCAAGCATAAACACCTTCCCTCCGGGAGCCTTTGGCAACTTACCCACAATATCCATGCCCCATTTCATGAATGGCCATGGGGATACTATAGGATGCAGATGCTCAGCAGGTTGGTGGAGGATATTGCCATGCCTTTGACAAGCATCGCATTTTTGTGAGAAGCTCGCGGCATCCTTCTTCATGGTTGGCCAATAATATCCGAACCTGAGAACCTTAGAGAACAGTGCCCTGCCCCCGGTATGGTTCCCACAATCTCCACTATGGATGTCTTCAAGCACCTCTAGAGCTTCTGACTTCTCTAAGCACCTTAAGTAGACACCTGCAAGAGATCTTTTATATAGAATATTATCAATTATAGTATAGGGTACTACCTTTGTGCGAAAAGCTCTGGGGTTTTCGTTCTTGGGAATCTCCCCATCTTTGAGATACTTCCGGATTGGATATGTCCAGGACTCCTGAGCATCTTCAGGATTCTCAACATCTGCACCTGCCTCATCGTCAACAGCCTTAGCTTCCTGTAGAGCTATCGCTGGCGTCAAGATGTGAGTTATTGGAATTTTGACATCCTCAGGAATCCTGAGCGATGAAGCCAAGTTTGCCAAGGCATCGGCTTCCGCATTATCTTCTCTTGGTACCTGGGAAATGTTAAAATTTTCGAAAAATAGAGACAATTTTTTAACAATTTCAAGATATTTGACCAGATTCTCCCCTCTCACTGCATAAGAGCCATTAAATTGGTTAGTTAATAAGAGAGAATCAACAAACACTTGTATAGATAGGATTCCCATATCCTTAGCCAGCTGTAATCCAGCAATTAAAGCCTCATATTCAGCTTCATTGTTGGTAGCCTGGAATTCACAGGATATGGATAGAGGTATTATGTCCCCCTGTGGCGATTTTAGCAGGATTCCCAGCCCTGTTCCTCTGACATTCGAGGAGCCGTCGGTATAGAGGATCCAGTCTTCTTTGAGCTTCTCAAGTTGCTGGACTTCCTTTTCAACTTCTGGTTCAATATCACTGCTGAAATCCGCCACAAAGTCAGCTAATGCTTGAGATTTGATTGCCGTTCTTGGTTCATACTTGATGTCATAGGCACTCAGCTTGACTGCCCACTTAGCCATCCTTCCTGACATTTCCGGCTTCCTGAGAACTGCCTTGATAGGATAGTTAGACATCACAATTATAGCATGGGTTTCAAAATAATGTCTAAGTTTAGTAGAAGCCATTATAAGAGCTAGAATCAACTTTTCAAGGTGAGAATACCTGGATTCTGCGTCTAGCAGAGTTTTACTTACATAATATACCGGATGCTGCTGACCTTGATGGTTTTTTACCAAGACTGCACTGATTGAGCTTCCGGAAATAGCGAGATATAAATACAGCGGCTCCCCATCTTCTGGTTTCATTAGTAATGGGGCTGCTGACAGGTAGTCTTTCAGGCACTTCAAGGCTTCTTCGTGCTTCTCAGTCCATTCGAACTTCTTGTTTTTCCTCAGGATATCGTAGAAATCCTTACTTTTTTCTGAGGATCTTGAAATGAACCTGTTGAGCGCCGCGATTCTTCCTGTCAACCTTTGTACTTCTTTAACATTCGATGGGGACTTCAAATTTAGGATCGCTTTGATCTGCTCTGGACTTGCTTCTATCCCTCTTTCAGTAACCATGTAACCTAGGAATTTTCCAGCTCGCACCCCAAAGTGGCACTTAGAGGGGTTGAGCTTCATGTTATACTGATCAATGATATCGAAGGCCGTTTGGAGATCCCTGACATGATCTTCAGCTTTTTTGGATTTCACTACCATGTCATCTATGTAGACTTCCATCGTGTCCCCCAGTTGCTCTTTAAACATCATATTAACGAGCCTCTGGTAGGTGGCACCTGCATTTCTCAAACCAAAGGGCATAGCAGTATAACAATATATACCTGTTGGAGTCATAAATGCCGTATGCTCCTGATCGCATGGTTCCATCTGAATTTGTTGGAATCCTGCCGAGGCATCCATGAAGGTGAGCATCTCGTGACCAGCCGTGGCATCCACCATAGCATCAATATGGGGAAGTGGAAACGGATCCTTAGGGCAGGCTTTGTTCAAGTCTGTGTAATCGACACAAACTCTCCACTTTCCATTCTTCTTTTGGACCACCACCACATTTGCTAGCCATTTAGGATACTTGACTTCTCTGATCATCTTTGTTTTGAGAAGCTTGTCGACTTCCTCCTGGATGATTATATTCTTTTCTGGAGCGAACTTCCTCCTTTTTTGCTGTATAGGCCTGAAAGAAGGATCTAAACCAAGTTTATGAGTAATTACATGTTTAGGGATACCTGTCATATCTTCATGCTTCCATGCGAAAGTTGAAGTTCTGGCTTTGAGAAGCTGGAATAATTCCTGCTCAACATTTGTTGGGATGCTTGTTCCCACGAGCACCTGGATTTCAGGATTCTTAGGGTCTAGAGGCACTTCTTTGACTTCCAGCTCCCTGTCCTCCTGCACTTCAGGTGCCTTTTTCTGTAATTGCTATCCTTTCGTCACCTTAGTGGTATTCTTCATCAAAGTTGAATAACAGTTCTTGGCTTCCTGCTGGTCACTTTCAATTCTTACAACTCCCCAGGGTGTAGGAAGCTTGATACACTGGTGATAGGTTGAAGGGACTGCTTTCATCTCGTGAATCCACGGCCTGCCAAGAATAATATTGCAACAAGAGAGAGAATCTATAACACAGAATTTTTGCATATAATTTACCCCCTCTATATATACCGGTAGCCTGATATCCCCAACGGTGCTTTTAGTTTCACCGCTGAAGCCAACTAGGACTGAGGATCTTGCCACTATTTCAGTTTCTGGGATCCCCATCTTTTTTAGTAGATCAAGACGGATTATGTTTACTGAGCTTCCATTATCAATCAGGATCCTGCGAACAAAATGGTTAGCGATATATAAAGTAACCACAAGACTATCATGATGGGGATCCTGAACATGAGAACGGTCACTCTCATCAAAAGATATAAGTTTGTCCTGAGTTAGGGTGGACGTCCGGACAGGTCTGTCACCCTGTTCAGATTTGGATTCCTTAGCATGCTTCTTGGCTGAGGAATACGAGGTGCCGCAGATGTCTGAGCCTCCTGAGATGAAGTTGATTATCTGGGCATCCTGGGGTGGAGAAGCTGCTCTCTGAGGCACCTTGCCGGCTTCCTGAGTCTTGATCTTCTTTCTGCCAATCAATTCTTTAAGATGCCCCTTGCTGAGTAGATAGCTGATTTCCTTTCGGAGTGCTATACATTCGTCTGTTAGGTGGCCAAAATCTTCATGGAAGGCACACCACTTGGTCTTGTCTTTCCAGGATCCTTGCTTGGTATCCTTCCTGGGCCATCTTGCTTTTTCACCTAGATCCTGCATAGCACACATCAAACCACCAATGTCAACGGAAAAACAGTATTTAGATACCTTAGGATACTCCTCATCATCATCATCTTGGTCGACGACATTGACTTTGTGATTTTCCGGTTTGGAGTATGGACGAGATCTATATGGCTTCCCGGGGGATTCCGCCTTCTTGCTGTTAGGATCATATTTAGGAACCTCCAATCTTTGGTGGATCCTCTTGTCATCTTCCAAACGGATGAATCTCAAGGCTCTACTGCGGACTTCGTCAAGGTTCCTGCAAGGAGCCATGACAAGGTCATCATAAAAACGTGAATCTTTGGAGAGACCCATTTTAAAGGCTTCCACGGCTGCTGCCATATCCAGATTAGGAATCTCAAGAGATTCTCGTCCAAATCTGGCAATGTATTCCCTGAGAGGCTCATCTGGCTTTTGAATTATTCGGTACAGGTCACCTGTGAGCTTCTCAAAAGTCCTGCTGCAAGAAAATTGATTGTTAAACAAGTTAACTAAATGAGAAAATGATGTAATAGTATTAGGAGGAATGCTCAGTAGCCATTTCATGGCTGGTCCTGTTAAGGTTGAACCAAAGCCTTTGCATAGACAGGCTTCTTTAATTCCTGCCGGAATGGGATTGATCTCCATACGCTCCCGGTAATGTGCCACGTGTTCTTCAGGGTCTGTGGTTCCGTCATAAAGCTTCATGCTTGGAGTCTGGAAACGCTTCGGGATCTCCACCTGGGATATTGGCCAAGTAAATCTAGAGATCTTGTGGTTTTCCAAAGGAACTTCAGGGATAGGTTTCAGGATCCCTGGAACATTTGATATCAATTCTTTCAACTTCTGGAGCTCCCTGGCGATACTTGGATGAATACCTGCATCATAAGGAGCACCCTGGTTAGAAACGATAGGGATTGAATTGGACATGTTACCTGGGTCAGGATTCTGGACTGGAATCCCGGAACCGTATCCATAGCCCGCTGGGAAGCTCGGCTCTGTGGTGGTCGCTGTTTGCATGGGGATGACGTCACCATCATGCACTTCTGAGGAGCTGGTCTTAAAGATCCCTGCAGAAACAGAAGGGTTAGAGTATTGATATCCTTGGGACGATAAAGCAGAGGATCCCAACAATGGTGGAATCCAAGGATTCTTGTAGCGTGACTGCGAGGATTCTGGTGGGAGAGCTCCTGATAATCCAGCAACACTTTCCACATATCCAGCGGCCTGAGAAGTCATTGTAGGGGCTGTAGTGAAGCCTGATGCTGATTTGTAATTGTAGCGAGACGGATCTGAGGATCCTGAAGCATTGAAATCAAGATGCCTAGGGAACAGAGGACTTTGCTCTTCCATGGGCTTCCTAGATTTCTCTAGCTCTTCAATCTCCTTCATCACCGTTAGGTTGGTTTTTTCTTGCTGATCCATTTGATTCTTTACCTGCTTAATCAAGGAAAACAAATCATTGTTAGTAATAACAGGATCAACAGATTGGACCTGGGATCCTGTGAAGACAGGATAATCAGTTTTTCTCGGCTGCTCGTCCACTTTCTTCTGACGGTCATTGGTCTTCTTCTGGCTTCCTGAAAAGGAAGGAATAGGAGGAATGGAGGACGATGTAGAGGCCGAGACAGCTTTTTGCGGGTTTGACATTTTTGGGATCGGAGATCAAATGAAGTGAATGATATATGGGATTTTGGTAGGATTAAGCACCACTTGCCCCACGGTGGGCGCCAAACTGTTTTGGTCAAAAATTCACTTAGGAATCCTGTATTCCAAACTTAGATTGTGAGGTAGTGTGCTTAACTATCAAATGAGCAAGTAATCCAAGTTGGGATGATAACACAAGGATTTTAGCGAGGAAAACTCCAGAATCCTTCGAGTCGCCCCTAGGAATCCTGGATAAAAACCTCGGGTGCCGGCTGAAAAACCGCCACCAAGTCAATGTTATTAATGATCAAGCAATTCGTTACAATGGGTTGGAGGTTTGATCGATCAGAGCTAAGTGTTACAATGATTCGTACTCGCAAGCAAGCTAATGAAAGTGTGTTGTGTGTGTTCCTACTGATCGAATCCTCGATTTATATAACGAATACAATGCTAACAAACTTTCCGGGATTCTCGGGTTCCTACTATCCAAATAATTCGACCGTTAAGGGCCTCTTCGTTCACTAGGTCCACGATCTTCTTCAGCTGGGGCGTAAGTTTCGGAGGTAGTTGATGACTTCGTCGTAACCTGCTCAAATAAACACGAGGCGAATATGAGGGTTAGTTAAAAATAAATAAATCAGGATACCTGGATTCATGGGATTCCCAGACGTTAATAGGATTCCTGCACTGTGTAAGCTTCCTGCGAGCATCCTGAATATACACCCTCAACAACGAGTTTATAGTATGTATATAAATTAAAAGAAAGAACTTTTCTACAGGAGTATGTGATGTGCATGTTTGAGAAGCTTGTGAATTGTGAGTGAATGTCTTGTTTTTGTTGGTGAAGAACGTTTGCTATTTATAGCAAGTTATAAAGGAATAATGTGGTTGAGGTCGGTTGAATTTGAAGTGTGTCATAGTATGTTGGGTCCCTTGAAGGGCTCTTTAATAATGTTGGCACAATTTGATTTAAACAAAATAAATAAGTTGCGGAAAGTAAATCAAATTGAAAGTCAACAATTCATAAAAGGGTTATTCTGTATATCTCAAAAGTAAATAATGGTTTACACGAGTTTATAGTATAACTATGTATCAACAGAAATAACTTTTCTATGGGTGTGAAGTTGTAATTGCTTTGAGAAGATATTGAATTGTATGCTTAATGTCTTGCTCTTGTTTGGTGAAGTCAGCTTGCTATTTATAGGCAGATGTAGCAAGTTGTATTTGGATAAGGTGGTTGAGGACGGATATGTTGGAGTGTGTCAGAGTATATAGAGATAAATTGAACATATTCAATTTATCTCTTTTTCAACTGTCTTCAACTGCCTTCTTGATTAATGCCAAGTTGACATTCATTTTGCTTGTTCTTCACACAAAGATAGAAATTGTTTTTCTCGTAATATTTATCTTCTGATAATCCAGAACTCCTTCTGGACTCTTCTTTGAAGACTGTTGATGCTTCCCATTAGAAGCTTTCTACAGAAATGTGGATTTCTGTAGATTTTAGTCTGTACAGAACTACTTCGGAATTTCCGGAGTAGTTCTGTATGAATACAGAAATCATGCAGAAATCCGTAATTCATACAGAATTTTGTATCCTTTATCTTCTAAGGATGTGTCTTATCTTTTCTTCTAATACTTGACTGTTTTGTTACAATTACATTGTGTTCTAACAATCTCCCCTAAGAATTTGAAGAAAATAAATAAAAAGAGAAAGTATGTATATAAATCAACTGAGAGTACTTTTCTACAGGAGTATGTGATGTGCATGTTTGAGAAACTCTTGAATTGTGAGTGAATGTCTTGTTTTTGTTGGTGAAGAACGTTTGCTATTTATAGCAAGTTACGAAGGAATAATGTGGTTGAGGTCGGTTGAATTTAGAGTACGTCAGAGTATGTTGGGTCCCTTGAAGGGCTCTTTAACAATGTTGGCACAATTTGATTTAAACAAAATAAATAAGTTGCGGAAAGTAAATCAAATTGGAAGTCAACAATTCATAAAATGGTTATTCTGTATATCTCAAAAGTAAATAATGGTTTACACGAGTTTATAGTATAACTATGTATCAACAGAAATAGCTTTTCTATGGGAGTGAAGTTTTAATTGCTTTGAGAAGATATTGAATTGTATGCTTGATGTCTTGCTCTTGTTTGGTGAAGTCAGCTTGCTATTCATAGGCAGATGTAGCAAGTTGTATTTGGATAAGGTGGTTGAAGATGGTGGATGTTGGAGTGCGTCAGAGTATATAGAGATAAATTGAACATATTCAATTTATCTCTTTTTCAACTGTCTTCATCTGCCTTCTTGATTAATGCCAAGTTGACATTCATTTTGCTTGTTCTTCACACAAAGATAGAAATTGTTCTTCTCGTAATATTTATCTTCTGATAATACAGAACTCCTTCTGGACTCTTCTTTGAAGACTGTTGATGCTTCCCATTAGAAGCTTTCTACAGAAATGAGGATTTCTGTAGATTTTAGTATGTACAAAAGTACTTCGGAATTTCCGGAGTAGTTCTGTATGAATACAAAAATCATGCAGAAATCCGTAATTCATATAGACTTTTGTATCCTTTCTCTTCTAAGGATGTGTCTTATATTTTCTTTTAATACTTAACTGTTTTGTGTTACAATTACATTGTGTTCTAACAATCTCCCCCTAAGTATTTGAAGAAAATAAATAAAAAGAGAAAGTAATATTAAAATGTAAATTTTTGAGAGATCATCCGGATGCATGGAACTGTGAATACATTTTTTAGGAAAGAAATCCAGTTACAGAGTCTTCTTTTACACATAGTTTCTTGGGAAGAGGACTCCAATAGGCTTTGTGCAGTTCGTTTTGTAGCATTCTGTGTTGCTTTAGATCTTCTATTGTTTTCATCATGAGTTCCTTTCTTCTTACGGTCTCAAGCTCAGTCTCTTTGTTTTTATTTAGTAGGAATGAGATGAAACTTAGAGATGTATCAGAGTAAGCATGACACTGGCTGATTCTGAAGAACCTCTTCGGTGTGTTATGATTTCTGAAGCAGATTCCTATTTCGCCAGTGCTTGGAATTACTTTGGATCCTGTCCACTTTAATTCAGAGGGAAGCTCTTCATTTGCAGTCTGGATGACAAGTTTCTTCAGATTTGTGTATATGGCCAGTTCATAGTCAACCAGAGCAAACCTGTTGTATATCTTCTTTCCTGCCTCTCTGAGTCGATGTATTGCTCTTCTGCTCTTGAGACTTGTTGAGCCATTTGCTATACAACTTTTGATGAGGGACAAAATGTGCATTTCACTGATTGATCAAGATCTTCATCGGTGAATGTGTAGGGTTGACGATTGTTTGCAGTGGTTGTGATCCTGTAGGAGTTGAAGTAGTGAGTGAAAGGATTTCCCTTTTGTTGTCTTTCTTTGACTTCATCAATCTCCAGGATGGTGGCATCTGAGTGTATCAAGTTTCTTTCAAATGGTACGTTGTTGATTTTCTCTTCAAAGATCTTTTTGCTCATTGGGCTCATTTGAGGAGGTTGTTCAGTTTCTTTGAGGAATATATCTTCACATCTTCTCTTTTCATCTTCAACGTTGGAGGATTCTTCCTCATCCTCTTCATCTTCAACGACCTTGATTTTTGGCTTTTCGTTTTTGAAGCAGGGTTTATACAGATATGGTTACCCTGGAGAATCTGACTTTCTGTTGGAGGATTCATATTTTGGAATATCGACCCTTTGTTGGATCCTTTTTTCGTCTTCTAACCGGATGAATCTTAGTGCTTTGGTACAGACGTCGTCTAGGTTCCTGCAAGGCGTCATAACAAGGTCATCATAAAATTGAGAATCCATATTTAATCCCATCTTTAAAGCCTCTATAGCGGCTACCATATCTAAATTAGGGATCTCCAAGGATTCTCGGACGAATCTAGCAACATAATCTCTGAGGGATTCATCAAATTTTTGTACCACTCTGTATAAGTCACTTGTTAGCTTCTCAAAGGTTCTGCTGCAAGAAACCTGGTTATTAAATAAGTTCACTAAATGAGGAACTGAAGTAATAGTTTTAGGAGGAATACTGAGCAGCCATTTTAAGGCTGGTCATGTTAGAGTGGAACCAAATCCTTTGCAAAGACGAGCCTCTTTCATATCTGCTGGGATGGGGTTTATTTCCATCCGCTCTCTGTAATGGGCCACGTGTTCTTCAGGATCTGTAGTTCCATCATAGAGCTTCATGTTTGGAGTTTGAAACCGCTTCAGGATCTCAACGTCGCAAACAGGCCAAGTAAATCTGAGATCCTGTGGCTTCCCATGGGAACCTCAGGAATAGGCCTGATAACCCCAAGAACGCTGGAAATCATATCTTTCAACTTCTTCAACTATTGGCTATAGTTGGACTTACCCCTGCATCCTACAAAGCATTCTGATTAGCGATCAAAGGAGCATTATTTAAAATACTACCAGCCTGAAGATTCTGAATTTGGATCTTAGGTCCATATTTAGTTTCCCTGAGGGTGGTTGGTTCAGTTGCCGTCTCTGTTTGCATGTGAATGAAGTCTCCCTGATGCATTTCCTGGGATCCGCTTCGAAATATCCTTGTAGAAACAAAAGGTTTAGAAAATAGGGATTCTAGAGGATCTTGAATTGAAAATTGAGGGCGACTTGAGGATCCTTGAAACTGTTGGCTTGAGGATCCTTGAAACTGTTGGCTTAAGGATCCTTGTGGTTGCTGAGTCCAAGGTTCCTTAAAGTAGGATCCGTATGATTCCTACGAATAAGCGCCGGAGTATCTTGAACTGTGTGGTCCATGAAACTTTGCATAGTGTGCCTAAGGATCTTGTGGTAGCAGTTGCAGTAGAATTCTGGTTCAGTGCAGTTGAGGATCTTGGATGTTGACGGTGGTGATCTAATGATCCCTGAGAATCAAAATTGAGCGATCTAGGGATCAATGAACTGTGATCTTTCACTAGCTTCTTCGACCTTTTGAGCTCTTCAATTTCCTTCATCATCATCTCGCTGGTCTTTGTTTGTTGTTCCATTTGGCTTTTCACTTGTTTAAACAAAGTAAAGATATTGTTATTAGTAATCCTTGGATCAATTGACATACCTTTCGACTCTGAGAATGTGGGGTATTCCGTCCTCTTTTTCTTGTCATTGGTCGTCTTTGGAACTCGTGAAAGAGGAGGAAGATTGCATTCACAGGAGGGTTGGAAGATGATCTAGATGTTGAGAGCGATTTCAATTGCCGACATCTTTCTGGTTAAAGGTTGATCGAGTATGGACTGTTCAAGGTTTTGGTTAAATCAAAACACCACTTGCCCCATGGTGGGTGCCAAACTGTTTTGGTAAAAAATTACTGAGCAATTAAGTGATCAAATCTAAAGTGTGAGGTAGTGTGCTTGATCAACTTTATAAAGGAAAATGATGGAAGTAAGAGGTGACATAAGGATGTAACTAGGGAAAAATTCAAGATCCAGTGAGTATCCTAAAGGATCTTGGCAAAAAACCTCGGGAGCCGGCCTTAAGAGCCTGCTGCCTACTTATATTATTGATAACAAAACAAATGTTAAGTATAATTGTTCAAGCTTTGAGAGACTAAATGTTACAGCTGTTTGTCGTAGTGTGTGTGTGTGAAATGATAACTCTGAGCTCGGTTATATACAAGATAATGAATAAACAAACTATCCTAAAAACTAGGAAAGGATTGAACGAGGTCAATAGGGACGTTATCTCCCTCCAAGTCCACGTTCCAGAGTCTGGACCGGGTCTTTAGGACATGTTTAACACATTTCTAGTACCTGCACATGAAAATTCAAAGAGGCAAACAACGGTTAGATAATAAGTATTACTCAGGATTCCCAACCTATGAGGATTCTGGATTCCAAAAGCAGCTTAAAGGATTCTGAGCAGCTATCCTTAACACCTCCCGCAACCAGAAAGCACATTTGCAGAATTTGACGTACAACTTCTCCCGACGCAACGTATCTAACACTTCACGCAAATGACGAAGATGCTCCTTTTCACTCATCGAATACACTAAAATATCATCGATGAACACTATCACTGATCGGTCTAGCATAGGTTTACACACGCGGTTCATGAAATCCATGAAGGCCGCCGGTGCATTAGTCAACCCAAACGAAATCTCCATAAATTCATAATGCCCGTTGCGAGTACGGAACACAGTCTTCGGGATGTCTTCCCCACGTACTTTCAACTGATGATAGCCAGACCTTATATTAATTTTTGAGAACCACTTAGCTCCTTGCAGCTGATCAAATAGAGCCTCAATCCTTAGTAGAGGATATCTATTCTTTATTGTTTACTTATTCAACTCCCGGTAGTCTATGCACATCCTCGACTACCAACTTTCTTTTTAACAAGCAGCACCGGTGCACCCCACGGAGAAACACTGGGTCGGATGAATCCCAACTCAAGTACTTCCTGCAACTGTTTCATCAACTCTTGTAATTCGGAAGGTGTCAACCAATAGGGTCACTTTGCAACACGGTTCTACAATAGGGATGAGAACAGCTATGTTATCATCCACTATGATTATCTAACAGTTCAAGTACAGTTGATATAGTTGAAGCACACTCAAAATATGGTTTCAGCTCCGGGCTTCAAATCTATTCTAAATTCTACTTCACGGTTTGGGGGTAACCCCGGTAGACTTTCTTGAAATACATTTGTATACTCTCTCACAACAAGTACACCTTGTACTTCCTTAGGCTCCGCATCCACATCCAACACGTACATAAGGTACGATTTGCATCCATAATGAATGTATTTGTTTGCCTCCAGCATTGAACACAACATGAGTTTAACATCCCTTTGCCTTGGATGCCGACTTGTTTCCTGCTTAATGAGGTTAAATAAATCACCTTATGGTTACAATCAACATTGGCGTGGAATCTGGACAACCAGTCCATACCCAACACCACCTTGAACTCCTTCATGGAAATAGGAATAAGATCGACTTGATATTCTTTGTACTCGATAGTGATTTTACAAATTCGACATATATCAAAGACAACGAGACTCTTACCATCAGCTATTTCGACTTCTAAAGGAATCAACAACTTATTAGTAATAAACGAAGGGTGTTAAGCAAAATCATAAGAAATAAACGATCTACTCGCACTGGTATCAAACAACACATATGCAGGCATTAAATTAACAAGAAAGATACTTGCTACAACCCCTTTCTCAACTTTGGCATCATCTACCGTCAACTGGAAAGATCTTCCCTTGGATTTGGGAATCTCCACTTTTCCTCCACTTTGACCCGCCCCCTGATTCGAGTTTGGGCACTCCTTTTGACGATCCTAGTTTTCCACAACTATAGCACAGACTCGTGGGGCTTGGACATTGCGCCACCCCTTGCCTCGTCTTCATACAATTGTAGCACAACTTGTTTTTCAAATAACACTCACCCTTGTGCATTCGACCGCAATGCTTGCACCTTGGGGTTCCACTTCCTTTGTTATCGCCCCTTTTTGGGGTTTTAGCCTTCTTTGGTTTCTTGGAGGGAGTGGAACTACCCTTATCTGCTCGCTTCTCCTCCCTCTCAACCTGCTTCCTAAACTCTAGCTTTCATTCACGGGCAACATTAATCAGTTCTCCCAAGGTTTTGCATCTGGTAGCTGCTATGAACTCCCGAAAATCATTATGCAACATGTTGTTAAGCTGGTGGATCTTCAACCTCTCGGTTTTGAATATCGCATCAATAAATTTCACCCGATCTTGGAAGAAGCCCACAACTTCATCGATTGGCTACCCCTCCTTTTGATGGAAGGTAGCCAATTCATCTTGTAGTTTGTCTATCTCAGACTGGGGACTATGGTGCTCCATAAATGGAATTGTGAACTCTTCCCACGTCATAGCCCCAGTAGCTTCTTTATCTTTCTTCCCCACACCATGTCCCACCAATATTTAGCATGCGTTCAAAGTAGTCCAGTTACATAGACTACTTGGTCAGCCATGTCACAATGACTTCTTTCGAAAACTGCCTCAATATCTATGACCCATCGGTGACAAATAATCGGCTTTGTCTCCCCCATATAGATAGCAGGCTTACACGCCATGAAATCTTTGTAGGAACATCTCCCATTTTCTTTGGCGGTCCCTTCCTCGCCTTTGAGGCTATTCTTCAACTCATCCATATTCTTTTCAATTACCTCTAGCAGCGTACTCTCCTTGCGGTCCATATGGATCTGCATAGCAGAATCCACCACCTTCTCAACTTCTTTAGAGACCCTCTTTTTAATATTTGCAACTTTGACATCTGGGAGAGTCCTAACATTATCATCTTCATTCACCATCTAATCTGAAAATTAGAAGGCAAATTAGCAACATTTTCAACTTATTTCAACTGTATTAATACTACTACCTATCCTACTTGATGGGCTCAAGTAAGATAGATCATAAAATTCTAATAACTACGTGATACATATAATTTCTAAAACAAGTATGTGTCTGCACTTTTCCACCTTTACCTTACTAGAATTTCTCTAGTAAAGTATCAATCAACTCTACGAAATTTTACTCTACTTACATTAGTAAGTCGAGCATTTAACAATCTGACAAATCTCTAAGTTACTTGTCAATATAAGCAAGTTATTCGACACTTATTCAACATTCCTCTCTACTTATCAGTAGAGGTACATTATCCGAGAACTTCCCAACTCTTGCCCTACTTAGAAAGTAATTAAAGCATGAATAATTCACATAGTAGTTACTACAATTACATAAAATTAGATTATCGACAGCTAGCAGCGATCTAGCCTTCAACCGAACATCTCTTATCTCCTTTGAGCACTTTGTTTGAGTTCAAGTGTACCCCCAACACCTAAATCTCTCAGACCATGGCTCTGATACCAAGTTGTAACACCCATACCCTAATAAAACAGTTTTAACTACTTCCAAATTTGGTCCCAGTAAAATGATAGAAAATATTCAACTTCTAAGCTTCCATACGATAGACATGCTTTTAGAAAAATAAGTCAAGTGTTGCTTCAAAACCTATGTCTTCATCATTTAGCTACATATGGAGTTAGACTACAACCTATGAACCTAACGATGATTCTTAGATGTTCGGTTCTTCATAAGATGGCTTGATCCTTAGCTTCACTTCAATTCGTTCATTACCTACCACAATTTACCAGTAACACATTAGTTATTGTGGCATATAAACAACAATTAAATGTAGCCAAGTGATTAGAAGTACAAGAAACAACAGAAACAACAATTCTGGACAGAGCTACCCCTCGCGTATCACGATGTGAGCTTCGCATATCGTGAGCAAACTAGGCGTATCGTTTGGAACTATCTTTGTTCCAAATGATACCTTGGAATGGAATTTTTGGTGATCCAGCTAAATTTGACAGTTTTCCATACTTAGTCAAAATTCTGCATTTTTCAGTTTCTACCCAACTTCAACATCTTCATGTTTATTTTACCTTTCAATAACGATGATATATTAAGTAGAATCCACATGATTCTATCAACACGCTATTAATCTTGGTATTAGACTACTAATTTGCAATAATTGTCCCAACTCGTTGACCTATTAAGATCAATTCCCACTAACAATTCACCATACCTTATTTCTCCACATTACTTTATAAGAAGATGTTACTTGCAATATCTTAAACTTAAATTTACACAACAATTCTCGTTTTAATGATATAAACATATAATCAAACAACACATTAACTACCTACATGGAATTAGTCACCTAGGTGTTTAATGTCCTACCCAGGTGGCTAATCTCAGTATGGCCAACTACCATCAACTATCATATTGGATGCAAGATCCCCAACTCTTACCTTGGGGTGTAGAGTGGTTATCACCCTCATTACCCCAAGTACATCAACTCAACATATAGGTCAAAGACCTTGACTTTTGATTCCCTGTGGTACATGAAATTCATCATCACACACCATTAACAACAACTTGAGGGAATCAATCCCAGCTAATATCATTTCTACTGTGCAACCCGGTCAATGATTTCACCTAATGAGGTAGGCTAAATTAATCAACATTAAAGGCACCTATCATGCTATCAAAAAACAAAGTTGCAACTTACCACAAGTGGTCATATGTATCATAATAATTTAACATCAACTATGTGTTACCTTGTTAAGCTTTAACCTTGCCTTTACCTTGACTTGAACTTTCACCCTCTTTACCTAAAGATTGGTGATGGTTTAGTAAAATAACTTAAGCGATCTCATCATAAACATCATGCCATGAAATGAAGCAATTAGACATGAAAATCATCAAATTAACACATTTACAATTCTTGCGGGCATTTAATCAAACATCTAGTGTGCATCCACAATCCACAATTCATAAATGTATAACCTACACATATCTTTATTCCATGGATGACCACTTTCATTATGAGGGTACTTCCTAATCTCAGTTACACATTTTCACACCAAACATCAGTTTTTAAATGCGAAGATTTAGGGACCCAACCCATCCCCATCACACCCTGTGATTTTTATGAAGTGGGTGTAAACCCCCACCCCGATTCTTTCAATCAACAAGATTTCTTAGCATGCAACCAGAAATTTATGTTCTATGGGAGCATCTACACTCTAAGTAACCTCCACTATACATCAATTCCACATTTTGACAACCTCAACCAATCAAAGACATCAAAAAGACAACTTACTTGACATGGATATATGAACAAAGAAGAGTTTAGTGGTCTAGAGACCCTTAGGTTCCCAATTTCGACCCTTCATTCCTTAATTTTCCTTCCTATAGCTTGAATATCTTGGCAAGAGCAGAATTTTAAGTTTTCTCCTCCCTGCTCCCTTTGATCGGCGCAACCGGTCTGGGGGGTTTTCCCCGGACTTGTTTTAATCCCTATTTTACATTCCACCCCCTTAACTCTTAATTCCTTCCTAATTTTCACACAAAGTTCTATATTTACCATCCAACCCCCTTATTTTTCTAAATTATCTACTTGATAACCAATTATTGGATTAACTAATGACATGAGGGAAATAACCACTTAAATACTCATTAGGAAACAATATATTTACCATATAATTTATTCGTTTAATATTTATTAGAACTTGGGGCGTTACAATTTCTGTGAAGTTTGGATTTCACAGATCAACTAAAGAATTCCAGAATCCGTGTTTTAGACAGATTCATCTGTCCTTTCTCTTTTGAGGATGTTTCTAGTCTTTTCTTCTAATACTTGACTCAGTCTATTACATAGGAGTGTCCTAAATATCCACCCCTAAGTATTTTAAGAAAATAGTTAATTTCTTTTTTGGTCCCTGTGGTTTGGGCCATTTAACACTTTTAGTCCAAAAGTTTAAAAAATCCGATTTTAATCTAAATGTTTCATTTTCATTTCAATTTTAATCCTTTTTTAACACAGTTAAAAATTTGCTGTTAAGTCTATGTGGTAAGACCAAAATACCCCTGTTATTAACTAAAAAATACATTAAACCCAAAGTCATCTTTCTTCTTCCATTCCAACAAGCCACCACCGTCGTTCCTTCCTCTGCTCGAGGCGGCTAGACCCAACCACCACCGTCAGCCGCCAGACGTGACCACTACAGTTGGTATGAACAAAATATCCTTAAATTGCTTACACACATATAAATGTAATCTTTATGAGCACCACCGTTTTGCACGGCATCTTCCATAGCCCTGACTACCACCGTTTTGCACAACCTGACCATACCATCGTCGCCATACCAGTTCACCACCGTCTCACCGGACTTGACCAATGCTTATTCTAGATCGGAAATAAGAAACACATTTAGGGGAAATTCAAATGTAAGTCAGCTATTCTAGAAATTAAAATGGGAGACTGAACTTGATTACTTAAGAGGGGTATTCAGTGTATGCGCATTTGAACCAAATACAGGCAATCCATCCAAGTGCTTCAAATTGAAAAATACGCAACAAAACTCGAGGGATTAAAATGGGGTTTTAATTCTAGGAATTAAAATGGGTTCCAACGAAACCAAAAACCTACACACAGAAGACATACGCAGAGGAGAGAGCTACATCTTCGGAAATCCGAAAAGAAATAATAACCCTAGCCACCGACAAAGCGGATCGGAGGTCAGAAACGAAATCACTAGCCGTCGCCGCATCGAAGGTCAAAAACGAAATCAAAACCCTAGCCACCGACGGAACTCTCGAACATAGAGACGGTGATTCTTGTCGCCGGCAACCATCTTCCACCACGAGGAAGCTTGCTATGGAGACCAGAACCCACACTGGTGATCTAGGTTTCGTGTTTGTTTAGAGCTTTATCAGATCCAGTTGTGGTTAGATCTGGCGCCGTGGTGGTCAGGTTGGCGGCGACGGTGGTGGTTAGGTCTACCGGTGAGTGAAACAAAAATGGTGGCCGAGTGAATTGTGGAAGATGTCTACAACCCCAAAAAGAGTTCCTAAACGAATTTTTAATATATATTAAAAATTAACATGGGTAGTTTAGTCTTATTACTAAATTTAACAGAAATTTTTTAACAATGTTAGAAAATGGACTAGAATTGAAATGAAAATGAAACAGTTGGATTAAAATCGGATTTTTTAAACTTTTGGAATAAAAGCGTTAAATGGTCCAAACCACAGGGACCAAAAATGAAATTAACTCTTAAGAAAATTAAATGAAAGAGAATGTGATCGGTTTCTTTGAACAAACAGAAATACATTTACAAATATTATTCTAATGTAGCCCGACCAGTTATTGGATTTATCTTGAATTTAAATGGTTTGTTGCATTCTTGAATGAGAGTTCTGAAAATATTTCTTTCTTTTTGTAGGACTGAAATTTTGATCGTGTCTCTAGCTGCTTTATCATTTGTCTTGCAGTTGTTTAGAAGAGAAAGAAAGAAATTTAGGGCTAGGTTAGTAAATTTGTATTTTTGGTTAACCCTGGAGAATTTTCTTTCTTCTTTCTGATCTCCAAAGCAGACGCCAGAGGATTTTTCCTTTAACTAATGTTCCTGATCCTCTCCAGGAGACTCTAGAAGGAAGATCCTCATTTGGTTTTGTTATGTTTAGTTATGGTAAGTCCAATTTCTTAGCCAACTTAATGTCTATCTTTGTTTGTATTTTGAACATTCTTTTCCTCGCTTTCATACCTTGATGAAGAGCTGTGCAGACCCTTTTAGTTCTTGAATTTAAATCTGTGAAGTATCTTAAGAATGAGATCAGCTGTATGGGGTTCATTTTTTCACGATCTTTATCTGTGAAGCTCCTAAGGCTGTCATCTGATGTCTTGACATCGTAATTATTGAAGTGATCTACCCACATATGCTTCGCCATGGCAAATGCCTTGATCTTTATGAATTAGTTATTGTGTGCATAGTATAGATAGGATCTTCTTCTGGTGTAGCAGTATTGAAGGCCCTGTCATATGTTCGTTTCGAGAGAGGGATCATTGGAGGTGTATCTTCCTCCCTTATCAGCAGTCTGTATTGTATATCTTTCATTTCCTCCCATATTTTTTGTTGCGTGTTATGTTTACCAGTGTAATCATCTTCAAATGCCGATACAGAAATGAATGACCCACCTACTAATGATGATTATATATTCTTGTCCTTTTCTTTGGTAACCTGAGAAGACCCTTTTGTTGCTTTTACGGCGAGTGTTGGTTTGTTGAAGGTTGAGACCTTTGGATGGTTTTTAGAGGAAGATGGTGGTGGAGGAGGAGGATGCATGTTACTTATTGTTGTCGTTGGTGGTGTGCATTCTTTTGAATTCTTTCTCCTTAGAGGCTGATTCTTCTCCTCCACTTCTATAGAATCTTCTTCTTGAGTCTTGGTCTTATTTTCTGGTGGGAGTGTGGAAGCAGTATCTGTCCTTCATTTGATAGTTGGCACATCGTTTTTCTCTTTCCATTCTCATTCTAGTTCTTTAACTTTTCCTTCTTGGAAAGAGTGTTTAATATCCAAGTTTATCATAGTTAGCTGATTTCTTTTAAATCTTAGTGTGGCATCAACTATTATACCTTTGACTTTTTTTAACTGTGTCTTTCCTTTTTTGTAATGCATTTCTTTTGTTGATCAGCTCTTCAGAATGCCTTCAATTTAGTTTTTCGTCTCTTGATATTGAAGGAGTGTCTTTCTGTAGTGATTCTCTGATCTGTTCATTGAGGTGTTGAGGTTCGGTGTTGAAGTTTTCTTTCCAGGATTTTAACTCAGTTTCAAGGGTTAATAAGAGAGCTGTCTCGTGAGTTATATTGTTCCTGACTTTCTCAATCTCTATGGGATTAGTATTTTCATTCTTCCAAAGATCAGAAAATGTTGAGTCTTGATCTCTTTTGGAATTAGCTAACTTTTCTCTGAATAACTTTGAGAATTTTAGTAGTTCTGTTTTGAGGATCAATTTGGGCAAGAATGAAGAGAGATCAACAGATGATGTCTCTTTATCTAACATTCCAGAAAACAACACATGTCCTTCTGTTTGATTGATGGATGTCCTTTTAGGAGATCTATCAGTGCCTAAGGGACTAACTTTGCTTGGTATCCATAGGTCTTCCACATTCATAATCAGTTCTTTTAAAGAATCTGACTCCTGTTATTTGAGGTATCCTTTTGGAGAATCTTCTATGTTGAGTCCATATGGAACCGATCTCTGTAGTCTGTTTCCAAGTGTCATTGACTTTGAAAATCTATACGTGTTGTTGCATGTTCATGACTTTCAAAGTTATCGAACAAGCTAGGCTTGGTGGCAATGTGGGGAATGGATATTTCTGGTGGTGAGGAAGTTTGATGAGGGTTGAAGTTTCTGAACAATGAGGCTGATTGAGTTAAAGATGGTGAGTTGGGAGTTTGTTTGTATAAGTTCAAAGATTCGGAAAAACAAAAAAGAAATTTAAGGGCTATGGATGTTAGCAGGTGGTGTTTGTTGTTCAGGTGAATTTTGCTGTTCTTCTAAGCTTATTTTTTATTCCATCAGAACTAGTGATCCTGATGGAATATTCTTTATTAAACTTGAAGGTACAGAGGAGAAGGGTTGAGTGTTACCCGAGTCAAACTTGTGCGGAATCTTTAGAGATGTTGACTTGTAGGTTTCTCCAGCTGATACAACAGTAGTCCCTTGGATTTTCTTGTGAATTAGCAATGCAAGAAATCTAATTTATGGGATATACGATTTCTCCTTCTTCTCTTTTTGCTTGGCTTCGACTCTTATCACTAGATTTTTCCAGAGAATCAATACATAGTCCATTTCCCTATTGAGAACTATTCCTATCATTATCGAGAAAATAGACTCAATGGACTGATCTAATGATCCTATTCTTTTGGTGAGGGAGTTGTTGAGCAGGTGAATCATCAGCTTCCACTTCCTCTCTAGGTGATTGATGTTTATTACTGAGACAGTGTTGAAATAAGTCCATTTGTGTAATTTGTTGACTATCTTCAGAATTTCTGTCTTTGAAGGTGGACTTTCTGGCCTTTCAGGTGCTTCAAGATCAAGAAATTCCCTTAGATCCTTTCCTTGGAACAGCAATTTTATTGTTGAATTATCACATGTCTGTACAAAGGCTTCTAGTTTCTCTATTTTCTTACCTTGTATGACTTCAGATGTGACCGAGATGGTAGACCAAACATTCATGGGAAGTTGTTTGGATATCTCTGCTCCGTCATTAGAGCAGTCAGAATTGGGGAGTATCTTATTGCTTTGATGACAATTTTCACATCGTTGGCATAGGCTGATGGATTAAAATTGGCAATTTGGTTGTTTTGGTCGATGTTAAAGTTTCGAAAGAGAGGATCTTGAGATGAGAAGGCCATGTTTTGCGGATTTGTGGTTGTTTGATTTTCTTTGAGTAGAATGAAGGTTTGTAGGGTTTGTGAAGTTTGTGTGAGGTGGCGCTTTATGAGGCGGAACGAATAACTGTTTAGTCATGTTGAAGTGACGTGTAAGGTTAGATTTTCAACGGTTATTTTCACTAACCGGTTAAACTATGAGGCGGAACGAATAACCGTTGGGTAATTAAATCTCCATTATATCATAAATGAAAGTTACCGTTATGGTGTAATGATGATTTATCACCATTGATTTCTTCGAAAAAGGATGATCTATTGGTCGATTCATCTTCGAAGTTTTGACCTCTGATGAGTATTTCTGATCCCCCCCCCCCTCTTTAAATTTACAGAACTACTACAGAGTTCAAGTACAAAAATTCTGTACAGGTTCTGTCATGTGGATACTGGTTTTGAAAGTGACATTTTTTGATAAAAGAAACAACAAATTTTTCTTTTTTTACGATTTTGGAGATTAGTTTGTTTGAAATTTTCACACTTTCTAAGTAATTTCAGGATTTCCAAAATTGTATCTTTTTACAAAATTAACTCATAGTTTTTATATTTATGAGACAAAAGATAGAAAACCCAGAGATTTAATTTCCGCTAGAAAACATCATTTGAACAGGATTGTTTTAGCTAAAAATTTGCAAGAGTAAATTTAGTAACCAAATTAGTTTGTGAGGTTAGGTGCCTTGAATGCTAGATTTATAAAATCAACTTTATCGGTTAAAATCCAAGGTATAGATAAAGAAATGGAAACACAAATGACAACTTCCCTGAATGCAACTAAGAACACCGAGATTTTTGAGGGAAACAACCCTTAGCCCTTGGATGTCTCCAAGAGCCGTCGGCATAGAAAAACCCCTTGGCAACGATAACACACGTTGCCCGTTTATTTCACTGAAAGTTGGTTTGAGTACACTTGATTGCGGTGATTGCTAAGTGAGTGGGTAAGGGTACAAGTGATCGTAAGTGAAAAAATCAAGTCCTACACCGCGTATAAATACATATCAATCCTAACTATAATTCCGAGATTCTTGGGATCTCCATTCCAACGACCTCTAACCGTTACTTGACCGAGTTTGGTGGAGAGTCTTCATTTCCACACGTGCTCTGACTTTGACTGAGTCTATATGACCGTTATCCATTCTCTCGTACCTGGTTCGATCACATAAAGTCAATGAAAAGGTTAGTAACTTCACCCTAGCATGCTGGGTATCCGTGCATGCTGGGAGTAGGTAGATTAAATAGATAAATATTGAATGCATTACATCCTGGGATACTAATCAAATAAAGGGTAATATGAATATAAATGAAAATCCAGGGTACCGATTAACCGAATGCGCAGTCCCTGGATATTCGACATCCAGGGGTCTCAACCTGTCAAAGAACATTAGTAAAATTCGGTCCAGAATCCAGGATATAACAAGGATATATTATTTATGAGACATACTGAGATGGATACATGGAGAAACACATTCAAAGATTTTAATGATCTTGGTGGGTTTAGGTGGATATGCTCTTGCTTTAAGCTGAAGAGGAACATGAAGAGGAGTTATGTTCAGGGAATTTCTTCATCTTCCATTTCTTCTAAGACAAGTCCAGAGAAGGGAAAGCCGTTTGTTCCAATAGCTCGTTGAGATGGCAGTGTTAGAGCATAAACAATGTGTCTCGTGTGTTGTATTTAGAGAGATCGTGTTAGTTGAGCTAGAGTTAGATGAGGTGAAGATAAGCTACCAACGAACTGAGCTGCGAACTGCTTGTTCATTAGCAACGAACCTAGGTTCGTTGCTAGTCCAGCTCATTGGGCAGCAGAGTCTATAAATAGCTAAGTGTGTTACAATTACACATAGTTGAGCGTGTAAACTGTGTGAAAGCTGTGTGTTTCTGTGTGTTTGAGTCCAGAAGTCTTTGTGTGTGTTTCTAATACAACAAAGATTTAATTACTCTTTTAGCTCAATGATTTCATCTTGATTTCATGTTGATCAGTAGACGATCCATCTGCTCACGCATTTACAATTGGTATAAGAGGAATTGGTATCAATCTACTGATCAAATCTGGCGATTTGCAAAATTTTTATTCAAACAAGTGGGTTTTTCATCGAAAATAATCATTTTCTGAGATTTCTCAGTCTCAAATTGATTCCTAAGTGTTCATTTTGTGTTTTTCTTCTTATCTGCTGCAAATTTTGTGTCAAAACATCCAAATTTGTCAAATTCGAAAGATTTTATTTCTGGTCCATTCAAAATGTTCTGGTTCGTGGGATAAATTTTTTTGGTTCGCTGGTTGAGTATTTCTGTCTGTTGGTTGCATCTTCCAATTTGTTCTTCATATCTTCATAATTTTTGGTTCGTTGGTTCTTGGTTCGTCTAGTGTATCTTCATATCCAGTTTGTGATGGTTATCATTTGGTTCGTGATGGTTATTTCAACGAACTTTTGGTTCGTTTGCTGACTTGTTGGTTCGTTGACTTGAAGTTTGACTTTTCTGGTTCGTTGAAATCATCAGTTCGTTAGATTTTAGTTGGTTATTTAAGCAGCTGAATTTTCTGGTTCATCAATAGTTGTGGTTCGTTAGACTTGATAAATTTCAGTTCGTTGAAAATATTGTGAATTTTTTAAAATGAGTGATTTCCATGTACCTGAGAATTCATACGAGAAAACGGTCAACAAATAATTGTTGGTGAGTTTCACATGTTTAAAGTGCTAGCAGTTTAAGGTTGAATAAAAATAGTAATTGAAAACAGTTCATGTTAATAATTGAAAATATCATATAAGACTAGTTGAAAATGTTACCATGTACCCTGAATACCGAAACTGACTGTTTACCCACTCTTGTATCTTTTGTCTGGTTGATACCGCATAGATATGACATAACAATTTGTACCCTTTGACTATAAAGACGGAGTCACGATTGGAGCTACCAATCAGAGAAGGGGCGTTAACCCAATAGATCTATTTAAACGTTACCGTTTGCAAATGATAATTAATCGGATTCAGTTAATAGTGGGGTTTGGGTTATAGCATGAATGAACATGAGATTACAAGTCTGGACAATGAAAAAGCACATGTAACAGATATGATAACAGGGTCTAATTGTCTAACATGGAAAAGTATGTATGAATTCTCCCCCAAAGATAAAAACAGTTAAAGGTAAAAGGGGCCGTGAAAAACTCACATGATTCAGTAACAGGAAATCGGTAGCACGATCAACGAAAGTGTAGCCCTAAATAATTATAAAACATACAGTAAGTAATTGGGTTGGCAATCAATGTCACTCCAATTAGGTAGGTCAAGTCTTGACGTCATGGTAGCCTTAGGGTTCAATGATTCGAAAAGTCAAAGTGAAAGTGTCCGGTTATATGTTTATTTGGAAATAATATAAATTATATATTTAAAATAGAGTAAATTACACCAAAGGTCCTTTATGTTTTACCTAGGTTTCGAGTTAGGTCCTTTAAGTAAAGTTGTTACACCCCACGTCCTTTATGTTTAAACATGTTTCATAGAAGGTCCTTTATCACTAACGGAGTTAAAAACCATCGTTAAGTCAGGGGTGGTTTAGTCATTTTACAAAATTATTTAATAAAAACATAAAAATTAAAAATCCCATTTAATATATTAAATCTCAGTCGACGACGTCTTCTTCTTTAGGGCTCGTCAAAAACTTTTTTTTCTTCGCCTTTCTCAAAAACTACGCATCAAAGCAAGGATTCAATGAAAAAAAGATTTTGATTGAGCCTAATCGTTGGATTTGGGTGATTCCCACAATCTATAAAATCATCCCAATTTTTTTCCCACAAATCTCCATAACTATTTTTCAATCACATTCCCTGAATATGGTGTACATAGTTTTGTACCTACTTGCAGTGTACTTAAACAGAGCATATATACAATAAACAATTTATAAAATAGAAGTAGAAAGCATCCAATAGAATATTAGCTAAATCCCCCAAATAATCGACATCTGGCTTCAGAATTAATTCGTTTTTCTACATGGAAATGAACAAGTACTACCGCCTCATAACACTTTTGAAAAAACAAGTACCATGTTCTCTTCGTTCTACATTTCGATCATCTGTTGCGGAGTTGAATCAGATTCTTTTACCGCATGAGAATGAGAACGGAAAAGAAAGGACAAGAAAGAAGGAGAAGAAAAAAGAAGTTTTCGAGGAGCCCTAGAAGAAGAAGACGACTCAGATTTAAATGGGATTTTTTATTTTTATGTTTTTATTAAATGAATTTGTAAAATGACTAAACTACCCCTGATTTAATGATTGTTTTTAACATCGTTAGTGCTAAAGGACCTTTTATGAAACATGTTTAAAACATAAAGGACGTGGGGTGTAACAACCTCACTTAAAGGACCTAACCCGAAATCTGGGTAAAACATAAAGGACCTTCTATGTAATTTACTCTTTAAAATAAAATATACAAAAACTCCCAAATAATATTTAAAGATGGTAAATATTTATAGAAATAAATATTAAGTCAAAATGAGGGTTTTCATATGAGAAATTGATTATTTTGACAGATTAGTTGAAAACCGGACGATTTCGCGGTAACCGCCGATTACACGATATTTATCCGTTTAAGTTAGAAATCAATCAAGGATAATAAAATATGATTATTTTCTGTCCACAGTATGTAGATAATTATTT
>JBCNJP010000027.1:21000213-21049148 GCA_039602395.1 Deinandra increscens subsp. villosa
AGTTGTACAAGAACATTTCAAAATGAAGTCAAAGAACCAGCTTTACAAATACGATCACAATTCTAAGTCTGATCGTAATAAAGAATACCTAAGCTTGACGAACCCTAAAATCATCTTAAGATATGTGAAAGATTTTTCACTAATCTGGTCCTACGTGCACAGCCTTGACCTGAGCACATGATAGGAATCAAACGATGATTGTCAACGTTTGAAAGATGATATATAGGAAGTATTTGCCATACACGCCCTTATTGAGTATCACTCTCTTCATCACCACTCGCTTGATAGATCTAGTATCGAATGTCTTTTGACAATGAGAATTTATTCTCGTTAGATACTACATATAACAATGGATACTACTTCCACCATCCATATGGAATTCTAATTCCACACAGAAGATAGAAAGTTGTGTTCTGGCTTCTGAAATGGAAGGTTAAGTTCCCAAGTTATTTAACTGGAACTAGAAGTAAAGGACGGTGATCTTGAAGTGGTTCAAGAGTCACAAATCCATTGTTCGCATATTTCCTGACCAACAAAAGTCTGTTGCATTAAACAGGAAATACATATTTAAACACACTTGCAAATTCAAAATTGCAATATCAGATCTTGAATCTGAGAATGGCTTAATGCCATAATTTGATGTGTTTACATAAAGGCTAGTGGGAGCACTCTTTCAATCCTCACCCGTATGACGATGATATACTGAAAGATAGAATAAAATCCTTATGTGATTATACATAATGTGGATTTTATGGTACAAAGAATTTAAAAGAAGTTTCTTAATGGATAGAGATCCACAGCTATAAGCAACTTATGGGGCAATATAATCACACCTTGAATATGTGATTAAACAAAGATGTCACTGTACAGAGCTACATTAATGACATCGAAAGGGAGAGATCGCTGTACAGAGTTACACTGAGGTTGTCACTGTACAGGGTTACACTATGGACACCAAAAGGGAAAAATCAATGTACGCAAGTTATATTGATATCGTGAATTGTTGAACACAATACACTAAGTTGCATTGGTATTAACATTCACCGTGTAGAAATACACTACTACAAGTTTTCATGATTGACCAAGACACCTCTTGCTCATAATAAAGATTTTATATTGTGGCAGATTCCACAACTAAATCTAAATTAATTAGCCAACTCAAGTGACATTAAACTGCTGCTTGTCTGAAAGGTTCAGAAGGATTCTTGACATGGTTAGAGTTTTAACCAAACAAGACATTGTGATCACACAGTAACAATGGTGAATACCAAGGATCACTATGATCACAAAAACCAGCACACTTTGAGGAAATTCCACTATTCAGAGAAATACTGGAACAATGAAATATTGGATAACCAAAATGATAGCACATTTCAAAACCTGGTCGGTAAAACAATGAATTGCAAGACTCATTAACCTCATACTAATGATGTTCGACCAATATACACTACATGTATGTTTTGAACTAGTATTTGGATGTACGAACTCTAACAGTTATACATTATCATCCGGCTTCCTCTAAAGGATTAGATGTAAAGCTAGATTCTATAACTGTGTTCGATTTTAATACGTTTAAATCCATGAATAAATGCATATTATTCCTCACAGTCAATCAGAATCGTGGACACGAATCTGAAGTGAGACTACTTATGAGTTTGGACTCAAGAGATTGACGATCCAAACTCACATGCATTATTTCATAATGATGCTGAGGAATAGATGTATTATTCTAAACTGTCCGTAGTCGTTCAGACTCGTGGGAACGAATCTGAGGTAAGACTATTCTGACTCTGGACTCAATGGTTGACAATCCAGACTCACAGACCTCATTGGGGAATGACGTTGGACGTAACTCGCATCAAACCATCTTCATGGATTCAATCATAAGATGGATTTGATTAATGGTATACTCATTAGTATCCTTAGACCTGAGATACATGAGCGACCTCCCCTTTACCAAAGACTGTTCTTTGATTGTAGCTTAACGCTGTCGCGTAACTGCCAGTCATAACGGCTACTTTTGGGAATGGATCTGAAGTTCAGTGGGAGCTGTATGTAGTCGATATGGGATTCTGTACTCTTGCACTAATCATGCAACAGCTAGACATCGTGGCGCCCTCGTTGATTCCAAGTGTAAAGTGTAAGGCCTTACCCAAACCTACTGTGTGTTTGTTTTGGACCACTTCGAATCTATATCGAGAAACATAATGATTGAACATTAGATGAGAATGAATTAAATCCATGTCCATCGTTCAATTGATGTCATATACGGAAGGGATACAATGACTTCGAATTACCACAAGTCTAATATCAGTTGCTTCACAACAGATATGCCTTGGTTGTTGACTTGAAGTGTCATAACTGGTTGGGACAGTCATGTGTAGCTAGAGCACCTCTGTCTGTTTCTTAGATCTTGTCGCGATCAGTCCAAGTGGGAGACTGTTGGATATTATGTGTCCTGACCCGACAAATCTTGAACCCGACCCGGTTACGACCCGTAAGAGTTACACCGGGTGCAACGAACTCTAAACCCGCTTAAGAGTTAACCGGTAAAAGAAACGGAAACGTTTGATTATATATATTATTTATAATAGTTATAAATAATTTATAATCAATAATATTATTATTAACCGGCTTAATAATAAAGGGTGAACGATATTTAAATAAAAGAGTTTTATTTAAATTCACGGTCGAGTTATTCGTTATTGAAATATTTTCTAACGATAGCTCGTGGGCTCGTATACGAGATGGGCTTTATATTCGAGAGAAACCCGTCGCGAGTTAGTGGTGATCTAATAAATATTAGATGATTAGGGGATTAACCCTAATCACCTAACATAATCCTCGACGGCACAAAAAGGAGATTCAAAAATCTCCCTTTTCTTCTCTCGGACGCAGACCCACAAAGAAACAGAGATCGGCATTCGCCGATCTCGTTTCCGCGCCGATCGTCGCCACCGCTTTGCTCCGGTGCCCATCTTCGCACCACCATAACTTGGTGATGGTTGCAAGTTAGGGTGTTCCGTCTGTCAACGCCCGTAGACCGCCTTACGGTCTAGAGATCGCCACCTCGTACGCCCAGATCCGCTGCTCGGTTCGCCGCCAATCGCCGCCGCAAAACCCACCGATCGCCACCGTGGAACTCGCCGCCGCCGACGCCGCCGCTGCCACCGTCCGCCGTCGTCACCCGCCACCACTACCGCCGCTCGCCTGCCGTCGCTGGACCGTCGACTGTCGACGCGAGCCCGACGCCTTTCGCCGTGAGCCGTCTCCGGTTGCAATCAGATCTGAATCTGATTGATCTCGTAGTCTCGCGAGACGCGACGTAAGTCAAAGTGTACTCTCGCGATGCGTACTGACCACGTGTCATAAACGCCGTCCCGTAGGGGTACGCGACACCGGACCACGAGAATCATCGCGATACGCGACAACCGTTTTGAGACCGAAAGTGGTTCGTTCCGTTTCAACCTAGCGCTTGTTCGTTGAAACTCGGTGTCTCGAACGTTTGTTCAACACCGCCAAGGTATATCTAAACTCGCTATTAGTTTAGATTATTTATTTATATTTCTGTGTTTGCGTGTTCGGTAATCGGATCCTGTTGCGTACTGGTATTTGTGTTGATTGATTAAATAGTTTTTTTAATATATATATAATTTGTTATATATGCATATATATATTTATATATATAATTTTATTCCGCTGCGTTATAGAATTAATTATATATTAATTCGGTAAACTCTTTTATAAACTATTAATCTATCGGTCACGTAATTTTTAAAATATGTCACCGGGCGACCCGAATACCACTGCTAAATCCCAACAAGCTCATACGTAATCTCAATGTTAGGTTGGATTGGGTTGAATTGATTAACTGAATTGGATTAGGAATTAGCTAACCGGGATCCTGAGGTTGTCACGTTTTAATTTACTGTTTTCTCAATCGAGTTAAAGTTAGTTTTCTTAGAATTAATATAAATCAATTTCAACAGCTAAGAGGCATTTAGATAAAGTAATTTAGGGTTTAGTTTAGTTCATCTGAGTTAGTGACAGTAACTTAGATTAAGTAATTAGGATCACTAATAACCACCAACTCCCCTGGATTGATACCCGACTTACCCTGTCTATAGGTAGTTAGGATTATTTGTAACGGTCACGACACCCGTTATCAAATTTCACGTTCCTTACGAGACAACTCATAAATCTATTCACATAGTGCTGAACAATAGTTTAACAAATAATAAAAAGAAAGTTCCAATTTTATGTTTTCGAATTAAAAGTAAGAGAAAAGAAAATTATAAATTTATAACTACACATTTACGTTTAGATATATGATTTAATAATAAGGCTATGTGTAGTCATAACTCCCCTGGAGGGGTTATCCGACACGTGTCGTCTATATCATCAAGGGACTTCATCACTGAAATTTAAATATTAGTTGAGGAGAAAGAGTATGAGTGGCCGGAATGAGGTCGTTTTCATGGTTTAACAAGAATTAGTGAGGAAATATAAAAACTCGATTTTACACCTAGTGTGAGTGAGAAGAAAGAGGAAACTTAAGTTAAATGGAATGGTAAAACATTTTTTAATATCTTTTATGATATCTAATACTAGTCTTTAATATCCGTGCATCGCACGGGTGAGGTTTAAAATTCATTTTCTAATAGAAACAATTACAATGTACTCGATTGGGTTCTATATGTACTTAAATGTGGATGTGACATGAAAGATAATCTACATGTGTGTAGAGTCTACGTGAGAAATTCTTACTGAAAATCGAATATGACGTCTTGGGGCATATGGCAGGCCATAAATGACTTGGTTTATAACAACAAACAGATTCAGGAGAGCATCACTTTGGTCATATCAACGCTATGTCGCACTTATGGATCAAGAGTCGTGGTAGTTTTTCAGGATGAGACTGGAATGACTAAAGCAACATTAATATTGTTTTATAATGTTAAAGCAACTCTGGTATCCTAGTATGTACTCATAAATGATTTTTTATTTTTATTTTATTTATTTATTTATTTATTTTTTTATTTTTTTTTGTAATTTTGTGTTTTAGGTATAATAATTACTAACCGTTTTATGTGCACTAAACAATGGCATTTTAATGTCAATGTTTGTATGTTTTCTTCATGTATATAGTCATTAGCCTGACCCGCACAATTTTCACTTATATTGAATTTGACACCTTGTTTATTCACCTCAAATCTCAAATGGATCAGTCATGAAGTTAACTATATTTCTCTCTACACATATAATTTGAACATATCTTGCAATTTATTTTGCACCCATCGTTATAAATAATAATGTAAAAAAAATCATGGCACAATTTATTTTAATATTGGAATATGATATATTTTTATTAGTTAATTAGGCTACATGTTGACCTCAGTCGTATATGTTACTTTTCATGGTGAATGGAATATATATATAATCTTTATTAGAAAAAAAAAGTTTGCTTCATAACATAATTTTCTATTAATCACTTGATCTCACTTATATTCATGATCATAAATCATCCTAATGGCATCTGTTAAACAACTCATTAATTTTCAAACACTCATATAACCGTATTAAGAAACGTAGTGGAAATCCTAACACTTAAACATAAGTATACATAAAAGAAATACAGAATTAAAAAAAGTAACAAAGTAATCTTTATATTCCTAATCTTTTAGGCATTTTGTATGTAGAGGACAAACAAAACAAGGGTAAAGTTCATGTAAGAACCATTATCTATTGTAAGAACTTAAGAACCAACTTAAATGATGGATAATTAAGTAATTTTGTCCTTTCTTTTTAATTCCTCCACTACATTCTATTGTACAAACTTGTAAGAACTAAGGGAAAATTATCTCAAATAAAGTTTTTTGGGTAATTTGATATTTTTTTTTAATTTAATTTCATATACATCCACCCATATCCACCTGATGACTTAAAAAAAATTGTTTTTTTGCCTGTCCGACTATGTTGCATATATGCAACATAAAATGTTGCATATATGCAACATACAATGTTGCATATATGCAACATAAAATGTTGCATATATGCAACATACAATGTTGCATATATGCAACATACAATGTTGCATATATGCAACATACAATGTTGCATATATGCAACATATGAAACATAAAATGTTGCATATATGCAACATAAAATGTTGCATATATGCATGTTGAATAAATGCAACATTATATGTTTCATATGTGCAACATGGTATGCTTCATATGTTGTATATGCAACATACCATGTTGCATATATGCAACATTATATGTTTCATATGTTGCATATGTGCAACATTATATGTTTTAATATGTTGCATATATGCAACATAGTCGGACTTATAAAAAAAATAATTTTTGTTTAGTTTTTTGTTTTTTTAGGTCGTTAAGTTGCCATTATGTGTATAGACATGAAGGAAAAAGAAGAAGAAGCATAAAATTTATCTAAATAATCTTCATTCAATTGAAATTTAATGGTTCTTACATTAGTTCTTACAATAATATTGGTTTGTACTAGAACTTTACCCCATAGTAGAAATGCATTTATGATGACTAAGGATTTAACCCGAGGTAGTATGGCAGCAAAGTATTTAGTGTATAATCTTTGCCAAAATGATATGTAATACTTTCAAGACTCAAGAAGGTATATTGATGGCAACTTTTGATCACTACGAACCTAAAAATAAATTTTCAAGTCCACAACACTACAACAACTACAACTAAAAAAACTCTCCATCAAGGTAATTTGTTACCGAATCTTGACCCGTTTCAAACAAATCATGTTTTTTTTACCTGTTACCCTTCACATAGAAATTATCATTATAGCTTTAAACACCAACAAACATGCACCTATACACCTGATTAACTAATTTATCACATAATCACAAACCTAGTATGAGTGAAAAGAAAGAGGTGACTTAAGTTAAATGGAATGGTAAAACGTTTTTTGAATATCTTTTATGATACATAATATTATGAAGAATTTTCCACTTCTATCTTAAAAAAGGATTTCGGAACACTGAACACAACTTAGAAGAAAATCAATCCAAATAAAACCAAAACCACAAACTATTTTTCTCTCAGAAAAACGATAGAATATAACAGCCACAAAAATCATTTACATAGCACGCCACTAGTGATTTGTCAAAAAAAAAAATAAAAAAAAAAATACAAAATTAAATTGTTTCAACAAATAAAGCAAACAATACTCACCGAATTTTCTTCAAGCAACAAATGTAAAAGATAAAAAGGGATAGAGAGACAGTTAGAGGGAGCAGTTGGAATGGGTGGTCTCGGAACAAAAACTGATTAATCTATGATTATCTTGTTCCGAATCACCACTTCCATCAGCTCCCTCAAACCTTATCACCCTTTCCCACCTTTCCGGAAATGCATATGAGATCGATCGATATTAAGATGTTATCGAACTACGATCTTTGGCCGACCTTCTCGATCTTAAGCTATGTGTTTCCTTTGGCAATCGAGGGGTTGAATTTTATAGGCGTTTGGAAGGGGTTAGGTGGTTGTTAAGAGCGTGTGTACTTCTTGCAGCCGCGTACACGCGTGAATCACATTTAAACTCTAAAGACTATAACACATAATTCTTTCGTTAGTTTATAATTTAATCCCCTCTATAATTCTATTATTCACATCTCATTTTCTACTTTTTATCTTTAAAAAATTAATATTTTATAAATTTATATTAATATTTTATTTAATATTTCGCATCCTATTCTCTGTCTTTATCTCTATATTCATTTATTATTATTATTATTTCTTCTTTTCTAATGTTTGAGATACAAACCATACTTTTTAACTAAAAACATTAAATTAAAAATACATTTTTAAAATTTGAAAATGTCGATAGAGATGGAAACTATAAGAAATCTTTAAAATTTAGAGATTAGAGATGTATATAAAACGAGTTGTCATCTTCGTTCTTTAAATTTATATTAATATTTTATTTAACATTCCACTTCTAATTTTCCACCTCTAATTTTTAATTCTTATAGGTACAAACTACTGTAAAATGCTTAAGATATAAACCATAATGCTTTATATTTTAGAGATAGATATGGAGAATAAAATATGCTTCATTCATATATTAATATTAGAGTAAATTACACCAGAGGTCCTTAAGGTTTACTCGAATAATGGAAAAGGTCCCTGGATTTTTTAAATTACGGGAAAGGTCCTAGCCTTTATGTTTTTGTAACATTAGAGGTCCCGGCGTTAAGAACCCAGTTAGTCTTAACGTTAACTTAATTAAATAAGGAGGGTATTTAAGTAAATAAACATTCCATTAATTAAATAATGATTAAAAGAATTAAAAGTAGTATAAGTCCTGTGTTTTTATTACCCCTAACAGATCTGCGATTTCCCTTCCCCACCCAAATTTCCCCTTCCCCACCCAAATGGAGCTGCCGGTACGAGATTCAGAGGTGCGAACGGTGTTAATCTGCAACTGTGACGGTACGATTCCAGCGAAGAACGTAGCGGTGTTAACATGGATGTCAAGGAGCTGCCGGAGGAGGCTACCACCACCACAACCGAAGTCGATGTCTCTCAAACGGTAAACCATCTTATGCCATCTTATTTGTAGTAGTACGATACCCATTAATTGCTTCAACCCTTTCACCATCTTATTTGTAGTGTTTTCGAATCTTTTTATCAAATTGTTTTTTAATTTGCAAGTTGTTCTGGTTTGATTGTTTGTTTATTTTTCCCCCTTGTTGAAAATGAATCTAAAGCTAAATCTTTTCTATCTGCTCTATTTCATCTTAGATGTATCATCTTAGATGTAATCTGAATGACTTCTGTAATCAAAAGTAAACATGTTTTATCAGATGAATCATGTGATTTCTAAGCTGATTTTGTATTTCTTTCAGGATAAATACATACATATATATATATATATATATATATATATATATATATATATATTTTCTGATTGATGATTGATGATATTGTGAGAAACAAAAGTGGTGTTTATCTATATGTTCAGTCGATGTGAATTAATTACTTTTGTTTATCTATATGTTCAGCTGATGTATTTGGCGCTTCTATTTGTCAATGGGCAGGGACTGGTACAACCTGGAGAAGTCCAAGCGAGTTAAACCATTTCGTTGTGGTGAGTTTAATGACTGCATTGAAAGGGCTGCAACTTCCCAGGGAATACCTCCAAAGAAAAGAGAGAAGTATGCACGTAGGAAATTCATGGTTGTGTGCTTTCTTTATTTTGTTTGAAAAATGGTTTGGGTTTAGAAAATTGGTTATGGGTTCATGGTGATGTATGTGTTTAAGAATAGGTTGGAAAATCCTCTTTTATCATTGTAATGGAAATTTATCATGTTGAATGGAATTTTATCATTTTTGCACCTGTTGTTATTATGGATCATATTCATGCATCATTTCTAAATTCTTCATTGTGTACTAATCTCCATTTTAAAGCAGGAGCTATGGACCTCATTTAGAAAAAGGTTTCGCATACTTTGGACCTGTTGGCTTGCATTAGGAATTGGCAAAAATCATCTCAAATGCACTTGTTGGATTAGAATGGGCATATACCATACTTATAAACTTGCATTTAGAATTGGTATACCAACTAAACTACATCTCAGAAGACCTAATGACCTGTTCAAAAAAAAAAAAAAGACCTAATGACCTGTTGACTTTCACAAGTCAAATATCACCTCAAATCACATAATGTACCTATTCATTTCACAATTCAAAGATCACCTGGAATCACTAAATGTACCTGTTGTCTTTCACAAGTTAAAAATCACTAGAAATGACCAAATGCACCTGTTGACTTTTACAAGTCAAAATTAATCTCAGAAGACCAAATAAACCTGTTAAGTTTTACAATTCAAAAATCATCTCAAATGACCAAATGAATCTGTTGACTTTTACAAGTCAAAGATCGGTAACAAGCATTAAATCATACCAAAACATCCATCAATCCAAGACATCAAACAATAATTTCCATATAAAAAAACATCAATAAGTACGAAAACATAAACATAATCCAAGACATCAAATCAGTAACTTGCATATAAAAACATCAAAAACTATCAAAACATAATCCAAGACACCAATCTTCAACTTGTAGTGTTTTTGACCTTTGAATTTACCGCCTTTTTGCCTGCACCCACTACCTTCTTCCTAACTTGAACAGCCTTATTAACACCACTACCTCCTGCTGCACCATTACCACCACTACCAACATCCACTTGTCCCTTGCAACTTCTCTGATTATGTCCTAATTTGTGGCATTTTCCACATTTAACAGTCTTCAATCTCTTTGACAATTTCCCTCCCTTCTCCATTTCCTCGTCAACTTCCAAAGCACTCTTTCTTCTCTTCTTTTTAGGCCTCTTTTTCAGCTTCATAAGTATAAGTATAATCACTTGCATCACTGGAATCTGATGCATCATCAATCATTTTATCTTTCACTGGTTTTTCATGCCACCCTAGTAAATACTTTGGTCGACCAAAATTGTGAACACCCACATCTTCCAAGTCTTCAATAACTAGATTAGTCTTGTCACAGACTTTAACAGTTTTCTTAACTAGTGACTCACCATGTTCAATGTACACATCAATAAGCTTGTGGTCTTTTACATAATCAGACAACCTTAAAACATCACCATCAGTTGCTAACTCTATCAAACCCATATCTAAATTTTTTCCCGGAATCTTAAAATGATAGAACAACTTAGTGCTACTAACATTCAGCCCTAGTTCATGAACAACGTGGTTCAATTCAAGGATAGAAAACTCATCAACATCAATGTTATCAACATATGAAACTTTCCCAAATGCATATCGTCTACCTGGAAAATTTTTAAACACACCACTATGGTGAATCTTCATAGTGAACATTTTAGGATCACCGCCTGTAAATTTAAAAACCAAATGATGTGTCAAAACTACTGAGTTTGAAGTTGAAGAAAAATTAATTTCTATTTCCTTCAATCAACAGCACATACACTTTTGTTTTTGATTGATTTAGTTCAAGATGTATTAATTTCTTCCCAATTTCGTGCTATTTGATGACATGCAAATAAATGAATATAGACTTCCACAAAATGCTAAAACCAACATCCATCAGATTACGTGAGCTTAGAATATAAGTCTATTTTCTTTTCTAAAGCATCAAATGATGATATATTATAATTCATGTAAGTAATTTGTTGACCTGTTCATTACCATAGAAAATGTTAGCATTTATATAGCAAGACTTTACTATAAATTTTATCTCAATACCATGATAAATAATTCTTGCACTAAAAAGTACCACATCTGACAACACATCTTCAATGATAAAAGTAGTATAAGACCTCGATTATTGTATTGCCTTCAATTAACCTACGTGCAATTCATGAGTCGAACAAAAAGTCGAACAAAAAGTCGAACAAAAAGGGATAAAAACTTACCATAATCAACTTCATTAACATCTCTCTCGCGATTTCTATGATTCCACATGTCAGCCGTCGGTGAAGGATTTTGACGCTAATAGGGTTTTTGGAACAGTGCGTATATCATGAAAACGATCGACGAAGAAGGGTTCTTCAATGAAACAGTGCGTATATACTGAATACGTACATCACTTGTAATTAGGGTTATAAAAAACGCAGGACTTTTAATTTTTTTAATCATTATTTAATTAATGGAATGTTTATTTAATTACTTAAATACCCTCCTTATTTATTAAGTTAACGTTAAAACTAACTGGGTTCTTAACGTCGGGACCTCTAATGTTACAAAAACACAAAGGTTAGGACCTTTCCCGTAATTTAAAAAATCCAGGGACCTTTTCCATTATTCGTGTAAACCTTAAGGACCTCTAGTGTAATTTACTCTTAATATTAAGTTTCATGAGAGAGGTTCAAATGAGAAGTTTGTTTTGAGTAAGAAGGATGAGAAAGAATTTTAGCCATTGGATCTTGATCTAATAAAAAATGAAGGAGGGGTATTTTAGTCTTAGCCACTTTTGTTGACTTTTTATCTACTTCCCTCATTTTCTTTAAACATTCATAACTTTCACATACGACATTATTTTTAAAAAAAAATTACACCATAAAAACGAGCATTTTTTATCTTTAAAACGCATATAGTGTTGCTATATAAAAATGAAAAAAAAATTTTACTCTTTCGATTTTTGACACAGGTCATTGTGTCAAAAATGTTCAGATCATTATGTCATTGTGTCGTCGTGTCAAAAGTATATATAGTGTTGCTATATATAAAATTAAATACTCTTTCGGTTTTTGGCACAATATGAAACAATGATCTGAACATTTTGACACATCATTGTGTCAAAATGTTCAGATCATTGTGTCATTGTGTCGTCGTGTCAAAAGTATATATAGTGTTGCTATATATAAAATTAATTACTATTTCGGTTTTTGGCACCATATGAAACAATGATCTGAACATTTTGACACATCATTGTGTCATTGTGTCAAAATGTTCAGATCATTGTGTCATTGTGTCGTCGTGTCAAAAGTATATATATTGTGCTGCTATATATAAAATAAAAAAAATTACTTTTTCGGTTTTTAACATTATATGACACAAATGATCTGAACATTTTCATACAATATGACACAATGATCTGAACATTTTGACACAATGACACAACGACACAATGACACAATGATCTGAACATTTTGATACAATCATAATAACCTCACCCTAAGTTTCATTAAAGTAAAACATTTATATTTTGAAGATTAAGATTGGAGATGAAGAATTGGATGGAGAAGAAATATAAACAAATCTCTATAATTTAGAGCTAAAGATACAAATAAACATTGAGTTGTGATTGCTCTAAATTATACCAAATAAAAATTAGTTTTATGTTTTTTTAGAACGAATAGTACACC
The DNA here is from genome assembly GCA_039602395.1 of Deinandra increscens subsp. villosa. Taxonomy (NCBI): domain Eukaryota; kingdom Viridiplantae; phylum Streptophyta; class Magnoliopsida; order Asterales; family Asteraceae; genus Deinandra; species Deinandra increscens. The sequence goes on from JBCNJP010000027.1 coordinate 21,013,115, forward strand.
GTCTAATTCTAGTTGACATTTATTAATAGTATATTGACTTAACCTCTTGTCCTCTTAAGTGATTAAGGAGTGATAACACCTTGATCATGAAAACTTATTATTAGACTTTTAATGGGTAGAACGAATGGCCGATGCCACTAAGTCTAAACAAACTGTTTAAAAAAGTTATTTGAGTAAATGAAGATGGGAAAGTTAGGTGACTTTTTAAGGATGAAAGTGTTACATTGTTAAACATCTCTCTAGGACGAATGTAGAATATAGTAATCATTTTTTATAATTCATTATGCAAAGGCGAAAAAATCTATTTTCCATATTGATTGCCTGTACCAATATAACTTCAACTTAAATGCTACAAGTTGATGTGAAAATAAGAGTAATATCAAACATTTGTTATGGGTCCTTTGAACCAGTATCGAGCATTCACAATCCAATAAGACACCACGATGATAAAAAGACCACCAACCGCCACTGGCGTATAGTTGAGAGTCTGATCAGTAATCGGGTACGCTACCGGCAATGAGAAGAGCACCGAAATGGTAAGGACCCACAGAACTGATATCCAACCAATAACAATACCATACCGCCCCAAATTGAAAGGCCCCGGTACAAATGTCTTACGGGCCAAAGTGACCCTGAAGAATATCGGTAATGCGTACGATATGTACAAACCAATCACGGCTATTGATGTCATGGCCTGAAATGCCACTATACTCCCCAGAGACTGCAAAAACATTCAGATCTTTTAGATACAAAATTGCGCAAAAGTTAATTGTCAATGTTGTTTTATCCGATGTGGTGATGGCATACCGTAAGGGCCATGCAGAATGCTATGAAAGCCGAGAGCCAAACAGCGTAAATAGGAACCTCATGTTGGTTCACTTTTTGCCATAGTGATGACAATGGCATTGCTCCGTCTCTTGAAAATGCATATACCATCCTGCCATTTGCCTTTCCATGGTTAGAAATATATATATACACAAATTAAACTAAAAGTTGGTATTATAAGCTTAAAAGATATACAAATTTGCATAAAACACTACAAAAAGTTACCTGGAATTTCCTGTTAGACAGCTCATGGCACAGAAGAAAATGGCAACAGCCACCACAAGCAAGCAAATGATACCCCCAGTACCGCTCCCAAACCGACTCTTGAAAGCTTGATAAAATATCTCTGCAATGGCGTAACCGCCAGCATCATTATCCGGGCTTAAAAGATGGGGAATGTCAGTAACAGTGAATGTTATTCCAAGCAAATAGCCCCATCCAACAATTACAGATATGCCAATAGCACCAATGATTCCTTTTGGCCCATTTATGTCTGCATTCTTTGTTTCCTCTGACTAGAACAAAAAGATCAAAACATAAGCAAAGATATGAAGTTGACATGTTCCAACTAAACAACTACTAAACTAGAGGCGCAAACCTGGGCGGGTCAATCAACTAGGTAACAGACCAAAACTGTTTCGAGTTGAAAGGTACTAAATCATTAGAGATTTAGTTATGATTAACAAAACAAGATTATATCCAAATTTCGAAAGAGTGATTTTGAATGTTGTATGAAGTAAAAACAGACCGTGGGCGACTTTCTAACATGTTTTACTTGTTCAAGAGTCAAGACATTTGAATGAATCACCATTTAGTTAACATTCTTTTATTTGAGCAAAAAAATAGAGCCCAGCAGAATTACTCATACTTAGTCATAGGTAAATGGGTTGAAGATAACACTTCTTTGATAAACATATAATCAGCAAGCATATAACAAAGAAAGAAAAACTGACCATATGAGCAGAGGCATCATACCCAGTCAATGTATACTGGCTCATAAGCAACCCAAGGAGAAATATGTAGGGTTTACTACTAATTCCCACTTCATTGTCACTGTTAAAATATGTAAACACAAATTTTGCGCTAGCCCTTTCTTTTGCAACCATGGGTATACAAATCATTAGAAAAAAGACGCCTAATATATTCCACACAGCTGCTACTTGTCCAAAGAATGACATCCATGAAATCGGTAGGCTGTTTATAATCGCGTGTACAAGAAGAAGGCCGCCATGAATACCAAGAAGTATGTATTTAGAAGCCACATAACCACCTCCATTTTTGCCACCAGTGCTCAGAAGAATTATGACTTCAATCAACTGAGCAAGTGAAAAATTGACACTTGTGGTCACAGCCCACTGCAGAGTTACAAAGTTTGCCAAATGATTAGTATGTTGAAAAGGAGACTAGGAACTACAAGATATATGTTGTCCGAGTACCTGGCCTATCATATTGTACCTACAAAAAGCCAAAACAGGTGGGAAAACGTTGAAATTAGGATACAGTTACAGGAAGACCATATGGTTTATAATTTATAGGAAAACCATGTGGGTTATGAACTAATTATCTGTTTATCAAAAAAGAGCTCACAATTTCAGTCATTAAGTAAAAGGTATGAACATATGGACTTCAAACGTGTTTAACTCTTGAACCACGAAGAGTTACAGGGTCCACATCATCACCCTCGCATTTTTACCTTTTACCCCCATCACACTATCTTTTACTTTTTTATATTAATATAATATTATAAAAAGGTAGAGAGAGAGAGAGAGTTAAAGAAGAGGGAGATAGAGGCAAAGAAATGGGGATGGAGTGCATTGACACAGCACCGCAAAGAAAAAAAAGTGCAGGGCCGCGGTAGGAGAAATGGTGTTCCCGTAGTGACGTCACAGACACGTGTGTAGGCCACACCATGCAGGACAAGTATTACAATTAACCTATTGGCATCATAGAATGGCATCAAAAGGACATCAGGCATCTAAAGGACATGTTTCCATTTACATTTAACTCATCAATGGTCAAATAATCTTGTCACTCATCAATGGTCAATTGTCTAGTTTAATAAAAGATAATAAAAGTGAATGATGAATATAAAAGGGTGTTGATATACACACATAGGTTTTTGATATTCACATATATTCCAGGCCAACTTTTTTTATTCGTTTAAATTTCTTTTTACTTTATTTAGTCTTAATTTTCAAATTTAGTCTAGATTTTTTTATAACATCAACTTTATTATCAGGTATTTACAAGTAAATTTAATAATATTTATAAAAATAATTAAATAAGTTAAAAATTAAAAAATTGGGCCCAAAAGACCTAAAAATTCTTTTGGGCAGTTTGGGCGCAAACGAGTGTTTGAAATATGTGTGAATATCAAAAACCTATGTGTGTATATCTAAGGCCATATAAAATGAAAATAATGATAAAATGGTATAAAGAAAGAGGGAAGAAAATACCAGCCGGTGAGCCAAGAAGCGAATGGGCCCCAGTCGTTGCCGCAAAGCTTTGCGCTCCAAAAGTACAGCCCAGCAGCTGTAGGATAAGCAGAGCAAATCTCAGACATCGATAGCCCTACCACGAGGGAGAATAGGCCTGCTATTAGCCATCCATATATCATACTAACGGGTCCCCCATATGTGAGGCCAGTATTGTACAATGTGGTTATGCCAGTAATCACAGAGATGATGGAGAATGACACTGAGAAATTAGCCAGTAACCTACACATGATCACATGAGATTGTCAAACATATTTTAATTCAAGTCATAATCGCCTTACATAGTTACGTTTGAACATAATGGATTGTGATTGATTGAATATGACTTAAATCTCTTGAATCATATCCTCCTACATGTTACTAGTTTCAATAATACTCTCTCTTAATGGATTGTGATTGATTGAATATGACTTAAAGTTCTTGAATTCATATCCTCCTACATGTTACTAGTTTCAATAATACTCTCTCTTACCATTTCACCGCAACCCAAGAGATGGAGTGCGTTGACAGACCTGCAAACCATGTTAACGGTGCCAGACAACCATAACGGATGGTCTAAGTACACACTCACTTAAGAATATTGTCATTTCTGAAACTAAGTATACTGTATAGCCTCTGAAGTTCAAAGGGTGAACCATGAACCACGGGGTAGAGGCAGTGCCTCTATCAGTGGGGTGCAAGGGGCAGTAGCCCTTAGTTGAGTACAAGGGTAAAGGCCCCGGTGGAAATTTGGTCTCGGAAACAAAATTGTTCTTCGGAACAATTTGCGAAGGAAATTGCCTTCCTAAGCTATTGTCTTCTTCGGAACAATGCAGTTGGTCTGTTTGACATGATTTTCACATCTTGTTCTAAAAATTTCTTTCTGCCATATCCAATTGTTTCCGTACCGTGGAAATACATCAATCTAAAAGTGATCTTCACGATTCATATAGTCTATCCGGTAACCGAGAAACACAAAAAATATACATTATACAATATCGCAGAAAATTTATTACTCAATTATCGAAATCACTATGATCATTTGAAAACACAAAAGGGATGAAACACTTAATCATATAATCATGATGTTCCAAATAAAAATTTTAGAGCTCGAACTCCCGAAAATGAATCCTCTTTGAGGTAACAATTTTACCAACGAGATTCAAAGAATGATGATGTTCCAAATCAAAACTTTGAATCGTTATGACAGTCAATATCTGTTGACCTAGCTTAATAAAATCAAAGAGGCGTAAATCCGATTGCTAATAGGATCTAATCGAGCTTAATACATTTCATACTTTGGAAGATTTAGGCAACGAAAAAGAGTACATGTTACAAGTTCACTTACGAGAGGCCGCGATGCAGTTCTTGTTTATAACCGAGCTCATTCAAGCTCGAAACGTCGCCGGCACCGGCGATATCGCTTAAAACTTCGGTACCGTCACAAAGCTGGTGATACTGACCTGCTCCGTCTCCACGACCTCCGATCCCAATTTCCATATTTCTATCTGTGTTTTTGGAAATAGGTGAGGGTCTCTTCAACTGTTGCCTGACGGTTTTATAGGGGAAAACGACGACTCTGCAACTTAGTTTAATTTAAAATAAGAGATCGAACAATATAAAAGGGGTTTTATATATATTCACGGGTAAAGATCATGTAAAAACCCCTTCTTAGCCTAAAAACCTAAAAACCACTTAAATGAAGGTTAATAAAGTAATTTAATATTTAATTTTCAATATTATCACTACCACACTCCCCCCATGTTTCATATATTTACAACACCTCCCCTCCTCCCCCCCCCCCCAGCCCCACCCCGTGTTGCATATGTGCAACATAATTAGATTGCATATATAACCCCTAACCCGCACCCCAGCCATCACCCCCACCCCGTGTTGCATATATGCAACATAATTATATTGCATATATGTAACCCCTAACCCCCCCTCCCCCCTCCACCCACTCACCCTCGTGTTGCATATATGCAACATAATTATATTACATATATATAACCCCTAACCCGCACCCTACACCACCCCTAGGGGTGTTCATTGTTCAAAAATATCCGAATTCGAATCCGAATCTGAAATATCCGAAATATCCGAAGTCAAAATATCCGAAAATTTGGATATCCGAATTTTCGGATATCCGAAATTCGGATATCCTAATTTTCGGATTCGGATTCGGATATTGATTTTGAACATTTTCGGATATTCGGATATCCGAAAAATATCCGAAATATATATTTTTTATAATATTAAATTATATATATTATTTAGTTTAACATACTTTAACTTAAGAAACCCTAAATCTAAAGTTCTAAACTCCGATGTTCACTCTCTTTGCTTCTTTGGACCTCGTCGTCCTCTAAATCTCGACCCTCACTGGCTCATTGCCTTACACCGCCGACTTGTAGTTTGCTATCGAGCTTGTTGCGCATGGATTCGAGCTTCAAAATCGAGACATTTTTAATTTTTTGTTGGTGTTTGACTATTTAATGTACTTGTATTAGACTATTTGCTCATTTGGATGTTTATCGTTAGTAATTTTAGAGATTGAATGTATTTTTTTTAACTTTTTTTTTGTTTTGAAATTTCGGATATCCAGTTCACTATCATATCCGAAATTTCGGATACGGATTCGGATAGTGAAAATCAACTATCCGAAATTTCGGATATCTGAAATTCGGATATCCGAATTTTCGGATATCCGGTTTTGAACACCCCTACCCACCCCCACCCCATGTTGCATATATGCAACATAATTATACTGCATATATATAACCCGTAACCCGCGCCCCAGCCACCCACCCCCACCTCGTGTTGCATATATGAAACATAATTATATTGCATATATATAACCTCTAACCCACACCCCAACCACCTCCCCCCACCCCGTGCTGCATATACGCAACATAATTATAATAACCCCTAACCCCTCCCACCCCCACCTTGTGTTGCATATATGCAACATAATTATATAGCATATATATAACCCGCATCCCAGCCCCCCCCCCCCCCATGTTGCATATACGCAACACAATTGTATTGCACATATACAACCCCCACTTACCCTCACCCTCACTCCGGCACCCCCACCCCCACACACCCATGTTGCACATGTACAACAACGAATAGTCTAAACTTAGATACGAGATTATTGAAATTGTCACTCGATGCGCGTACCATTTAAGATCCCGTCCGGATAAGCTTATTTTACTCCGTGACAATCTACGTGTTATTAAAGGTAGTGGTTTTTACAAATATTACACGTTGCCACTGTTATACTTTATGGATTTAGAGTTTTGTGTGTATGCAATATAATATCTATTAGGTTTATGTGTCGACATATTTATTTTTTCAATTATATTATGTTTATGTAGTATGAATACATGTTTTACATATGCAAAATCCTTACATTCTTCGTTTTAAATCCTGTTTACATAGCATGATGTATTTCAACTAAACGGGACAAACAAGATGCAAAATCCCAAAAACAAGGTGCAAAGGTAGGTATTTTACACCACATTCACAAATATAAAAATTACAACAAACTACGATCAAATTCAATATAGCAGGTTCACACGTTAAGCTAATGAATCCCTTGTAGGCTCAAGCAATGAACCGCCTTTCCAACTCCAATTTACTATGTTTCTTTAGCTTTAACGTGGGATCCTTTCCATCACTTTAACTTCTTTATTTATATCACAATCATATGAATCTGGGAACCTATTCACGAGATTAAAGTTGTCAATCCATCTGTCTCACCAAAACTTAATTGAGTTTCCTTCCACTTGTGTCATTAAGATAAATTCTGGAAGTGAAACGATTTGGTATATTTCTTGTACTTTTTCGTCCTGAAATTTACACCTCAATATTATATTAAAATAATATTGTTTACAACTTTAAAATAAATATGTATATACTTATGATGCATATATGCAACATGATTGTGTTGCATATATGCATCATGACTGTGTTGTGTTGCATATATGCAACATATAGTGTGTTGTGTATATGCAACATGGTTGTGTTGTGTGTATGCAACATGACTGTATGTTGTTTATATGCAACATAAGTGTATGTTGTTTATATTCAACATGACTATATGCTGCATATATGCAACATGATTTTATGTCGTATTTATTCAACATGACTATATGCTGCTTATATGCAACATGATATTAGTAAAAGATTAAAATTATTTGAAGTACATATGCAAGCAAAGGGAGCTATATAAGACAGTAATCAATCCATTAGATAAAGACATATAAAATGAAGATAAAAAAGAATTACAAATTACAAAAAAAGCATATCCAAAGAGAACCTAAAATGACATACATGTATAAGGAAGACATGGAAAATTTTGAAAATTCAAAGAGTTAAAAGCTAGCATTTCATCGAACAACTGCAGTGCAATATAATCAAACACTAAACAATGTATCACGATAACAAAAATCATCACACACAAACATTAAAATTGATTAAAAAAACAGAGTAGTAAAGTCAAGAAATCAAAGATAAACACATGCAATTAAACAAATCAGAAATCAAACACCAAATCAGAAGAATAATCAATCGAACCAAATAAAAGGACAAAGGAGGTAGTGAATCGAAACCACTGTAAATATTAAACCATCTATAATATCAATGGAATCGATAATCGTTAAGCATACTCACAATAGCCGATCGAAAATGTACACGGAGTACTATTGAAGGGCGTCAAAAACTTTTTCATCATCAACGATGACTTAAACTTATACATGAAAAAAGAAAACTGAAAGAAGAACACGTATGGTACATAGTTACCTGTCGCGGTTCGCTCCGGTACGGGTACGCAATTCGCCAAAGCTAACGTATTCAGTATGAAAGAGGGTAGGTTCATTTCGATACGAATTGATACGGTGTACCATATAATGCGCCAATGCGGTTCGATGTACCAAAATCATTAAATCAAAATCACTACTTATGATATTAAAAGGTATGATAATAACTAGTATTATTTGATATTTCTTACATTAACTTACATTAATTTAAAATCAGCATGGGGTGTCTATCATGTGAAACCACAAAAAATCAAAAATACAAATAACTTAGAGAAGTTTGCTGCATTATATTCTTGTACTGTACTTAAGATAGCAAGCTTATGCATCTCTGATGCATGCTCTACAGGTGTGATACATTTTCCAATATCCACCTGTTATTTCCAACTGCGCATCTTATTTTTTACCTCTCGGCCTTGGGATTCCTCTTGTTTGTGAACAAAATCAGACACACAAATAGAACACACGTTTAATCAGAGATGCCAGACGTTCAATCGAGCTTTAGACTTCACTGATTTGGTCGGCGATGCTTCAAGTCTTCAATCGGATCTGCCACACGTTCATCTCCTTGACTCATTGAAAACAAATGTGGAATCTGTGACTCGTTCTTCGTCAAAATGTGGCTCCGCCATTAAAGCCACAATCCAATTCGATTGGTACGTTATAAAAATCAATTGTTTAAAACACGAATTCGCTGAACCATATGCATAGGGAACGATTATAAATTGAAATTGGAACACCGATTTGTACGTAATTGCCGGAGCGAACTGGTACGTAACGAATTTCGTTTCGGCACAATGCGATCCAATACGAGGATCGCAGTTAGTTTAGCGATTTAGGTAACTATGGTATCATATACATGTAAAACAAATAAATTCGAAGTTGAATAGAAAGCAAACACATGATGGGAGGTCGCCGGAGAGGCGATGGGAGATCGCCGGAGAGGCGATCGGAGGTCGCCGGTTTCTTTGAGATCTCTTGGAGGAGGTCGCTTTTCTTTCATATATACGACGTTCGTAGGATAGATAAAAGAAAAGAGTTAAAAAAATGGGTTTTTAGGTTTTTAGGATAAGGAGGGTTTTCAAGTGAACCTTACCCATATATTCACGGCTACTTTTATTAAAAAAAACAAAAAAAATTTACACGAGTCGTTTAGGACAAATGGCCGTAGGGGGTAAATTTGGGACATTTGGACCCAAATGATCGTTTGTGTCCTTTTTTCTTTTTTTTTCTTTTAAATAAGGTCGTTTGGGTGTCGTTTAGGCCAAAACAACCTCTTAAAATTCAGGGGGTTGTGGTTTTGTAATATTTTAAAAGAAGAAAAACCGAAATGACCATTTGGGTCCAAAAGACCCAAATCCCCACCCCCCCTCCGACCATATGGCCCCAAACGACCCGTGTAAAAGTGTTTTTTTAATAGAGGTGGTTGTGAATATAGCCACAACCATATACAAATACAATGTATAAAACAAGTTGGTGATCTGTCCTCGCTTCGCGACGGGCCACCCATTTACCGGTCCGTTCAAGTAAAAAAGGTTTAGTATGGTCAAAGTATAAAACTATAAAGAAGTTGTGGCTAAAGTCGAAACTCTAAAAGTATAATAATAAACAGAAAAATAGAAAATTAAGTAAAAAGGTAAGTGTGGTCAACGTGGCATAGATCGAAAACTCTAAAAGTATAATAATAAAAGAAAGTAGAAAAGTTAAGGAGTATAAAACGTTTCGCGATGAGCCACCCATTTACTCGTCAGTTTAAGTAATTACATTTTAATGTGGTCAAATTATTAAACAATTAAAAATAGTGGCCAAAGTCGAAAACTATAAAAGTATATTAAAAAAAGTAGAAAAGGTAAGTGGTATATAATGTAAAATTCGAAAAGTTTTGTGGTTAAAGCATAAAACTATAAAAAATATAAAAAACGAAAGTAGAAAAGCTAAGGGACAAAATGTAAAAGTCTAAAAGTTTCTTGGTCAAAGTATAAAACTATAAAAAAAGTCGTGGCCAAAGTCGAAAATTCTTAAAGTATACTAAAAACTAAAGTACAAAAGTTAAGGGGTTTAAAGCGTAAAAGTCTAAAAGTTTCGTGGTCAAAGTATAAAACTATAAAAAAGTATATTGAAACGATATAAAAGTTAAGGGGTATAAAACGTAAAACTCTTAAAGTCACGTTCTTAAAGTAATAAATTAAAAAGTAATAGTGGCCAAAGTATAAAAAAATAACATGGATCAAAAGTGTAATAAAAAAATGACATAGACCAAAAGTGTAAAAATGAGAAAATATTGTGGCCAAAGTAAAAGAAACTAAAAATTGACATGAACCAAAAGTGTAAAAATGAGAAAACATTGTGGCCAAAGTAAAAGAAACTAAAAATTCACTATTAATCACTAATTCCTATTGTTATATATATAATTGTTTGAAACAAAACTAGAACTGGTTAAGTTTTGATGATCTGGATTCGAATATATCGACACCAGTTTCAAATCTAAAGAATCGTTGGTTACATATAGATTAACTACTTTGGCTTCAAACCGATTACAAACCCAGTTTTTTACCGATAGGTTGAAAAAAAAACGGGTTTAACCGGTATAAAAACCAGTTAACCGGTCACAATCGGTTACGGTTACACAATTTTTCATCAAGAACCGGTTAGAAACCAAACTGGTTTCGCCCCTAACCAGTTTTGACCGGTCAACTTTCCTAACCGAAACCGGTTACTAAAAAAACCGGTTTGTGCACCTCTACATGTATTTATAACAATTTTAGCATATTAATGATATTGTTTCGTCCCCGAACTACAATTTATGCCAATGTAATAGTCATATTTTGAGTGTGTGATGGAAAAAGTGGTATCACGTAAACAGCCATGTAGACAGTCTATTAAAAGTCTATTAAAAGTGTGTTAAAGGTCTACAGAATACAAATTTAAAAATTTACAGCTTCTATATTTTCTTGTAATAATCGATTCGATTAAAATGTCTCTTTATCAACCTTCGCCGTTTCAATTAAGGAGGTAACTTAAGGAAGTCACAACCATAATAACATGAATGGATAACCTTTTCAAATCTAAATGGATAGCCTCAGGCTTTGCATCTGAGCTGTTGTGTTAGTTGGCATAACTTAACGGGTCATGCATAGTAATCTTATGACGTCATGATCTATAATTGTAGTTTTTAAATGATTTGGTTTTGTAATACAAAAAGAATTAGCCAGCCATGTTTACTTCTATTCTGAGGTAAACTTTTAAGTATATTAAAATAAATGGATAGTAGAAGTATGATGCAATTAATCAATTTATTGACAGGAAAAAGAACACTTTTTATTTGAGAAGAAAATTTCGGTTTAATTATTGATTTTATTTACCATAAGTACTTTAATCCGAACAACAATAATAACATATCTAGTAAAAATTCCATCTAAATGGTAGAGTCCGAAGAGAGTGAAAAGATAATAAACATTACCTTCATCCCAAGAGATAAAAAGGTTACACCAAAAAAGAACCTCACTCAAAAAGTGTACATACAAAACACAACAGGGCGTATATAACCAAAAATTACCAAGCATGAACAAAAGCAAAAATTACCTAAGTATGAACCAAAGGTAGCTATCATAGAAAGGGAAAGGGAACACACGACATGCAATAGGTAAAATAGGTAAGACTAGGCTTGAGGAAAACATAAATAAATACACACCACACAAGACACATAAGTATGCAAACAATCATACGCATAAGAAAACAAGGAGATATGAGAACATACAATCCTAAAAATCCATAACCTTTATCCTATTTCTCTAAACTCTCCTATCACTAATAATGTCCTCAGACAGTGCAAGTGTAGCATATCATACCTAATCTGGTCCTCCCACTTCAGTTTAGGCCTATCTCTATTCCTCTTCTCTTCAACGACGACTCTCTCCACGCTCCTAACGGGTGTCATCAATGGTGTTCTCCTAACATGCCCGAACTATCTCAACATCCCTTCCCTAATTTTATCAGAGATCTGTGCTACCCCTAGTTTACCTCTAAAAACCTCATTTCTTATCCTGTCTAACCTCGTGTGGCCACACATCCATCTTAGTATCCTCGTCTTAGTTGTCTCTAACTTCTGCATCTGAGTCTTCTTGATTGGTCAACTTTCTGTGTCGTACAACAAAGCTGGTCAAATCACCACCTTATAGAATTTTCCTTTTAATTTCTCGGGAAAGCTTTCATCACACAGCACATCTGACGTTACCCTCCATTTGGAACATCCTGTTTGCACACGGTGGGTAACATCGCAGTCTATGTCCTCGTTACCCTAGACAAATGAGCCTAAATACTTGAACTTGGTTGTTTACACTATTAGGGGAGAGGGTATCGTAGTAGTGTGGCTTCTAGGAGTAGTGTCTAACGACCAATCACATGTTGACAACTCAAATTGAGATTTTTAGGCTACTAGTGGAGCCACACCACAAGGTATGGTAGTAGTGTGGCTTGGGTGGCTTCAAAACATTGGAAATTGGACCACACACACAAAGCATGCGGCTTCATATGGCTTCTCCAAACCGGAAATCACCCAAAATGAAACCGCAAGGCTTAGAGCCGCCTCACGCGGTATCGTTGCCACTTGAAACCACGCGGTTCCCCTTGAAGCCGCCCAAGAGAGCCGGAACGATACCGTCCCCCCTTAGTACTCCTCCAATACTCAAGTCGATATCTGCCCCAGTGTGAGTCCCACTAAAGGGAGGTACTCGATTTTAGACCTAGTGATCCGTAAGCCTTTCTGCTCTATGGCAGACTGCCACTCCTAAAACCTCACAGTATCATTTATATATACACACATTAAAAAACATTTAAAGAGAAATAAATACTAATAAACATACCGTGGTGTATTTCAATAATCTAACAGAAGGAGTTCTTTTATTTTTTTTTTCTTTTTGTTAATTCATCATACAAAGGCAAAAAAATCTATTTTCATGATAACTGCCAATAAAATGCAACAAGTTGATTTACAAACTACAAATAACAGTAACATCAAACATGCTCATACATAGCTAGGGCTACTAACATTTGTTATGGGACCTTTAAACCAGTATCTTGCATTCACTATCCAATAAGACACCACGATGATAAAAAGACCACCAACCGCCACCGGCGTATAGTTGAGAGTCTGATCGGTAATCGGGTACGCTACCGGCAATGAGAAGAGCACCGAAATGGTAAGGACCCACAGAACTGATATCCAACCAATAACAATACCATACCGCCCCAAATTGAAAGGCCCCGGTACAAATGTCTTACGGGCCAAAGTGACCCTGAAGAATATCGGTAATGCGTAGGCTATGTACAAACCGATCACTGCTATTGATGTCATGGCCTGAAATGCCACTATACTCCCCAGAGACTGCAAAAAGATTCAGTTTTTTAGATATAAATTTGTGCAAGAATTATTGTTAGCATTGTTTTATCCAATGTGGTGATGGCATACGGCATACCGTAAGGGCCATGCAGAATGATATGAAAGCGGAGAGCCAAACAGCGTAAATAGGGACCTCATGTTGGTTCACTTTATGCCATAGTGATGACAATGGCATTGCTCCATCTCTCGAAAATGCATACACCATCCTGCCAAAGTTAAGAAAGTATAAATCGGTTATCAACGGGGTCTAAAGCAACCAGGCTTTTCAGGCCAGAAATAAGACTGATTGTCATACTTGAATATTCTGTATGCGTTTTTTATACTGTGATTCTTGATTCTATAAGTTACCTGGAATTACTGGTGAGCGAGCTCATGGCACAGAAGAAGATGGCAACAGCCACCACAAGCAAGCAGATGATACCCCCGGTACCGCTCCCAAACCGACTCTTGAAAGCCTGATAAAATATCTCTGCAATGGCGTAACCACCAGCATCATTATCCGGGCTTAAAAGTTTGGGGATGTCAGTAACAGTGAATGTTATTCCAAGCAAATAGCCCCATCCAACAATTACTGATATGCCAATAGAACTAATGATTCCTTTTGGCCCATTTATATCTGCACTCTTTGTTTCCTCTGACTACAATAGAAAAGAACAAAACATAAGTGAAGATACTACTAAAATGTTGTATGCAGTAAAAATAGACTTTGGGTCACATTTGAACGATTATCCACTTAGCTAGCATTCTTTTTTTTTAACCTGAACACAATCACTCATGGGTAAATGGTTCGAAATTCTGTGCTAAACATTTAAATATCAAGCAAATAACAAAGAAAAGAAAACTAACCATATGAGCAGAGGCATCATACCCAGTCAATGTGTACTGGCTCATAAGCAATCCAATAAGAAATATGTATGGTTTACTACTAATTCCCGCTTCATTATCAGTGTTAAAATGTGTAAACACAAATTCTGCGCTAGCCCTTTCTTTTGCCACCACGGGTATACAAATCATTAGAAAAAATACACCTAATATATTCCACACAGCTGCTAGTTGTCCAAAGAAGGACAGCCATGAAATCGGGAGGCTGTTTATAATCGCATGTACAATAAGAAGGCCACCATGAATACCAAGAACTATGTACTTAGAAGCCACATAACCACCTCCATTTTTCCCACCAGTGCTCAGCAGAATGATGACTTCAATCAACTGAGCAAGTGAAAAATTGACACTTGTTGTCACAGCCCACTGCAGAGTTACAAAGTTTATTATATGATTAGTATCTTGCATTTATCCCTTCTGATTTCAAAAAGACTATGAACCACAAGATGTATTTTGCCTGAGTACCTGGCCTACAATGTTGTACCTGCAAAAAAAGCCAAAACATTGAAATTAGGATAGAATATTAGAATTACAAATAAACCATACGGGTTATTAATTAACCATCTGTTTATCAAAAAGAGCTCACAATTACAGTCATTCAAGTAAAAGATACATGTGAACATATGGACTTCAAACATGTATAACTCTTGAATCAGGAAAGTTACAGGGACCACAGCAGGTGCAATAAAAGATCATGTTGATGCTTAAATTTCAATGTTTTGGGTTCCATTTTCAACTTTTACCAACTTCAGAGACTTTTGCAGTTTTCTTTCATTCATTTTTTTTGGGTATCAAGCTGATGAAACCAAAGATTTAGGTCAGTTGAATACAAATATAAAATCTTAGCTACAAATTTCTCTTGCTTTAGATATTAGTTTTGAGTTGTGATTTTTCATCAAACCTCCCAAAATTAGAAATATCCTTTTATAAGGAACTGGAACTCAGTTAGTTGCACCCCTCATAAGTGGAAAAGTTAAATGGTACAAATGGTACAAATCTGGATTGGCACATACAAGTAGTTAATACCTAATAGTACAAAACTTGCATATAAATATATATGAAACACAGATTTCAAAGAAATAACAAACTAACTATATAAAGAAACTGAAATAGTTTACCAGCCAGTGATCCAGGAGGCAAAAGGTGCCCAATTAGGGCCAGCAAGTTTGGCACTCCAATAATAAAGACCACCAGAAGTTGGATAAGATGAACAAATCTCCGCCATAGACAAACCTACAGCCATGGTGAACGCACCAGCCACAAGCCATCCGTACACTAACACAACAGGCCCTCCAAAATTCAACCCACTGTTATAAAGTGTCGTTATACCTGTAAGCACCGATATAATCGAAAACGAAAACGCAAAATTCGACAGCACCCTGCAATAATTCCCAAACAACTATTCATTGAAATCGAAACTACAACATTGAGATTGAATCGGAAAATAGATAGATTGATTGGAGATTACGAGAGATCACGCTTGAGTTCTTGCTTGTATCCCAACTCGTTCAGGCGGGAGTGGCCGGAATCTTGTGGTTGTTTGGCGTTTTGCGATTGAATCGGGATGACATTTTGGGAACCTGTCATCCCAGAAGAGTGATTGTTGAGATTTGAAGAGGAGAGAATAGAGATTCTACTGCTGAGTTGCAGGCAGAGCTGTTGATTTGGGTCGTTAAATCGAAATGAAAGGGAATATGATATGATTTGATTTCATTTCATCAATCTTTGGGTTGCAATTTAATATAGGAAAACGCATACAATATGTGTGGAATCTTATAGTTAATTATTTAATTATTCTGTGACAGTGTGGTCAAACAATGAGAAACGGACCCACACCATAGGCCAACTTGATGAGAGGTTGGTGTTTGATTCACGCATGTGTGTTGACTCCTACAAGTTTAGTTTTAATGGTTTTTCTAAATATATCAAAAGTTTTTGATGAGTTTCTGTTGAATTATTTGATTTTAATAATTTAAGTTATATACAATTGGTTGATAATAATTTAATTACAAAAATTTTCTATAATAATCTAAATTATCAAGGTATTAGAACATAATGCATCGCCGTTAAAAATACCCTAAACCCGTTAGTTCTTTGCTGATGTGACATGTGACGACATATCTCAAAGATTTGTTTTCTCCATGATATCTCAAAGACATATCTCAAAGATTTGATTTTGGAAATCAAATTAAATAGGGTTTATTGAAAGGTTTTCTTACAAGGTCATCAATCTTAAACATATTAAACTATAGGGCTAGCTTTCTTATGAATGTTGTGAATATAATGTATGGTGTTACACTAAGATGCCGTATTTAACCTTTTGACTTAATTCCATGCAAAAAGTATTCCACAACTATTAGCAACCACACATTATCTCCATTCTCCAATCCATGACAATATTACTTTGATTAATATTTCCATGTGTTCTCTAATGTATATATTCTTTCTTATAATAATTGAACTCTATTCTTTGATTTTTTTCATCATAATTATTAGATAATACAATCAAATTTCATAGACAAATAGTAGATTTTTGGTTTTTCAAACTTTGGCTACATAACTTTGGTATTTTGACGCTTTCTACCCCTAAACTTTTACGATTTGTTTTTTTCCTTTTTAACGAAATAGAAAACTTTTAGTTTTTATAGTTTGGCCACAGTGTTTCATACTCTTACGTTTTGTACCGTTTAACTTTTAAATTTTTTTTATTTTAAGTTTTGTTGTCTTCTATTTTGACCACGAAACTTTTAACTTTTCTGCTTTCGTTTTTAGTATATTTTTATAGTTTTATACTTTCACTACAAGACTGTTAGACTTTTACGTTTTATACCCCTTAACTTTTTTACCCTCTAATTTTTTTTTAAAGTTTGTTATCTTTTACTTTGGTCACGAAATTTTAACTTTTATACTTTCATTTTTAGTATACTTTTATAGTTTTATACTTTCACCACAAGACTTTTAGACTTTTATGTTTTATACCACTTAACTTAGTATATTTTTATAGTTTTATACTTTCACTACGAGACTTTTAAACTTTTACGTTTTATACTCCTTAATTTTTTAAACCTCTAACTTTTAAAGTTTTTTTTGTTTTGAGTTTTTTTGTCTTCTACTTTGGGCACAAAACTTTTAACTTTTCTACTTTCGCTTTTGAGTAAATTACGGATTTAGTCCCTATGGTTTGCATGAATTTGGGGTTTAGTCCTTATGTTTCGTTTATTACGGATATGGTCCCAAACGTTTACCAAACCGTATCGGATTTAGTCCCTGAGTCAAACGATCGTTAAAAAATTCTGTTAAATGTGTGTAAAAAGACCATTATGCCCTCTTTTAAAAAAAAACAATCTAAATATAAATTAAAAAAAAAAGTCAAAGATGCATTGGAGACCACCCCCTTCTTCTTCTTTCATTAACTCCGTGGACCACCCCCTCCCCCTCTTCATTGTTTAACTCCGGCGACCGTCTCCCCCTGCACATCGCTTCACCGGTGAAACAAACATATATCCACGCTCGGTGGGTTGTTGAGTCATACATACTCTCTCTCTCCCTCTCTTCTTCTACATGCGTATCAGGATTTCTTCAAATTGTCGTCTTGATCCTCGAGTTAATGTGTTGTTTGTTTTTGAGATCTTGTATTCTATTCTATTCTATTCTATGTTGTGAGGTAAGACTTAACGCACCGGTGTTGTTGTAAGATTTTTTATTTGGATTTTGGTTGCTGGATCGGTGAAACCGTATCTTCATCTTCCACCATTTCTTTCTGTCAATTCACAAGTTTTACTTACTTTTCCGGAGTGGAGTTGAGTTGAGTTTTGCTGAGGTGTTTTTGTAGTCCGATAGATTTCAATTAGGGTTATAGATGGCTTCAAATCCCCCTCCGTTTATTGCGGAGGATACCGATGAAGATTTTTTTGATAAACTAGTCAACGATGACGACAATGACGATTACAAGCTCTTATCCAAAATTGTTGATGATGCTAAAGCTTTTGCTAATTTGAGCACCAGTGATGCGAGAACTGAACCTGAAGATTTGGGGAAAGTAGGTTTAGAGGGGGAAGATATTGTTGATAAGGAGGATTTCAAAGAAGATTCTACGTATATAGACCCAAGTGATCTCATTTCTACAAAACGGCGGCGAAAGTGGAGGTGGTGGTGTGGAGACGGATCGCAAGGTGGTGGCGGTGGTTGAATAATGGTGGTGGTGACCGGAAAAGTAAATGACACAGGTGAACTATTTATCTTCTTTCTTTCTTTTTCAATTTATATTTATTGGTTTTTTTAAAGGGTATAATGGTCTTTTTACACATATTTAACAGAATGTTTTAACGACCGTTTGGCTCAGGGACTAAATCCGATACGGTTTGGCAAACGTTTGGGACCATATCCGTAATAAACGAAACGTAAGGACTAAACCCGAAATTAGTACAAACCACAGGGACTAAATTCGTAATTTACTCTTCGCTTTTAATATACTTCTATAGTTTTATACTTTCACCACGAGACTTTTAAACTTTTACGTTTTATACCACTTAACTTTTTTTACTTTCGTTCAGTATACAAATTCAACCTCGCAGCAACGCTCGGGGTCGGTAAACATCTCGTCTGAATGATTTTACATTTGCTTTACATAATACTTTAATAGGTTTATTATTATTATTATTATTATTATTATTATTATTATTATTATTATTATTATTATTATTATTATTATTATTATTATTATTATTATTAAGGGAATTTATGTAGTTAAATCCAAAACAATCTAAAACAGTGGTTGATGACTTGATGACGTAAAATGATTATCGGATGTTGGTTTACATCCGATTCTGGTCATTAAATACTTTATAAATGGTTTAACTTGTGTAGGCCGTTATGAAGCGTAACTGTGCTAGTGCTAATTGGAATCGTATCGTAAAGACTGGAACTGGAACATGACAGTAGCGGTTGGATGTGCAGGCATGGTTTAAAAAACGTTAGAGGCGTACGCCTCGAGGCGCGCCTAGAGATGAGGCGGTCAGATAACGTGTATGAGGCGGCGCCTCATATGGTGTGATTGGTACCTACGCCTCTGTTGATCGAGGCGGTAAAAAAAACTATGAGGCGTGGTGCTGTAGCAAGGCGTACGCCTCATTCAATTGGGCTGACATAAGCTTTAGTTGGTTGTTTTTGGCCTAGTAAAAGCCCAATAGGTTAAAAATAAAACCCGATAGGTCATATTTAGCTGTTTAAAAGAAAAGAAAGGTCAAAATAACGTGTTTTATGCCGTTTGAAATTGATCACTCTTTGATGTTATAAACTTATGGTGTGAATTTTAAACATTTCATGTATTTTTGATGCATTAGACTTTATTTCTTTTCTATAACTATTAAATTTGATGATGACATTAGTTGGGAAATTATTTGTTTAATGTTTATTATTTTTGTTTTTTATAAGATACATAATTTTTATATATATTTTTCAATTCCGCCTCGGGTTTACGCCTCGATTCGCCTCGAGGCTTACGCCTCGTGAGGCGAAGGGAAAACGCCTCGAGGCTCGTTTACGTTTTTTTAAACTTTGTGTGCAGGTCATTTGGTGATGCGGACCGGAAACTCTATAAATAGTTGAAGCTAGAACTGAGCTAGAGATCGGAACCCGTTTTTCCTTTTCTTAGAAGTGTAAGTTTTATACGTATTGACTTTCCATACCTCTATATTAAAGTTTAAGCTCCGAAAATAACACCTATTTTTTTTCCCTTTCATTTGAGCTAAAACCTGATTGAATTTATTATTAACTTATGTAATTAGTTTGAGCTGACTCACTCTAAACACTGGTAGTTAACCTAAGTAACTGAACCGGCTTCTTCGTAACTAGAAAAAACCAAATTGAACGTAATGTGGTCTATATTGAAAAATCTAAGACTCAAAACATCGATATATAAATTATATTTCATGGATAGGGTTAACAGTTGTTATTTTAATTCAAACGACTATATAAGTTGGGATGTATGGTCATATATATCCAAGATTCCACGTAACCTGTGGGCTTATCTAGCTAGCGTGTGGAATAACAATTCGAAACTTTGGAAAAGTGGATTAAAGGAATTGTAGGTGATTGGAAGCTAGCACCCTAGTTTTTTTACATTTATATGTAATTTAAATCATAGTTTTACAATCAAGCCACCTGAATTTTGAACTTATTTGAAAAAGAATTATTCTTTTTAAATGGTTATGGAATAAGTTATAAACTTTTTCATGGTCGTCACTACTTAAAAAAACCTCATTGTAACTCTTAATTTTACTTATCATTATTTATTATATATGTGACAACCAAACTAGTCCCAAACCAAAAACTAACATCGAGAGTAAGATCCATCCCAACACTAAAAAGACCGGCCCATTGAAAAAAGTTTCTAGGTTATTCACATAAGCTTAGACAAAGTTACAAGACGAGTAGACCTGAGGACCTTATAGACCATGCGAGAGTGAATCTATAGGTCCGAATACTGAACTCCTCAACCTCATAAACCAGCTAGGTCCGAATCCGATCTAGATTCTGAGCCACCCAACAATTTTAAACCTAATCATGTTTATGTTCACCCAAATGCCCAATGACACATTATTGTCCTCTCATTTATTAGGCTGGTTTGTTTGTTTCTTAGTTTGTAGAGTGTGGTCTTATCGTGAAACTCCGGGTTGGGAGGGCCAGAAAGAACATCGGCCCACCCCCATCCGTACAGGTTGTAACACTAAATGAGTTCGTTAAAGACTTTATTCAATGAACAATGCTAGACACGCACATACGCACATATGTACATACGGGTTACACAAGTTTTTTTTTAACTACGCTCGAGGTGTCTATCCAAGAAGTTAAATTGACTCTACAGAGATAAGCAAATAGTCAAAGTTTGACTAACTTCTTCTCCCACTCTCCATTTCACCCAGTACTAAATCCATGCTACCATTTGATACTGTCATGCCTCTGCGAGAGTAAATTCGCACGTTCTCAATCTCCGATGGTGTCACATTTAAACCGTTGAAATTCTCAGGCTGTGTCTCGTTTCTGGACTCTGCTAACATCTGGAAATATATGTGAGGCCCCCAGCCTGCATACCGATGGTAACAAAACTTTAGAGAAATTACAACAGGACCACTTAACGAACTATAAGATTGGAGGGTTTACCATCAGTATCATATGGTGGTGGAAAGAATTGTAAGTAACAAAATGAGGCAACCGTCATCCCTGCACATGAGTCAGAAAAATCTCATAATCACATTGACCGTTAATTTACAGAATGACGAGTTTCTTATCATGAGTTTTTGTCAAAACAAACCTAGAAGACCTCCTGCAAATACATCTTGCCAATGATGCCAATAGTCATCGACCCGTGAAACACCAATTAAGGCCGCAACAAGTAAGGGGAAGACAACGATACAAAGCTTCGCCACATGGCCCCTATGATCAAATACCCGAATCTTTCCTGCCATGTACCAGGATAGGAAACCAAGACCAGCAAAGGACCCTGTTTGTGAAAAAAATATATATCTTTTCAATATACATGTGGCTAAAACAAGGAGACCACTTAAACAGGAATTAAAAACTTACAAGATGTATGCCCACTTGGAAAACTTTTATGTCCTTCTTTAATGACAGATTTAAGTCCAGTGCACATGACTCTACTGGTAACAGGATCAAAAACCTGAGTGTAGAATATGTAGTTTAAAAGTAGAAAAAAGATAAAAGTTGGTAACATAAACTAATCATTATGAGAGCTTCTTCAATAAGGAGAATAAAAAACACTTCAAATGTGCCTAGTTAGTTGACACATCCGAGAAACACTCATTCTTCAAAACACCTAAAAACCAACTCAATAAGAAAACCCAAAAAACACCTAAAAATATTTCCACTTCATCACCTTAATTTTTTTTTTAACCCCTCATCCCTCTCTATCAATATAATTTACAGTTAAAAAATAGAGGGGACCCACCCAACACTCGCCCATTTTTCGAGTTCTAGGCCAAGAACCAAGCTCCAAAAACGGCTCCCAGAAACGATTACCGCAATAATGAAAAACGGGTAAGGTGGCAAAACCCACCAAAAACACCCCCTAAAATCATGTAAGTTTTAACCTGCAAAAGGGTGAAACGTAGGATTCTGAGAACTAACCCCTTTGCCATTAGGAAAACAGCGCCAGAAGAAGTCTGGGCGGGGTCTACCAACAGCATCTTTAATTGCATCAGTTAAGACTCCTGTGATAAGTACTGAAAACAGAAGGCCTGATAACACATGAGGAGATAAACCAGGTCACAAATATTGGCAGTCAAGAATGTATAATTTACAGATAATATTTACCTAGCATGGCTTGATGTAGATCATAAACGTCTTTTCTAACAAAGTAGTAAATGAGTATGACCGCAAGAGGTAATAATACTGCGATAATCTGTTAGATAGAAGATCAGAAACAATTTAGTATAGATGATTAAATGGGTCAATGTGATTCTTGTGTATTTTTGTAGTAGTTATTAAAGATTATCTACCGGAACTGCCCACAAGGGAACAGTATTTTCTTGCAAAGGGTATTTAAGGTCTTCCATCATTTCTGCCCCAACAAAGCGGTGAAATGGTTCTATCACATTCAGAATGACTTCTATGACTACAAGAAATAATAAGACAAGCCAATCATGCATGTGAGTCCTTGCCACTTTAGCCCCATGGGACCTTATGGTATGGACACCCAGTTGGATTTCCGGCATCTCCCCTAAATTATGCAAACCAAAATGTTAGATGTAGTATGAATAGAATTGATATTTTGAACATAAGAAAAGATTAAAAGATGTTACAAAAAATTAGCATGAATCAGTTGATGTAAAAAGAGTGCAACCTTTCTCATTTACATGGTGAACGGAGAGAAAGAGTGGATAAGAGAGAAAGAAGGCTACGTGTTACTGTTTTTAATGTTAGAGAATTACAAGTTCCTCATAATTATAAGCATCTATAGTAGCTCACAGTAATTTACTCTTTTTTTTTCTTTCTGAATACAACTTATAAAGGCAACAATAATATAGGCAAAGTAAGTGATAAAACGATCTCTACAGTAGGGACAGGACTTCAGCCCTATACCAAGAGGATTAGAGTTCCTATAGTCATTGGTAACTAAAAGCTTTAATCTATGGACAAATCAATTATTATATTTTCAGGTTTGAAGACAGGGACATGTTGTTCCCCTATTTCAGCTAGCTACTTGAATTTTAGTATTGAACCAAAAGAAACATACACGACTTAATCTATGGACAAATCAATACGCTAGCTACTCTTTTATATCATTTCAAATTCTAAATATCACCGCTGATATCGAGTGAAGAACACTAAACAGTTCATAGTAATAGCAATCACAAAAGTGCTAAAACTCACAACCAGTACCTAAGACTCATACCTTGTAATTGGAAAAGGTTGAGAACATTGAGGATGAATACAAAGTAGTGAACCAAGAGATAATTGGTACTCATGGGTTGATTGTTAAACACAAATTTGTTAAAGATTACAGCTAAATTAGTAGCTCTTTTTTCAGAAAGTGCCAATTGTGTTATTGAAAATTATGAGAAATATCAGATAGGCAATAGTTAAATGGAAGTAACTCCTTGAGACAAGTATTCTGGGAGCTTCCAAAGTATACTTGAAATGTATGTGATACACAATATATACACCTTATCATCTGCCCATAAAACAGTGCATAATGTCCAATCTAGCTACGAGTCTTAGGTCTATTTAAATTGTGCTTAGAGAATTAAAAACTCTTTCAGATCTAACTTGTTCACTGATAAACACTTACATATAGACAATAGACGTCTATATTCAATTTTCTGTACTCAATTGGCAACACAAATATGAGCACAACACGCCGAAACAAATAAAATCAAACGACACAGAACATCAACAATCCAATTTCCAATCGCAAATGCTCCAGAAGAGACGCTGAATGCAACTTAATTACAGCCAAACAAACTAGAGTAGTCTAGATAGTTCCTCACTATTGGAGCAGGAGAACGCCTAAAATGTACAATAACCAAAATTCAAGTCGGATGCGAGTGCAAAATCAATAAGATGTTGGTTCCTAGCGAACAAACCGGAGAATCTGTAACCGTGTGAATGCAGTAAACAAAAACTACGAAGATTCTCATTTCTCAAACACGAATACCTGAAATTACTTGAAGAATGAATGACTGAATGAGAGGAGCCTCTTCTGCAACTGTGTGCGAGTGTGTGAGAGAGAGAGAGATTACAGAATCGCAATTGTTGAATCGCTAATGTTTGAAGCGTTATGGCGGGGGTATGAGAGGGGGGCAGAGCCAGAGTGAAAAAGGTGAGACCGATGGAGACTTGAAAGGGAAAGCATGCACAATGAATGTTGCGAGGAGGTGTTACTTTACTCAAATTTAAATCCAATCAATCATTCAGGATAAAAAGTGGCACTCCCATTCCACACTACTTTTTTAATATCGTAAAGGATACCAGAATAGATGAACACGGTTATCATGCCTTTATATTTTTTTTTCAATTTTATTTTGATAAAAGATTAAGCTACGTGGCAAAATTAAAGGTAAATTCAAGAATAAAGTATATCTGCAGTGTTCTTAAAGCACCGAATAGATTATATCCTTTTACGCTGATGAATTAAATTTAAGAGTTAAAAGTTTTCATCTATATGGTTTAGTGCATCATGAGGTTTAGGTTAAAATATCACTTTCACTCTACCTTTACTAACGCCATTCATTTTTATATTAAGTTAAATTTTACTATCCGTCAGAAAACTGTCTCGTAAGCTAATTGGTGTAATGTCGATACGCTTCTTTAAAGTGGTGAAGGACATTTACTTCTACCATCATAGCCAGTCAAAGAATACGGATCGTGTATTTCCATATCATTAACAATCCGCTTAAACGATTCTCTACGCATTCGAAACCGTGTTTCGAATATGCCAGAATTATAACGATGTCCATCTGAAAAAATTGTCAGCAAAATAATTACTAGCATCCTTCACGATCCCTATATACACATGTCTTCCCTTTTCTTGGATTTTTCCTTCTTTAAAACAAATGGATAAGAGTTGTACCATAACCAACGTAGTATTATCAGTATCAAAAAGAAGTATTATCATCATGGCTTAATTATGAGAAAGAACTAGAAGATGAAGAGCTAGACATTTTATAGTAGTTGAATGTATATTTGGTGTAAAACAAAGAGCCTCGTATATACTTTTTTTTTTCCACTCACAATAGTATCTCCAACCAGAATACCATCCTTACTGATTATTACAACATGCCGCTTTACCCGTTTGTCTCTTGGGAAAAACCAACTAAAAGCCTTGATAATCTTTAATACGCTTATAAAATGGACAATTACTATTTTAACACAATATATAATTTCTAGCTCACCAAACAAGTGAATAACTACCACCCATGTATATTATGTTAATCGACACTTTTGTTGGAAAATGTGTGTGAATGAGATGTTTATCTCAAAAGATTTTTTGTTCAAGTTTGGAAAAATGTGAGCTATCCCACATTGGTGTGGGAACAAAAAGGGTAATTGGTTTATAAGGATAAACCTCAAAGGCTTTGACATCACTTGTGTCATGTTTTACTCTAGCTCATACCCTCGCGCAGGGGGGGGGTGCGAAAAATGGCAATTCGGGTTGAAATTCTGAACTCGTGCCCGCGCGACCTGCGGACACGAATGCAGCTCCGAAACGGGGGGTCAAGAAGTGACCAGTTTTTGCTAATTTTCGAGAGCTTTCTTTTTGGCAGATTCTAGAACGAATTTTGGTTCATTGAACCAACCCTTTGCATTCCAAACTGACCATTCATTACAATGGTTAATGAGCTTAATTACCATGGATTAATGTGACATTATGGGACATTAATCTAGTGTTTTGTTTTCGTATATAAACACGTGAATTGGGTCATAGGAGATACACACAAAACCACATCCGTACTACTCTGCTGCTACGATCTCTTGCTGCTGCTGCTTCATTCCGGTCTCGTTTCAGGCAAGTATTCTCGTCCGGCTGTACACACAGTTTTGAACCGGTGTACCCTGGGAACAGACGTCGAATCTGTTTAAGGGAATTGTGTCAAACACAAGCCCGGTTCCTCTCGTTTTCTTTTCTGTGTTCTTCTGTTTTGCAGGGCCTGATCCTGCTGCTGTTCGTGATTAGACTTGGTGGTGATTACGTTTAGTTGTTTCTATTCGTTGTATTACTGTTTCTTTATATTGTAATTGATCAACCGATTGTTGAATCGTTACTGAATTTCCAACAACTTTTTGGTTAAATACACGCAAGATGCTAAGATAATGTTAAATATCCGAAATAATTGTTTATAGCCAAACCAAATAGAAAAAAATCATGTCGTTCAAAAAAAATATATAATAAAATAAAAAATAATGTATAAAATTAATTGACAGTTGAAAAGTAACGTATGGACCTTCCTTAAAGAGTTCCTAGAAATGAATTATAAGAGTATATACAGCTCCTAGCCAGCCAGCCAGCCCATTTCCCCCAAAATCAGACCCGGCAAAGGCGTAAAGCAATGGAGCAAACCCCTACGCCACAGCCACCGTCCCTCACCGCCATCTCCGCCGCTCCAGCCACCGCCCCGGCCCCCACCTATCCTGAATCCCTAGATGCCTCCCCTCGCTCACGCAACACCGACTCCTGGGGAGAAGACAACTCTCTATACCCCTCTAATAACGGCACTACCGCCATGCCGCCGCAAGCCGGCTTGACTAAGCTCCGACTGATGTGCAGCTACGGCGGCCACATAGTCCCCCGTCCTCACGACAAGTCTCTCTGCTACGTCGGCGGCGATACGCGAATCGTCGTCGTTGACCGCCAAACCACGCTTTCGGATCTCACCAACCGTCTCGCCAAACCACTCCTCAGATCTTCATCGTCGTCGTTAACATCTACGACGGCTTCTTTTACGCTTAAGTATCAGCTTCCGTCTGAGGATCTCGATTCGCTGATCTCCGTTACCACCGATGAAGACCTCGAGAACATGATCGACGAGTACGAGAGGCTGAATTCATCCTCTCATGTCAGCAAATCGTCACGCCTTCGTTTATTCCTGTTCCCGACGAAGCCAGAATCCGTTTCTTCGATCGGATCGCTTCTGGAAAACAGCACGAAATCGGAGGATTGGTTTCTGAACGCGCTAAACGGCACGACGTCGGGGTTTTCGGATACTTCATCGGTGAATTGCTTGTTAGGTCTGGATGAAGACGTTTCGGTTCAGGAGAAGAAAGATGTGGATCACAAGGGCGTAATTGGCAAAAATCCGAAGGCGAATAATTCTGCTCAGGATATTCATTCTGTAGCTGATTTGGAGAGAACGTCGTCGTTTGGATCTGCTTCTTCTTCTCCGTCGCTGGCTAGCTTGCCGCCGATTAGAGTACACATAGATGATAATCAGAAGGTCGCTGGAATTGAGGAGCAGTTTTCTCACATGACTGTGCAGCAACAGCACCAGAAGCAACAAGATGATGGCGGTTACGTTGCTGCACCTGCTCCGGTGGTGGTTTCCGGTGTGTCATTGAGTTCTACTCCGGTGGCTGCGGAGTACAATAACCGAGTTCTGTCCGAGGATGAGAGATCGGAGCAGGCTTATCAAAAGCATCAACAACAACAATATCAGCAAATGCAATCTGCTGGTTTTGATCAGGCTTCATTGGATTCAGTTTCGAGGTACATCCAAATTCGATTGCTTATTTATTTCTATTGATTGATAGTGCATGTCTAGTGTTTGTGGAAATGCCAACTGTAAATGATGTAGGAAGTAGGAAATGTAGGATTAGTTTGTGCTTGAATTAAGATTTGTTTATGTATGAATCGCAGTGATGGTAGACAAAAAACAGGTATGATTTATCAGGATCAGTTCGTACAAATGCAAACTTCTAATAACAACAATCGAACCGCTGATATGAATAACATCCCTGATCAGAACACTAGAATGCAAATGCAGCAACAACAACAACAACAACACCAACAACAAATTGCAGATTCTGCATATTTAATGTCAATGTCAAATACCCAAGTTGACCCACAACACCCTCAAATGCACCACCAGCAACCACAATTCATTCATACAGCTGTTCCACCACCACAATACATCCAGCACCACCCATCTGGGGCGGTTCCCATGGGATCTTACTACCAGATGTACCCATCTCAGGGCCAACACCCTCACCATCCACCACCCATTGACCAGCAGAACTTTGTGTATTATATGCCCGCTAGACAGGCTCCGCATGGGTACAACATGCAAATGCAGCAGCAAGCTTCTGGTTATGCTGAGGTACCATCTGCAGCGGCCGCATCTCTTTCCCATAATCAAGCACCACCACCTGCATATAACACCAATAGAGGGGCACAAACAGCTCCTAAGAATGAATCACCTTCCGGAGTTTATGGAACGACGAATCCTGGTGCCTCTCAATTTGTTCAAGTTTCTTCAAACCAACCTCAACCACAAGCACAAGCACAACCACAGTATATTGGGTATTCACAGATTCACCACCCATCTCAATCTGTT
Organism: Deinandra increscens subsp. villosa; assembly: GCA_039602395.1. NCBI lineage: Eukaryota > Viridiplantae > Streptophyta > Magnoliopsida > Asterales > Asteraceae > Deinandra > Deinandra increscens. The sequence continues at coordinate 21,042,081 of JBCNJP010000027.1, forward strand.
GCTAATTCTGTCTCTGGTGCTGGACCGACTTATGGATATGATTTCACTGATCCTGCACAAGGACAGCATATGTACTACGCGGCTCAGCCAATGCCGCCTCAATCTACTGCTCAATTTCAAACTGTGACTGCTGAATCGGGTTCGTTTCTTCCTGCAGACCATAGCACAAAGCAACAACAACAGGGGAGACCTCAACAGCCTTGACAGGTTAGATTCTGGGAAAGTTTTGCACTAAAATTGGGTTTGTTTTTACTTGTCTTTGTGTTTATGATCATAAATCTGTCTATCTTTTCTAAATTTGTGTTGGATGCTGGTATGTTTTATGTTATAGATAATAAGAAATAATAAAAAAATCGTTCTTTTTCGTTTTTACTTGTGTTAAAATACAATATCATACATACATACAGTCAGATTTTGATCATCCAAAAACATGATCAGTTGAGTTGTCTTAGATTTGATTTTGTTTTTTAGGAACGTGTTTTGTTGGTTTTAGATCTTAGATTGATTCCATTTTAATTATGCAGTGGTAGAAGGGTATATTGTTAATAAAATAATGAGGCAGTGGTTACTTTTCTATATTGTTAAGAATATTTTGGTCGAAAGCAACACTCTGGAGTATATGTTATGCTTCACGTAGATTACATCAGTGTTAACAAACACTCTGGATTATATGTTATGCTTCGCCTAGATTACATCAGTGTTAACAAGATTCGCAAACCTTTATTTAAGTATATAAAATGTTTTGTTTTGGGGGTTTATATAAAACTAAAATCATGATCCAGACGTACAGTTGCTCTTTTGAACGAGCTTCAGCTGTTATATACACCATGTTGGACGCAGGAATCTTTTCTATGCGGCTGGTTTTTCAGTGATCGAGTTTGAAATTTTCATTTGGTCCGCGTCGGGTCATATAAATAAATTGCCATTAACAAAAGGTAATGAATGCACTTAACCGGATTTGATACTCATTTTCTGACCTCCACTTTGTTTCAAGCCTAACATGTATAGATAGATTTTTTTCTAAAGAAGTTTAAAAATCTCAGGATCTAAGTAAAAAAGTGCATATATAATAAATCTAAAGGTCCATCCACACATATATCCAAATACATAGAGAGGAGCTAACTACATAGCTATCTATGACAGCATAACTTATTGAAGTCCCTAGATAACATGCATCTTCAACTGAAAATGGATCCTTTATACCTGGTCAGTTTTCATATATGTTGATGCAAATCTGGTACGTTGTGAGAGCTCAGGTTGATACATCAATGTTCCTCTTCTAATAGATCAACATCTTGACACTTGTCTCTACCTGATGAACCTAGAAACCGGCTCTTAAGCTTCATGCAAAAAAAAAAAAAAAACAGACACGTAAGGCGTCGAACATAGAGTGTTTTCCACGTAACAATCATTCGCCTTGAGAACTAGTACGTGCTTAGGAGAGAGAGAACTTAGTGTAGAAGACGAAGTATATGCTCGTGATCAAAGCATGAGAATTGATATTACCCATCTTTGAATATATGAACACGTGCTTAGGAGAAAAAACGTAATGAAGAAGACGAAGTGTATGTTTGTGATCAAAGCATGAGAATTGATATTACCCATCTTTCAATATGAAAACATTTTCATATACAGAGGAGGAAAACGACGGTTCTACATACAAGGTGACCCATGGATACTTGTATTAAATGCAACATACTCACCTAACGCAACTGGTTCCAGCGAAACATTTGACGCTATGAGAGAATCCAACACGCTTTCTTGCAATCAGATTGCCTCCGGTTCTTGCTCTGCCATAAGTTTTGACACCTGTGTTCTTCATCCTTTCCTTGAAGAACTCAGGCTAGTGACTTTCAAGTAAGAGATTCACCTTGCTCCCACTAGCATGAAATGCTTGGTGGACAAAGAATACTCTATAGACTCATCGTATAATTCCGAACAAACCAGTGATACGAGTTGGGAAGAGAGCTCAGAATTTATGCACTAAATGGAATTTCCACTTTCTAGGCGATGAAGACGATCGAGGTGTTTGGTTTGATCGACAAAACCAAATGCAGATAATGCCGACAAAGACGTTTGCATCCTCAACTTCATCACCGTGTAAAATTATCTGCAACCAATTGTGCAATGGTTAACATGATATCGTCGCAACCACATATGAGTTTGATCTAAAACTTAGAAAAACTTCAGATGTACTGGCTTAAAAATATAAACATCAACAAGCATGCTTGATATCCACAAACATAGAGTGAAAACTTATGTATTTATACACAAATTTTATTAATTTTTATGTAGTTTCAAAATACTCGAAAACAAAGTATGGTCGAATCGACCTACTCTAAAGTCAAATTGACATTATATATTATATAAAAGTTTGTCAATAATTTAATAATAACTTATAAATTAATCACAATAACAATCTACTTATACATTATTACATTGTAAAACTAACTATACATTACTAATCAAATAATACACTAACTATCCATTATTACATTTTAAGAAATAACAGTAATTTTATTTGAAATAAACCTCATTGACTTGAAAATATGTACATAGTTTCGTGATAAAGTGTAACGCCCATCCCCGTTTGTAAAACGTTCACAAATTTTGATCCTCGAAAATTTCAACTGAATAAAAACAACTTTAATGTTTAGACAAATCTGTTCACAAAATGGATAACAATTTAACCCATTACATACTTGATCATTCAATAACGGCAAGAAGTTCAGTAAATTGGATAGGTTCTTGGTTTGTTTGGATTTTTTCTGCAGGTGGCCGAGGGCCTGTTTTAGGGCGTTGCCTCGGCTTTGGTCGGATCATAGTCCTATCATTTTGAAGGTGTCGGAAGTTGATTTCGGTCCGTCTCCATTTCGTTTCTTTTCGTCATGGCTCAAGAAGGATGTTCTGGTGGGTCTTATTCGTAAGGAGTTAGCTGTCTACGAGTATGGTTCGGATCCTCCGGATTTGGGTTTAATGAAAAAATTGAGGAGGGTTAAAGAGGTGGTAAAAAAATGGAAAGTGGAGGACAAAGATGTGGAGTTTGTGAAGCTTCATGATCTTCGTAATTTCTGCAGTAATATGGATGGTGCTAGTGAGGATCAGAGGGTGGGGGACTATGATTTGGAGGTTTGGATGGATAAAAAAAGGCAATTGATGTTGTTAGAGGAAGAAAGGATTAAAGATTTACGTCAAAAATCTAGGGTTAAGTGGGCTGTGGACGGGGATGACAATACGTCTTTCTTTCATGGGGTGATTAACGCTAACACGGGGAATGGTCGTATTAATGGTTTAGTTATTAACGGGCGGTGGTCGGAGGATCCTCAGCTCATTAAGGAGGAGGCTAGGTTATATTTTTCCAAGTTGTTTGCGGGTCAATATGGGGAAAGGCCTAGATTGGACTGTTCGGGTATCAAATCCATTTCGGTGGAGGAGGGGGAGTGGCTGGTTCGTCCTTTTTCTAGGGCTGAGATTAAAGAGGCAGTGTGGGATTGTGAAGGAGATAAGGCGCCTGGGCCCGATGGGTTTAACTTCGACTTCCTCAAATTATTTTGGGGTGAGTTGGAGGTTGATTTCTTTAACATTTTGTGTTATTTTTTTGAGACAGGTTCTATTTCGAGAGGGTGTGCGTCTTCGTTTATCCACTTAATTCCTAAGACGAATGATGCCCAAGAGCTCGGTGATTTTCGGCCGATTAGTCTTCTTGGGTGTATTTCCAAGGTGGTTTCGAAGATCCTTGCGGAAAGAATGAAAAAGGTGTTGGGGTCGATTATTTCTGAAACGCAAATGGGTTTTGTGGCGGGTCGTCATATTGAAGAGGGGCCCATGATCTTGAATGAATTGGTCTCATGGCTCAAGGCATCCAAAACGCCTGGGATGTTGTTTAAAATTGACTTTAGAAAAGCGTATGATTCACTTGATTGGAGATTCATTGATTCGGTGTTGGAGCATATGGCTTTCCCCTCGAAATGGAGATCTTGGGTGAAGGGGATTCTTTCGTCGGCCCGGGCCTCGGTGTTGATTAATGGGTCTCCGACCAAAGAATTCAATTGTTTTTCGGGGGTTAGGCAAGGGGACCCGTTGTCTCCCTACCTTTTTGTGGTGGCCATGGAAGGTTTCGATTGGATGTTGCGGAAAGCACTTTCGGTGGGAATTTTCAAAGGTATTGGTTTGCCTAATGGGGGTCCGGTGTTGTCGCATTTATTCTACGCCGATGATGCGATTTTGATGGGTGATTGGTGTAATGACAATGCCATCAATTTGGTGCGGATTCTCCGGTGTTTCTTCCTTGTTTCCGGTCTTAAAGTGAATTATAGGAAAAGTGCCCTTTATGGTGTGAATGTGGGGAATGATGAGTTGGCTAGGATGGCGGGGATTTTAAGATGTCCGGCTCGCTTGCTTCCTTTCGATCACTTGGGATTAAAAGTGGGGGCGAATATGAATAGAAAGGTTTTTTGGAGACCGGTTGTTGAGTCGTTTCAAAGAAGGCTTTCAAGTTGGAAGGCTAGGGTTCTTTCCTTTGGGGGCCGTCTTACATTGGTTAAAAGCGTGCTCGATTGTCTTCCAACTTATTTTTTTGGTTTGTATAAGGCTCCTAAAGGGGTTATTGAGGAGTTGGATCGGATTCGAATGAGGTTTCTTTGGGGTGGCAACGACGTGAGGAGGAAAATTCATTGGGTGAGAAAGGATCATCTTTGCCTACCTAAAGATTTGGGAGGTCTTGGCTTGATGGATTTAGATAATTTTAATTTGAGTCTCCTTTGTAAATGGTTGTGGAGATTCAAAGCGGAAGAAAATGCGCTTTGGTGTCGGGTGATCCGGGCTATCCATGCTACTCGTGGCAGAGGGGATTTGTTTCCATGTAAATCGTCGATATCGGGTGTTTGGAAGAATGTTATTAGTGTGAAAAGGATCCTTGCGGCTAAAGGGGTGGTGATGGAGGATTTAATGGTTTGTCAGGATAATAATTGGCATTGGATGGGCAGGTTCGGGGTGGAGTTTTTGGCCAAAGAGATTAGGAGCAGGTTGGTTTCTTTGGGGGTTGGTGGGTCTAGCAGGCCTATGTCTTGGAGCAAGTTGTTGCCTTCCAAGGTTAATGCTTTCATTTGGAGGGCGCATCGGGAGCGTATTCCGACGATGGATGCGTTGTTGCGGCGGGGGGTTCAGGTCAGTTCGGAGGCTTGCAGGCTATGTGATCACGGAAATGAGTCGGTCACGCATTTGTTCACTGGGTGTATGTTTACTTCGCCAATTTGGAGCTGGGTTATGAATTGGCTCAAGATCTCTCCTATGGTGACGTTTTCTTTCGAGGATATTGTTTGGTGTCATGAGTCGGTGGGTATTCCGGTGACTAAGAAAAAGCTCGTCCAAGCGGTGGTGTACGCGACTTGTTGGAGTATTTGGAGAGAAAGAAATGATGTGGTGTTTCAAGGGCGGATCCCCGCGGTTAGTAGAGTTATATGTAATATCAAGAGTTGGTGTGAGTTGTGGTGTAGCAATAGGAGTAGACAAAGGATTGATTGGTGTAATATGTGTTTGGTGTAGTCCGGTCGGGGGCCCGGGTTAGTTTCTTGCTAGTCCCGGGTTTGTTTTCCCGGTTCCGGTTGGTTGAATAAATTTCTTTTGCTGTTCAAAAAAAATAAAACAACTATCATTAGCGGTTGCCAAAATTCAACATTTAGAAAAATTCGCTCATGTGTGTTCGGTCCCATGCCTTCTCCTTGATCATGCACTCACAAGTTAGTGTTTGTGACATTATTACAACAAGACCCCAAAAGATTTGTGATCACAACAAATAACCAAAGAATTTCAACCGAGCACTCTCGCGTGTCGCGAGGAGTTGACTCCAAGGTTTTGCGTGACATGACGCCCACTTAGACGTTTCGCGAGGCTCTACATCAAACGTCTCGCGTGTCGAGACATGAACCTGTTTACAGAATTCAGCTCTATGCAGGTTTCACATTTGACCAAATTTTGAGTCCTTTATCACCCTTTTCTTGAATTTAGCCTCTAACTCCCAACTATGGTTCAGGATCAAGTGATCAACCCGTGTAACTTTCAACTCATATACAACCACATATAAACATACAAACCGATTATAATCAAAAGCCATTGCCAAAATAATTAATCATCATCATCGCCCATTGACCAATGATTGGGGGTTTACCGGTGATGCGGGTTGGGGTTGATTGATAGCGCGCTGGTGATGAAATATGATAATAACTGGTGGATGTTGGTGAAAAGTTACATGTGGAGGCGTTAATACGATTTATAGAGATGATTTCATTATCAAAGTTATGGCCAAACTCGAAATCTCAGATTAATTCATAGCAAAGAAAAAAAACTATGCATATTTTAAAGTTTATATGTTGTTAAAAATTATTATTGTTTACTTGTATATAATTTTAAATTATTTACGTATTATATAATTTATATTAGGTTCGAAACAAAACAGAAAAGTAAAGTCGAATTATATAGGTTTGGCAGTAATATAATTAATATAATTTTTTTGGTAATTAAAAATGTAAGATCAGTCGACTACGGGGTATAGTTGCTGGCGTCCACAGAAAAAAAACGATATAAATTTAAATTAAAAAAAGTAAAAAATAATAGAATAAATGTATGGTCGAAGTCGACTGTAACATTGTTGTCAGACGGTCGGAGGCGACCATAGCATTGTTGTCAGAAGTGTGGTCGATTGAGAAAACCTATAGTCGTCGCCGACCATACATGCTACATGTCAGAATGTTGTTGGTGCAGTGTAAGGTCAATTGACCATAAACAATGGTTGGAGTCGAACATAAACGGACATTTTAGGGGATCAAATTGACTTTTTAAATGAATATTTGAAGAAAAAGTTTGGGCATAGACATTTTGAGACATAACTAAAATTTGAAAAAGATTAAAATAAACTAACCCATGAAAACTTAAGAGATAAAATTATTAGCACATACTGGAACTTCATGAGTAGTATAAATAAATTGATCACGTACTCGTTTCAGTGCATTTCACTATCCAGTTTTCTTTAACACCACTTACAATTTTTCTTGAAGAAAATCACCATAAACC
>JBCNJP010000027.1:21049648-21112810 GCA_039602395.1 Deinandra increscens subsp. villosa
TGTTGAAGCGTTATGGCGGGGGTATGAGAGGGGGGCAAGCCAGAGTGAAAAAGGTGAGACCGATGGAGACTTGAAAGGGAAAGCATGCACAATGAATGTTGCGAGGAGGTGTTACTTTACTCAAATTTAAATCCAATCAATCATTCAGGATAAAAAGTGTCACTCCCATTCCACACTACTTTTTTAATATCGTAAAGGATACCAGAATAGATGAACACGGTTATCATGCCTTTATATTTTTTTTTCAATTTTATTTTGATAAAAGATTAAGCTACGTGGCAAAATTAAAGGTAAATTCAAGAATAAAGTATATCTGCAGTGTTCTAAAAGCACCGAATAGATTATATCCTTTTACGCTGATGAATTAAATTTAAGAGTTAAAAGTTTTCATCTATATGGTTTAGTGCATCATGAGGTTTAGGTTAAAATATCACTTTCACTCTACCTTACTAACGCCATTCATTTTTATATTAAGTTAAATTTTACTATCAGTAGAAAACTGTCTCGTAAGCTAATTGGTGTAATGTCGATACGCTTCTTTAAAGTGGTGAAGGACATTTACTTCTACCATCATAGCCAGTCAAAGAATACGGATCGTGTATTTCCATATCATTAACAATCCGCTTAAACGATTCTCTACGCATTCGAAACCGTGTTTCGAATATGTCGGAATTATAATGACTTCCATCTGAAAAAATTGTCAACAAAATAATTACTAGCATCCTTCACGATCCCTATATACACATGTCTTCCCTTTTCTTGGATTTTTCCTTCTTTAAAACAAATGGATAAGAGTTGTACCATAACCAACGTAGTATTATCAGTATCAAAAAGAAGTATTATCATCATGGCTTAATTATGAGAAAGAACTAGAAGATGAAGAGCTAGACATTTTATAGTAGTTGAATGTATATTTGGTGTAAAACAAAGAGCCTCGTATATACTTTTTTTTTTCCACTCACAATAGTATCTCCAACCAGAATACCATCCTTACTGATTATTACAACATGCCGCTTTACCCGTTTGTCTCTTGGGAAAAACCAACTAAAAGCCTTGATAATCTTTAATACGCTTATAAAATGGACAATTACTATTTTAACACAATATATAATTTCTAGCTCACCAAACAAGTGAATAACTACCACCCATGTATATTATGTTAATCGACACTTTTGTTGGAAAATGTGTGTGAATGAGATGTTTATCTCAAAAGATTTTTTGTTCAAGTTTGGAAAAATGTGAGCTATCCCACATTGGTGTGGGAACAAAAGGGTAATTGGTTTATAAGGATAAACCTCAAAGGCTTTGACATCACTTGTGTCATGTTTTACTCTAGCTCATACCCTCGCGCAGGGGGGGGGTGCGAAAAATGGCAATTCGGGTTGAAATTCTGAACTCGTGCCCGCGCGACCTGCGGACACGAATGCAGCTCCGAAACGGGGGGTCAAGAAGTGACCAGTTTTTGCTAATTTTCGAGAGCTTTCTTTTTGGCAGATTCTAGAACGAATTTTGGTTCATTGAACCAACCCTTTGCATTCCAAACTGACCATTCATTACAATGGTTAATGAGCTTAATTACCATGGATTAATGTGACATTATGGGACATTAATCTAGTGTTTTGTTTTCGTATATAAACACGTGAATTGGGTCATAGGAGATACACACAAAACCACATCCGTACTACTCTGCTGCTACGATCTCTTGCTGCTGCTGCTTCATTCCGGTCTCGTTTCAGGCAAGTATTCTCGTCCGGCTGTACACACAGTTTTGAACCGGTGTACCCTGGGAACAGACGTCGAATCTGTTTAAGGGAATTGTGTCAAACACAAGCCCGGTTCCTCTCGTTTTCTTTTCTGTGTTCTTCTGTTTTGCAGGGCCTGATCCTGCTGCTGTTCGTGATTAGACTTGGTGGTGATTACGTTTAGTTGTTTCTATTCGTTGTATTACTGTTTCTTTATATTGTAATTGATCAACCGATTGTTGAATCGTTACTGAATTTCCAACAACTTTTTGGTTAAATACACGCAAGATGCTAAGATAATGTTAAATATCCGAAATAATTGTTTATAGCCAAACCAAATAGAAAAAAATCATGTCGTTCAAAAAAATATATAATAAAATAAAAAATAATGTATAAAATTAATTGACAGTTGAAAAGTAACGTATGGACCTTCCTTAAAGAGTTCCTAGAAATGAATTATAAGAGTATATACAGCTCCTAGCCAGCCAGCCAGCCCATTTCCCCCAAAATCAGACCCGGCAAAGGCGTAAAGCAATGGAGCAAACCCCTACGCCACAGCCACCGTCCCTCACCGCCATCTCCGCCGCTCCAGCCACCGCCCCGGCCCCCACCTATCCTGAATCCCTAGATGCCTCCCCTCGCTCACGCAACACCGACTCCTGGGGAGAAGACAACTCTCTATACCCCTCTAATAACGGCACTACCGCCATGCCGCCGCAAGCCGGCTTGACTAAGCTCCGACTGATGTGCAGCTACGGCGGCCACATAGTCCCCCGTCCTCACGACAAGTCTCTCTGCTACGTCGGCGGCGATACGCGAATCGTCGTCGTTGACCGCCAAACCACGCTTTCGGATCTCACCAACCGTCTCGCCAAACCACTCCTCAGATCTTCATCGTCGTCGTTAACATCTACGACGGCTTCTTTTACGCTTAAGTATCAGCTTCCGTCTGAGGATCTCGATTCGCTGATCTCCGTTACCACCGATGAAGACCTCGAGAACATGATCGACGAGTACGAGAGGCTGAATTCATCCTCTCATGTCAGCAAATCGTCACGCCTTCGTTTATTCCTGTTCCCGACGAAGCCAGAATCCGTTTCTTCGATCGGATCGCTTCTGGAAAACAGCACGAAATCGGAGGATTGGTTTCTGAACGCGCTAAACGGCACGACGTCGGGGTTTTCGGATACTTCATCGGTGAATTGCTTGTTAGGTCTGGATGAAGACGTTTCGGTTCAGGAGAAGAAAGATGTGGATCACAAGGGCGTAATTGGCAAAAATCCGAAGGCGAATAATTCTGCTCAGGATATTCATTCTGTAGCTGATTTGGAGAGAACGTCGTCGTTTGGATCTGCTTCTTCTTCTCCGTCGCTGGCTAGCTTGCCGCCGATTAGAGTACACATAGATGATAATCAGAAGGTCGCTGGAATTGAGGAGCAGTTTTCTCACATGACTGTGCAGCAACAGCACCAGAAGCAACAAGATGATGGCGGTTACGTTGCTGCACCTGCTCCGGTGGTGGTTTCCGGTGTGTCATTGAGTTCTACTCCGGTGGCTGCGGAGTACAATAACCGAGTTCTGTCCGAGGATGAGAGATCGGAGCAGGCTTATCAAAAGCATCAACAACAACAATATCAGCAAATGCAATCTGCTGGTTTTGATCAGGCTTCATTGGATTCAGTTTCGAGGTACATCCAAATTCGATTGCTTATTTATTTCTATTGATTGATAGTGCATGTCTAGTGTTTGTGGAAATGCCAACTGTAAATGATGTAGGAAGTAGGAAATGTAGGATTAGTTTGTGCTTGAATTAAGATTTGTTTATGTATGAATCGCAGTGATGGTAGACAAAAAACAGGTATGATTTATCAGGATCAGTTCGTACAAATGCAAACTTCTAATAACAACAATCGAACCGCTGATATGAATAACATCCCTGATCAGAACACTAGAATGCAAATGCAGCAACAACAACAACAACAACACCAACAACAAATTGCAGATTCTGCATATTTAATGTCAATGTCAAATACCCAAGTTGACCCACAACACCCTCAAATGCACCACCAGCAACCACAATTCATTCATACAGCTGTTCCACCACCACAATACATCCAGCACCACCCATCTGGGGCGGTTCCCATGGGATCTTACTACCAGATGTACCCATCTCAGGGCCAACACCCTCACCATCCACCACCCATTGACCAGCAGAACTTTGTGTATTATATGCCCGCTAGACAGGCTCCGCATGGGTACAACATGCAAATGCAGCAGCAAGCTTCTGGTTATGCTGAGGTACCATCTGCAGCGGCCGCATCTCTTTCCCATAATCAAGCACCACCACCTGCATATAACACCAATAGAGGGGCACAAACAGCTCCTAAGAATGAATCACCTTCCGGAGTTTATGGAACGACGAATCCTGGTGCCTCTCAATTTGTTCAAGTTTCTTCAAACCAACCTCAACCACAAGCACAAGCACAACCACAGTATATTGGGTATTCACAGATTCACCACCCATCTCAATCTGTTGCTAATTCTGTCTCTGGTGCTGGACCGACTTATGGATATGATTTCACTGATCCTGCACAAGGACAGCATATGTACTACGCGGCTCAGCCAATGCCGCCTCAATCTACTGCTCAATTTCAAACTGTGACTGCTGAATCGGGTTCGTTTCTTCCTGCAGACCATAGCACAAAGCAACAACAACAGGGGAGACCTCAACAGCCTTGACAGGTTAGATTCTGGGAAAGTTTTGCACTAAAATTGGGTTTGTTTTTACTTGTCTTTGTGTTTATGATCATAAATCTGTCTATCTTTTCTAAATTTGTGTTGGATGCTGGTATGTTTTATGTTATAGATAATAAGAAATAATAAAAAAATCGTTCTTTTTCGTTTTTACTTGTGTTAAAATACAATATCATACATACATACAGTCAGATTTTGATCATCCAAAAACATGATCAGTTGAGTTGTCTTAGATTTGATTTTGTTTTTTAGGAACGTGTTTTGTTGGTTTTAGATCTTAGATTGATTCCATTTTAATTATGCAGTGGTAGAAGGGTATATTGTTAATAAAATAATGAGGCAGTGGTTACTTTTCTATATTGTTAAGAATATTTTGGTCGAAAGCAACACTCTGGAGTATATGTTATGCTTCACGTAGATTACATCAGTGTTAACAAACACTCTGGATTATATGTTATGCTTCGCCTAGATTACATCAGTGTTAACAAGATTCGCAAACCTTTATTTAAGTATATAAAATGTTTTGTTTTGGGGGTTTATATAAAACTAAAATCATGATCCAGACGTACAGTTGCTCTTTTGAACGAGCTTCAGCTGTTATATACACCATGTTGGACGCAGGAATCTTTTCTATGCGGCTGGTTTTTCAGTGATCGAGTTTGAAATTTTCATTTGGTCCGCGTCGGGTCATATAAATAAATTGCCATTAACAAAAGGTAATGAATGCACTTAACCGGATTTGATACTCATTTTCTGACCTCCACTTTGTTTCAAGCCTAACATGTATAGATAGATTTTTTTCTAAAGAAGTTTAAAAATCTCAGGATCTAAGTAAAAAAGTGCATATATAATAAATCTAAAGGTCCATCCACACATATATCCAAATACATAGAGAGGAGCTAACTACATAGCTATCTATGACAGCATAACTTATTGAAGTCCCTAGATAACATGCATCTTCAACTGAAAATGGATCCTTTATACCTGGTCAGTTTTCATATATGTTGATGCAAATCTGGTACGTTGTGAGAGCTCAGGTTGATACATCAATGTTCCTCTTCTAATAGATCAACATCTTGACACTTGTCTCTACCTGATGAACCTAGAAACCGGCTCTTAAGCTTCATGCAAAAAAAAAAAAAAAACAGACACGTAAGGCGTCGAACATAGAGTGTTTTCCACGTAACAATCATTCGCCTTGAGAACTAGTACGTGCTTAGGAGAGAGAGAACTTAGTGTAGAAGACGAAGTATATGCTCGTGATCAAAGCATGAGAATTGATATTACCCATCTTTGAATATATGAACACGTGCTTAGGAGAAAAAACGTAATGAAGAAGACGAAGTGTATGTTTGTGATCAAAGCATGAGAATTGATATTACCCATCTTTCAATATGAAAACATTTTCATATACAGAGGAGGAAAACGACGGTTCTACATACAAGGTGACCCATGGATACTTGTATTAAATGCAACATACTCACCTAACGCAACTGGTTCCAGCGAAACATTTGACGCTATGAGAGAATCCAACACGCTTTCTTGCAATCAGATTGCCTCCGGTTCTTGCTCTGCCATAAGTTTTGACACCTGTGTTCTTCATCCTTTCCTTGAAGAACTCAGGCTAGTGACTTTCAAGTAAGAGATTCACCTTGCTCCCACTAGCATGAAATGCTTGGTGGACAAAGAATACTCTATAGACTCATCGTATAATTCCGAACAAACCAGTGATACGAGTTGGGAAGAGAGCTCAGAATTTATGCACTAAATGGAATTTCCACTTTCTAGGCGATGAAGACGATCGAGGTGTTTGGTTTGATCGACAAAACCAAATGCAGATAATGCCGACAAAGACGTTTGCATCCTCAACTTCATCACCGTGTAAAATTATCTGCAACCAATTGTGCAATGGTTAACATGATATCGTCGCAACCACATATGAGTTTGATCTAAAACTTAGAAAAACTTCAGATGTACTGGCTTAAAAATATAAACATCAACAAGCATGCTTGATATCCACAAACATAGAGTGAAAACTTATGTATTTATACACAAATTTTATTAATTTTTATGTAGTTTCAAAATACTCGAAAACAAAGTATGGTCGAATCGACCTACTCTAAAGTCAAATTGACATTATATATTATATAAAAGTTTGTCAATAATTTAATAATAACTTATAAATTAATCACAATAACAATCTACTTATACATTATTACATTGTAAAACTAACTATACATTACTAATCAAATAATACACTAACTATCCATTATTACATTTTAAGAAATAACAGTAATTTTATTTGAAATAAACCTCATTGACTTGAAAATATGTACATAGTTTCGTGATAAAGTGTAACGCCCATCCCCGTTTGTAAAACGTTCACAAATTTTGATCCTCGAAAATTTCAACTGAATAAAAACAACTTTAATGTTTAGACAAATCTGTTCACAAAATGGATAACAATTTAACCCATTACATACTTGATCATTCAATAACGGCAAGAAGTTCAGTAAATTGGATAGGTTCTTGGTTTGTTTGGATTTTTTCTGCAGGTGGCCGAGGGCCTGTTTTAGGGCGTTGCCTCGGCTTTGGTCGGATCATAGTCCTATCATTTTGAAGGTGTCGGAAGTTGATTTCGGTCCGTCTCCATTTCGTTTCTTTTCGTCATGGCTCAAGAAGGATGTTCTGGTGGGTCTTATTCGTAAGGAGTTAGCTGTCTACGAGTATGGTTCGGATCCTCCGGATTTGGGTTTAATGAAAAAATTGAGGAGGGTTAAAGAGGTGGTAAAAAAATGGAAAGTGGAGGACAAAGATGTGGAGTTTGTGAAGCTTCATGATCTTCGTAATTTCTGCAGTAATATGGATGGTGCTAGTGAGGATCAGAGGGTGGGGGACTATGATTTGGAGGTTTGGATGGATAAAAAAAGGCAATTGATGTTGTTAGAGGAAGAAAGGATTAAAGATTTACGTCAAAAATCTAGGGTTAAGTGGGCTGTGGACGGGGATGACAATACGTCTTTCTTTCATGGGGTGATTAACGCTAACACGGGGAATGGTCGTATTAATGGTTTAGTTATTAACGGGCGGTGGTCGGAGGATCCTCAGCTCATTAAGGAGGAGGCTAGGTTATATTTTTCCAAGTTGTTTGCGGGTCAATATGGGGAAAGGCCTAGATTGGACTGTTCGGGTATCAAATCCATTTCGGTGGAGGAGGGGGAGTGGCTGGTTCGTCCTTTTTCTAGGGCTGAGATTAAAGAGGCAGTGTGGGATTGTGAAGGAGATAAGGCGCCTGGGCCCGATGGGTTTAACTTCGACTTCCTCAAATTATTTTGGGGTGAGTTGGAGGTTGATTTCTTTAACATTTTGTGTTATTTTTTTGAGACAGGTTCTATTTCGAGAGGGTGTGCGTCTTCGTTTATCCACTTAATTCCTAAGACGAATGATGCCCAAGAGCTCGGTGATTTTCGGCCGATTAGTCTTCTTGGGTGTATTTCCAAGGTGGTTTCGAAGATCCTTGCGGAAAGAATGAAAAAGGTGTTGGGGTCGATTATTTCTGAAACGCAAATGGGTTTTGTGGCGGGTCGTCATATTGAAGAGGGGCCCATGATCTTGAATGAATTGGTCTCATGGCTCAAGGCATCCAAAACGCCTGGGATGTTGTTTAAAATTGACTTTAGAAAAGCGTATGATTCACTTGATTGGAGATTCATTGATTCGGTGTTGGAGCATATGGCTTTCCCCTCGAAATGGAGATCTTGGGTGAAGGGGATTCTTTCGTCGGCCCGGGCCTCGGTGTTGATTAATGGGTCTCCGACCAAAGAATTCAATTGTTTTTCGGGGGTTAGGCAAGGGGACCCGTTGTCTCCCTACCTTTTTGTGGTGGCCATGGAAGGTTTCGATTGGATGTTGCGGAAAGCACTTTCGGTGGGAATTTTCAAAGGTATTGGTTTGCCTAATGGGGGTCCGGTGTTGTCGCATTTATTCTACGCCGATGATGCGATTTTGATGGGTGATTGGTGTAATGACAATGCCATCAATTTGGTGCGGATTCTCCGGTGTTTCTTCCTTGTTTCCGGTCTTAAAGTGAATTATAGGAAAAGTGCCCTTTATGGTGTGAATGTGGGGAATGATGAGTTGGCTAGGATGGCGGGGATTTTAAGATGTCCGGCTCGCTTGCTTCCTTTCGATCACTTGGGATTAAAAGTGGGGGCGAATATGAATAGAAAGGTTTTTTGGAGACCGGTTGTTGAGTCGTTTCAAAGAAGGCTTTCAAGTTGGAAGGCTAGGGTTCTTTCCTTTGGGGGCCGTCTTACATTGGTTAAAAGCGTGCTCGATTGTCTTCCAACTTATTTTTTTGGTTTGTATAAGGCTCCTAAAGGGGTTATTGAGGAGTTGGATCGGATTCGAATGAGGTTTCTTTGGGGTGGCAACGACGTGAGGAGGAAAATTCATTGGGTGAGAAAGGATCATCTTTGCCTACCTAAAGATTTGGGAGGTCTTGGCTTGATGGATTTAGATAATTTTAATTTGAGTCTCCTTTGTAAATGGTTGTGGAGATTCAAAGCGGAAGAAAATGCGCTTTGGTGTCGGGTGATCCGGGCTATCCATGCTACTCGTGGCAGAGGGGATTTGTTTCCATGTAAATCGTCGATATCGGGTGTTTGGAAGAATGTTATTAGTGTGAAAAGGATCCTTGCGGCTAAAGGGGTGGTGATGGAGGATTTAATGGTTTGTCAGGATAATAATTGGCATTGGATGGGCAGGTTCGGGGTGGAGTTTTTGGCCAAAGAGATTAGGAGCAGGTTGGTTTCTTTGGGGGTTGGTGGGTCTAGCAGGCCTATGTCTTGGAGCAAGTTGTTGCCTTCCAAGGTTAATGCTTTCATTTGGAGGGCGCATCGGGAGCGTATTCCGACGATGGATGCGTTGTTGCGGCGGGGGGTTCAGGTCAGTTCGGAGGCTTGCAGGCTATGTGATCACGGAAATGAGTCGGTCACGCATTTGTTCACTGGGTGTATGTTTACTTCGCCAATTTGGAGCTGGGTTATGAATTGGCTCAAGATCTCTCCTATGGTGACGTTTTCTTTCGAGGATATTGTTTGGTGTCATGAGTCGGTGGGTATTCCGGTGACTAAGAAAAAGCTCGTCCAAGCGGTGGTGTACGCGACTTGTTGGAGTATTTGGAGAGAAAGAAATGATGTGGTGTTTCAAGGGCGGATCCCCGCGGTTAGTAGAGTTATATGTAATATCAAGAGTTGGTGTGAGTTGTGGTGTAGCAATAGGAGTAGACAAAGGATTGATTGGTGTAATATGTGTTTGGTGTAGTCCGGTCGGGGGCCCGGGTTAGTTTCTTGCTAGTCCCGGGTTTGTTTTCCCGGTTCCGGTTGGTTGAATAAATTTCTTTTGCTGTTCAAAAAAAATAAAACAACTATCATTAGCGGTTGCCAAAATTCAACATTTAGAAAAATTCGCTCATGTGTGTTCGGTCCCATGCCTTCTCCTTGATCATGCACTCACAAGTTAGTGTTTGTGACATTATTACAACAAGACCCCAAAAGATTTGTGATCACAACAAATAACCAAAGAATTTCAACCGAGCACTCTCGCGTGTCGCGAGGAGTTGACTCCAAGGTTTTGCGTGACATGACGCCCACTTAGACGTTTCGCGAGGCTCTACATCAAACGTCTCGCGTGTCGAGACATGAACCTGTTTACAGAATTCAGCTCTATGCAGGTTTCACATTTGACCAAATTTTGAGTCCTTTATCACCCTTTTCTTGAATTTAGCCTCTAACTCCCAACTATGGTTCAGGATCAAGTGATCAACCCGTGTAACTTTCAACTCATATACAACCACATATAAACATACAAACCGATTATAATCAAAAGCCATTGCCAAAATAATTAATCATCATCATCGCCCATTGACCAATGATTGGGGGTTTACCGGTGATGCGGGTTGGGGTTGATTGATAGCGCGCTGGTGATGAAATATGATAATAACTGGTGGATGTTGGTGAAAAGTTACATGTGGAGGCGTTAATACGATTTATAGAGATGATTTCATTATCAAAGTTATGGCCAAACTCGAAATCTCAGATTAATTCATAGCAAAGAAAAAAAACTATGCATATTTTAAAGTTTATATGTTGTTAAAAATTATTATTGTTTACTTGTATATAATTTTAAATTATTTACGTATTATATAATTTATATTAGGTTCGAAACAAAACAGAAAAGTAAAGTCGAATTATATAGGTTTGGCAGTAATATAATTAATATAATTTTTTTGGTAATTAAAAATGTAAGATCAGTCGACTACGGGGTATAGTTGCTGGCGTCCACAGAAAAAAAACGATATAAATTTAAATTAAAAAAAGTAAAAAATAATAGAATAAATGTATGGTCGAAGTCGACTGTAACATTGTTGTCAGACGGTCGGAGGCGACCATAGCATTGTTGTCAGAAGTGTGGTCGATTGAGAAAACCTATAGTCGTCGCCGACCATACATGCTACATGTCAGAATGTTGTTGGTGCAGTGTAAGGTCAATTGACCATAAACAATGGTTGGAGTCGAACATAAACGGACATTTTAGGGGATCAAATTGACTTTTTAAATGAATATTTGAAGAAAAAGTTTGGGCATAGACATTTTGAGACATAACTAAAATTTGAAAAAGATTAAAATAAACTAACCCATGAAAACTTAAGAGATAAAATTATTAGCACATACTGGAACTTCATGAGTAGTATAAATAAATTGATCACGTACTCGTTTCAGTGCATTTCACTATCCAGTTTTCTTTAACACCACTTACAATTTTTCTTGAAGAAAATCACCATAAACCAATATTTAAACCTATAACCTACCTTTTAATTTAAAATACACAGCTATTCCGTTTCACTTTCTAAATTTTAGTTCCAAGTAAGTTAAAGATAACGACATGAGTGTGCGTTAATTTATTTGTTTGGTCCATGGTTGTTTCTAATAAATTAATGATATGATGGCACTCAATTGGCTATTGGAATCCAATGTAAGAACTTAGAATAACAAATTATTTTGATGTAAACGTACACCACCTGATACTTTATATTATATATATTAAGAGAGAGGGAGGTGAAACACCAGACAGTCAGACACTTTATATTATCACAAACTAATAGCCCATAGACTCTTTATATAATTCTTTTTAAGAGTCTGGTTATTAAGGGTTACATCTGATAAACATGTTATTTACAACACCCGTAAAACGCTGATAGTATTATAGTAACCAAGACTATCCGTTTACTTGAGACTCTTTATATAATTAACCCACGAAAACGTAAACATAATCAAACTCCTAATCCTAATCCTAATCCTAATAGTTAAATAAAGCAAATCAACCAAAGTCTCTCTTTAAATTAAATCTACCTACCACTCAATCTTACCACTCACAATTCACAAACCGAAAATGATTGAAATGAATTCTATCATCTAGGCCTTTTGCAGGCCCAATTAAATACCTATAATCAATAAATACCTATAATCAACATTTTGGGCTTTCTGTGGGTCGTCCCATAACTCACGAGTTACCCATGTGCGGGTTGGATCCGCCATGCGTGCTAATCACACGAATGTGGTCCATATAACATTTTACATTCAATGCTCATTCTAGAAGAAGGGTCCACCTATAACAAACTAGCATTTTGCATGAGACTCTCAACCAATCAGAACACACCTGACATTCTCCTCACGCGCTATGTCACCCAGGTACACAAACCCTAATGTTAAGTCTATAAATACTGGTTTCAAAAGGTACATTTCTTCTACAATGCTCTCATCTCTCACTTTCACTCCATAATCACAAACATTTTTCATTCGAGTTACTGATTCTCACGTCGAAGGGCTGATACAGGAACCCTTCTCTCCATGTACTATCCTAACTCATTTGTTTAGTGTGTAGGTTTTGATCACAAGTCCATTTTCATCCATCTTCCCAAAGCACAGCTTTGACATGGGCATTCCGAAGAGTTATTAAGAACTCTAAGATGATCCATTCGATACGATCGTTATTTTAGTTTTCTTCACAAACTATATAATACAACTTGCTATATATTTAATCCTTCATTCAATTAACTATATATATTGGTTAAAGAAAAGATTAATTAGTCGTCTAGTAAAAAAAAAAACATTATATATTTAAGTTCCTGCTGTTGAACATGCATGTATAGACGAACTCAAGATTCCTTTTTGGCACCTTCTTGCTAGTCTAGTCCTTAATTAATTTCCTCAGCCACAGGAGTCGTACGTAGTGACAAGTTTTCGCCAACCAACGCCCTAACACAGACTTCCACGTCACTACTAATGCGTACGCTTGGCTATCAAACTAATTTTGTGGTACAGAACCGGGCACGAAATAAAGATCGCAAAACCAAGCAGCTCAATCATATTATTTAACTTTTTCTATTTTGATTTTAGCGATTCACTCTTACACCTATGAAATCTAGTTTAACACTTTATACGTCACCACGTATAGCACGTATATTGCTATATGAGACGTATAGAGGAAAAAAATACTATTAAAATTAGCGTACTAAACACCACTCCGAATTTCATGAAATTATGTTATTTTTAAAACCCTATACATCTCCGTATAGGGCTATATTAAGTAAAGTTTAAACTTATTTTATTAGTACACCTACATATTTCTAAATGTACATTGTTTCTCTTCCTCACGAATTTGGACCCTGATCAAATCTAAATGGAGATACATCATATCATTATTTACACGTACCATTAATACCACTAAGCTATATGTAATTTGTTAGTCGAAGATCGATTATTTATCATATATAATATTACGTTCTCTACCCTTTACAAACTTAAGGGTTCAATTCATAACTTTTTATTTATTTTAATTTTAAAAAAAAAGAAAACGTTTACCGCTAAATATACTGCTTGTTTCCTAATAAAGTGTAAAGACAAAGCTTGCATGTGTACTCCAAAAAAAGATGTTGACATTATATATTGGCGTGGCCTTTTATCTGCTAACATACGCCGGTACAGGTATGAAGATGACATCATACTACCTTCGAGCATTACAATTCAAAATTTTACGAAATATTCGCATCGTTCTTAGGATTCCCTGGCTGGCTTCTAAATAGGAATATGAAAACTCTTTTAAAAAGGTACGTAATTAATTAAGATATATTGATACTAATTGTTAATTAACAAGTTATATATATATATATATATATATATATACATGCATTGGTTTCCCTTTTTATATTCTTGTTCACATACGATTGAACCCTTCCAGCTTATAACGGTATCTCTTCAGTATTCAGTACTCTAGATTCCTTACAAAACTCCGCTCCATGCAGAAGCAGATAGATGATGAATATTGTGAAGATATATCACAATATCCAACAGCAACTTTGGTGTTTAAAGACGCAAATAATGCACGTAGTAGCAGTACTACTGGCGGTGCTCCCAATTTTAATGATATTGCCAAGGTGTTATCACAAGTAGAGCTTCCTTCTCCATCATCATGTGGTCAAGCTCAACCCAGTGGCACCAACAAGATTATTATTGAAGCAGTAAGATATATATAATGAAAGCTAGCTATCTCCTGAGCCAACTGCATGCATGTCTCTATAGAATAGATCTCGTTGTATGTACATCGCTCACTTAGAGCATCTAGCTAGCTAGATGACCGTTTGTATATATTAGGGTTGTTGAAAAGCTCACCTACCTTTTATTACACAACCAATTTGCGATTCCTCGGATGACCGTCAACTTTAAGGCTGTCAGAAATAATGGTCCCTAGCTATCTTTGGACGTACGGTCGTTTGTTACATCTTCAGACGACCGTTCGCGTTCGATTTGACTGTATGGGTACGGGTGAGATGAAAATTGGTGGTGTGTCGATAGCACCCTCCTTAATTAGAAAAGTTCCACTAGGACTAGAATTACTTTGTTGATTATGTGGCGGTCCGGGGGATCTTACAACGGTGGATATTGCTTTAATTATATTGAATATACAATGGGAGCTATGAACTAGATGGCCGGTCTTTCAGGATTCTAGCCAGCTCTAGTTATAACTGATGAACTTGTTAAATGGCAAAGTGGTACTTACATTTTATGTAACTGATGTTGTAGGAAAACGTCGAACGGGAAGAGAAACTTAGCACTCATCGTGGCACCGAGCAGGTTAGACACGTAACATATATAAACAACGCAGTTAGCATATGGAATACATTCTTCTCCTGAGAGTCATTAACATCCTGTTAACCGGCCGAGACAGGCCAAGGATGTTAGTGACTCATGAAGAGTGTAGTCCATATATATGGAAACTAATTGCATTTTGTTGGGCCTTCGAACTGTGGAATTTGTTTTGTTTGGTGTTTATTTTCTTGTGCATATATTCCTAGCTCATGAAGATTTTTATATATATGTTTTGTGCAGAGGCGTAGGAGGCATATTCATGAAAGAATAAGAGCTCTCAAGGAACTTGTTCCAGGATGCAATAAGGTTATTTCAAGGATGGACTATTCTTACACCATCACTTTCCGATCCTAATCTTACATCTTATTGGACTTACACCATCATCTTTTCTAATCTTACATCTTATTGGACTGTCGTCTAACTTTTTCAAACTTTGACTTTTTCAAATGTTATGGAACCCAAAGTTTGAAAAATTAAGGTGCAGTACAACTTCAGATGACCCTCTACTGTTGGTCTGAGATCAGAAACTAGGTGATGGTGAGTGGTATGACAAATAGAAGTGCCCTTGTTTCATTTTGATTTGGTTGTATAAAAACTGGTTCCACTTGTACCTAATTTTAATCCAATTCACAGAGAGACCAGGCATCAATTCTTGATGATACTATTAACTATATTAGATCTTTGCAAATGCAAGTGCAGGTATACTGTTTTTCTCTCAACATGCACCACTATTTTCTTGCAAAGTTGTGTTACTTGATCTTTAACTGATATATATATGATTCGAGCTAAATGATCAGATGACACAGTTCATGGGAGTTGGTACTATGCCACATCAAGGTCTTAATTATATGTCCCCCTGGAGGCATCCGAGCCTGCAAGAACAATATCTTGCTCCTTATCTCATGATGAGACCAATGAATGAAGTGGGATGCAATATTGGACAGTATGGTTCCTATTTTACTCCGACTTCTGTATTTCCTCCTTTCGTAGGCTGTTTCGATCCTGCAGTACCGCCAATGCAAGTGGGGGCAGGATCACCAAGAGTGCTTCCAATTCCATGTCTACAACGCCCATTGCCGCAGACATCTGAGCCTGTGTATTCTGCTACGTCATCTTCAGACACCATTAATGCAACTGGCTCTCAAGCTGGACATGGGATCTCTTCTCAGCACTCGTATCATATGCCGGTTACTACTCAGGTGATTATGGCATTGCATGAAGAAATAGGAGGAATGTTATATATGTTTTTAATACAAGCTAAGTTCTTCCTTTAATTTATTTACAGGAACAATGAGCTTCAACTGCATGCAAAGCCCCTCAAGATTGTCTGTGTATGAGTGTTGGCGGTAAAATCTAACCCGATTCACAAGCCGGTGAAGTTGGAGAACCTGACAAGTTGGTCAAACTGGGTTTAGTTTCCTAATTCTAATATAAGTAGTATGAATGTCTTGGTAACTAAGTTAATTAGGGTTAGTCTATATATACCGAGTTATTGTGTTATAGTTTATTATCCAATGTAATTAGTTTTGAGTTATTTTCTGCTTGATCAATGTAAGAGTTATTTACTTTACACTTTCGTGTTCTTGATTTATCGAATTGGTGTCACACCCCAACCGACGGCGGAATACGTCGGGGTGCGATGATTGTCCAGCTACACACAAGACTAATTAAATGTTGCGATATTCTTAATCAAACCATTTCATAACAAAAGAATAATACATGATAATTCGATACAATCAAACGATAAATCACATATTAACTTGATTTATTTAGGTCTCACTAAGTCCACATGCATCCTAAAGTGTCATCAACGCGATCTACAACATCAACAGCAAAGCCTGCAACATGTACAAAATAAAGGTCAACTACGAATAGTTGGTGAGTATAGCGTACTGATATATATTTGAAACATGTGACTCAATGAGTTAAGTGTAAACATATATGATAAACATGAAATGAATCAAAGCACATAATAGGCGACGCACTTAAGCCCTCGACTTTTAGGCTTTCAATCACAAGGGCGCCGCACGCGATGCAGGCCAAGTGGGTTGCCACACCAATAGATCTATTATTGTAACCCCGGCTCAATGAGTTAATGAGATACGTCTAATCGTTCTATCGTTCAAATCGTTCCATCGTTCAATCGTTCCATCGTTCCATCGTTCAATCGTTCCATAGTTCAATCGTTCCATATATTGTTCCCAGCAATAATCCACACAAGTTTAACCACACAAGTATACACATAACATTCATAGCGATCACATTTAGTTTTAGAATAAAGCATAAAGAGTTTATGTTCTAATAGAGGATATGTTGCACCCCAAAATAGTAAAAGAAAAGGGGCTATGAATACTCACCTGATATGGAGACACAATTGAAAGATTGACACCATAAAACGAAAAGACCCGAATAAGACCTCGAGAACTAGATGAGGTGGGAAAAATAAATGAATAAATAGATAATAAATTGATTTCACGACACAATCGACTAGACGGATCGTTGGTGATTTAATGAGATGATACGTACGGGCTTGGTGTAGAAGTCTAGACTAAGGGTAAGGTAGAATGGTCCTAATCTAGCTACAAGCATGGAAGTCAAACAAAGTCAATTTTCATGGTAATTTAACAAGGTAATTCTAATTTTAACATGCAAACCCAGATCTAAACATAATTTATCATGAATTTTATGGATCTACTTGAATCTAGCATCGAAATAATGAAATCTAGCATGAATCTAATCAAATCTAGCATGACAGTCAACTTTTGGGCATAAATCTAACCCTAATTAGCATGCATGGGTGGATCTAACCACTCTAACACATAAAGGTCCAAGATTGATGATCTCAATCCAAACTTAGATGTCATGAATATTATAGAGGTAAACATTTTAAGATATAAAAACACCATCTTGATGATTATGACACATGGATCTAGCCCTAGATGACACACATATTGAAGATCTAGCCATTTGGTGTCATAAAAATGCAAACATGTAAATAGATCATATGGATCTAGTCCTTAATAGCATGCATGTAGAAGATCAAAGCATTTTATAGCATAAAAATGGAATCTTGGATGAACAAACCCTAGATCTATCCATATCATCAAACAAGAACATAGATGTAGGCCAAAATCAACATAAAGCTTCAATCTTTGCATGAGAAAACACCAGATCTAGAGGATATCATCATTTAGAACATAAAATTAACCCAAAAAACCCATAAAGGTCTGATCTTGAAGAAATGTGACGAAGATTAGCATATACAGGTAAACCGAATAGATGAAGAAAAGGGATGAAGAGGGAGGATCCAAGCCTTGATCTTCAAGCTTCAATCTTCAAGATGATGTTTAGGGTTTGAAAATATGATTTTCTGGGGTTAATGGTCGTTCAAGAGGGAGTGGGGGCTGAAAATGAAGAGCATGGTGGCTAATGATCCTTAAATAGGGGATCAAGGGTTTGCTGGAAACTCCCATTTAGGCATATCGCCTGGGACATGTGGGAGCTCTAAGCGATACGCTTGGAGCCTCCCGAACAACCACTTTGCTGATTTGTCGTTTCATGTGCTCGGTTCTTCGTTTTTTGATGTTTTTGAGTCCCGTTTTATCCCAAATCACCCAATTAATGATCCCATCATGTTAACCATATTTAATCCACTCAAAATGATCATAAATACGTCACGTAACTCAAATGTATGCATAAATTAGGTCAAAATAGGCGTTTTTGGTCAGTTTTGGCATACGATGATGGTGCTTCATCAAGTCCTCCTAGTCTAGTGGTATGATACAGTGTTAGACTAATATCTGATGTGTTATTATTCTCATATAATGTTTTCTTAGACCTTTTAAGGCATCTATATCACTCAAATAACCCTTATCTTATAAAGAGTAGCAACCTCTTCCAATATCTACTAGTTTGGGTCGTTACATACCTTGAGTTACAACATGTTATAGGTCGTGACTTCCCTCAAGCACAAGCCATCATTAACTGAAGTAGGACCATTCATCCAAATTGTGACATACCTTGAGTCATGGAAATATTTGGCCACAACTTTCCTCAAGTCAAATCTATCATTAATCAAAGTAGAACCAGTCGTTCTAAGTTGTGACATATCCTTATACGCGGTTGTCCAAGAGTTCAAGTCCAGATCAATACATATTTGGTTTAACTTAATGAATATTACTGATAAGTTAGGTTACATTATATAGAGAATGAAAATCAAACCCTAAATACCTAATGGGCCTGTGACTTATACTAATAAACCCTAATAATTATCGATACTAATAATATATTCCAATATTAACCCTTTATCGTTGACTCGTAAACTATCCTTCTTAGGGTTAATTTAGTATACGATACCCTCATCAAGTTCCCTAGTCCAACATTATGGCATTGATATGATGTTGGACTAAGGTGGTGTTTGTTTTTCTCAAAAAAACTCTTCTTGTCCTCTTATGTCCGCGTCGCACAGACCACGCGGAGACATTTAGGTTCGCAGACTGTTTATTTTTTCGAAGACGTTTCATTAAAAAAAATGTTTGTGCGGGCTCTTCTTGGTGCAGATGTGGCTCAACCACTTCTAACATCTTCTAACTTCTTCAAATTGTCGCCCCCTTCCACTGGCGGTCATCCTCCACCGGCGGTCGTCCTCCATCCTGTCGACCCTTCCATCGGCGGTCTTCCTCCATCCCGGGGCCCCCTGCAATTCTGAAAAACAAACAGTCTTCTTCTTAAAGACTGTAGAGGATTGATCCACCTCTTCTTCTACAGATGTCTGTAGATGTGGTACGCACACTACAGACATTTTACTTTTTAAAAAACAGATTGCACCTAAGTGTCCCTTCAAACACCAAATAAGTTCTACTGAGTTATGGTGTGCTTTCCCGTGCTTTAATCGCAACCGGGACCTTCATTGGATTACGGATCCATGACTTGGTCTTCATAGAGGACTTATAAACCGATATGTTGGTTCGCTAATGAAGTCGAATAGATAAAAAAAAAATACGGATGTTTGTATTTTTATTTTATTTGATAAGGTCCAAAACTTTTATAACTTAACGAAGTGACGGGTAACTAGGCAACATGGCAACAAGCTACGTCGTAACCCTCTTTTGGATAGCAAAGGCGATCCTACTAAAAACAAAACTTTGTGTTTTAAGGGTCTAGAACTTACTATTCACTACCCGCTAGACTTTGTTCAAAAATCCTACGACCTATAGAGCTAGAGTGCTAAATTAATGTATTAAAAGTAAAAAGGATAAACACGACCCTCTTGAATATAATAGGGTTCAAATTTACGATGGTCCGACTATAACCAATGTGTGCCTTCAACCTTACTCTATTAGAAGTTAAAACACTTAGAATCTCCTTTAGATCCCTTCAAATTCAAATTCCCAACTCCCACCGATCCAACCGTGGCTGGAGTATATTCCAACATGCATGCATGCATATATTAATTAATAATCCCTACCTCTTTTTACTTTCTTATGATGTACACACTGACACCAAAGAATTGAAGCTGCGGCTTCCTCTGTATCAATACACATTAAATATGGGGAAAAAGACCAAAATGGCCGTTTTGACGGTCAACGCCCTAAAAATAGCCTTTGAATTTTTATGTCCTCAAAATAGCCCCCCAAGGACGGTCGTCACGACCGTAGTTACGGTCTTGACGACCCTTAGTCCATCCAGCCAATCAGAGACTGCCACGTCACCACATACGGTCTTGACGACCGTAGTGATGGTCTTGACGACCGTAGGTCCATTTCCCCAAAAAAGACCACGTCGTACGGTCTTGACGACCGTAGTGACGGTCTTGACGACCGTGGGTCCATTCCCAAAAAAAGACCGTCGACATGTCGCCGGAACCCTTCTCCGTTCATCTCCGTTCACCCTCTTCCTCTTCATTAACTAGAGAGTCCAAAATCCAAATGGTTTGTTGCTGATCAAATTTTCTGTTCTAGAAGTTCATTGACCCTTTAATTTTATCACCTTCCTCACCAACTGTTTTGAAAGCCTCGTTGTAGCATCCATTCTCGTTATAGCATTCATTGCACAATACACAACAACTAAAACTCCTCGGAAAATAGGCTCAACAGCTTGATTCAGATGCTTCCCTTTACAACGTCATGAAAATTTCAAACCCCTCGTGGAACGGAGATGAACGGGGAAGGATTCCGGCGACATGTCGACGGTATTTTTTGGGGGAATGGATCTACGGTCGTCAAGACCGTCACTACGGTCGTCAAGACCGTACGACGTGGTCTTTTTTGGGGAAATGGACCTACGGTCGTCAAGACCATCACTACGGTCGTGACGACCGTCCTTGGGGGGCTATTTTGAGGACATAAAAATTCAAAGGCTATTTTTAGGACGTTGACCGTCAAAACGGCCATTTTGGTCTTTTTCCCTTAAATATGCCGTTCCAAAAAAAAAATACACATTAAATATACACATCAAATATACACCGCCCTTTCTCTCTCTAAAAATGGAAACAGACAACCACCGGCCTGCCATATATAGTAATAGAAAAGACAAGGCAATCGGATTCCAGAATACCACATCGACCAAATGGTGGGCGGGTTTCCTTTCTTCATGAATACGATTGTTAAGTTGTTTATATGACGAGACAAGAGAAAGGACAAGAACATTCGCACACCTATACCTTCCTTGTCAGTTTATTTTACATATATAATATTTTCGATCTGTGTACATGGTATGCATGCCCTCTTTATATAATGCACCTTCTGACTTTTTTTATTCTCTAACATTTGTGTGTTTGTATATGGAAATCCGTCTTGATGGATGTGTTGATCGATTCTTGATTAGTATGATAGAGAACCATGTAAGAATCACATACCCGATAATAAACCTGATAAGCGAAAAGCTAGATGTGAAGAAGGAAGACATGATTGATTGGTTACCGTTTAGGGTGTGCTCTTATGATGGAATATATCATGAGAATGAAGTGAGTTTTTGTAAAGGATGCGAGAACCATTAGAGAGATTGATATTTGTGTGTGAGTCTAAGAGATGTGTTCTCTATTTATATATTTAATTATTATAGCACACCCAAGGGAAACTAAATTTAATAAGTAAGGACAATTACGTCTATAAGATAATTTCCTATTGAATACCTAGGAGAATTTTAAGGATTGATTGAATTTTGTTTGACATGTCGGAAGAAATTACCTTATATATCAATTCAGAATGCTTACGTGTTACTCATAAATTATACTTATATTGTTCCTGTCGGAAGAGTAGATAACTTTTAAATTCATTTTGAGTCTTTAATAGGGTTGTCTCGATTGATTTTGTTCTGTATATATATGAGAAAAGATGAGCTAAATTTATTTTCGGAAAGCAGGTTGATGACATGATGGTTTTTTTTTATATATTTAATGGTAAGAAAAAAAAGATTGAACCTTTACCATTAAAAAAAGTTTTAAAAAAGTTAAGGCTCTTTCGTGTATACTAAAACAATTAACGTCGATAATATTATATTATAAATATATTATAATGGTGAATTTTATATAACGTCAAATGTATAAGAATAATTTCTAGAGTTCATTGATCTACATGGCATGTTTTGCGAGCATAGAGGGGTGTGATTTTTTTACACGAATCGAACCCGAAATTCGTAGGTTTTAGTTTAGTATATACGGGTTCCGTTTGCTTCGGGTCGAACCCGCGAACCCGTTTAGCTAAACGGGCCATGTTCGGGTCGAACGTGTCGGGTTGACGGGTTGATCCGCTTAACCTATTTATTTAAGATTTTATATTTTTATATGTGTTAGTGTTATAAATTAAGATGGTATTATAATTGTTATCAAACTTTAAAATTTAAAAAGAGAAAATCACAATAAGTTTTTATGATTAGAATATAATTATTTTATGTATACTTTTAATTTTTGATATAAAAATTATTTATTTTAAAGCATTTATATGTCTAAAAAATAAAAAACTAAAAAATAAAATAACGGGTCGTGTTCGGGTCAACCCGCTAATATCCGTGTCGTGTTCAGGTTAACGTGTCTCACATAATTTTCAGGTTTGGGTCGAATTCGGGTTCGTGTCAATTTTTCAGGTTAGGCAGTTAGAGCCGAAAGTCAGAAGACCAAAAAGGATGGAGTTGAAATAAGTATATAAATATTTATCAGACTTAACGGGTGGTTAAGCGAAAAAATGGATGGGACTCGGGCCCTGTCTGGCCCAAAGTAAGCTTCGCCAATGATGTTTTGGTGGTTGTCATGTGACAGCCACATGTATTTTAATATTATTTTTTTGTTTTTATTTTTCTTTTCAATATGTAAAATAATTAGCACAGAAGTTAGTGGTGTAATGGATGCCGTGTAATATTACATTTAGGTCCTAGACTCGATATTTTAAACATTTGACTTCTGCTTTTAATATTGTTACGTAGTTCTTTTGTATTTTTGTATTTTTAAATTACGCGCGTTCTAATAATACAATTGTTTTATGTAAAAGAATAAAACAAACATACCCGAAATATCTTTTCATTAAACTTATTAAATTCTATATATATTTTTATAATATTTATACTAAGCATTTTTTTAAATATATTATTTAGCTGTTTTGTCATCTTTTTTCAATGTTAAACCTACCAAAAGACCAATAAGATATAGATGACCTACAAATTAATCACTCTTGAGAACTCACTCAATTCATACATAACTTTCTAGCATAATTGAAGACTATCTATATTCCTATAACACAAGTTTGAAGTATATTCGTTGCTAAACAATAGACGGTATAAAAACAACACATAATAGTTTATATCATGTGTAAATCTTTAGAAAAAATTAGTTAGTGATCAAAAAGAGTTTTTATTATTTTTATGTACAAATAATTGTATGTAACTATTATTATATGTAATTGTACACTCGCAGGACCACCAACAAATAATTGTGTTAACAAGTGAATGAAATCGATCTGTCGGAGGGCGTTACTCAATTCTCTTTTAAAAGTTTGAGAGTTTAAGTTGCGTTATAGACCGTAAAGTAGATATTAAAAATATATTAGATTAGTGTATGAGCTGTGGTTATTATAAAAATAAAAGTTGAATGATGCAAATTAACATGGTTTGTTCATAATATAAGTGAAATATTAGATGTAAAGTTGTCTCAAATAGCTGGCTAAGCAAACCTTGAAATGCTTTTGACGACATCGTATTGCGTTATTCACAAGCATAAAACCATTACCTTCTTCTTTTTTAATAAAAGTTAGTAATAATAACATGAAATTGTCTATATATTAACATGAAATTGTCTATTGGAACTCCCACATCACATGATCCTTTTTATTCCAAAGCTAGTTAATTTGTTGGGTGTCACATATTAACATGAAATTGCCTAGCCTAATAATATTGTGCATTCTGCTGGTGGCGATCAATGGTGGTTCATTAGCCGCAGTAGCCGCAGACTGCAACCCGATCCAACTAAGCCCATGCGCAACCGCAATCCTATCGACCATAGCCCCATCAGAGACTTGCTGTGAAAAGATCAAGGAGCAGAGGCCTTGCCTTTGCAGTTACATCAAGAACCCAAGGTTGCAGAGGTTTATCAACACTCCGAATGCGAGAAAGGTTGCTGCTACATGTGGCACCCCTTTCCCCACTTGTTGATCAAGAAACGCAACCCAAACACACGTGTGTGTGTGTTTTTAGTCGTCTCTATATTTGTTCTTAACTTGTTTGAAGGTTAATTATAATGATTAAAAAACAAGGCGCATAAAGTTGGCGTTTGTTCATGGAATTCAATGGAATTGAAATTGATATATTTCCTTTCAAAATTGTTATTGATTGGGTAAAGAAGGAATTTGAAATGCAATAAATTCCTTTAATCATAGAATTTAGTACTATTTCAACATTCCTTAGAAATCCTTCATTTTAATGAAAGAAAGTTACATGGTCTCAGATTCCGTTGATCAAAGGAATTCATTGCATTTCAAATTTCTTCTTTACCTAATCAAGAACAATTTTGAAAGGAAAGACTATCAATTTCAATTCAATGAACCAAACGCCACCTGAATGGTACTATGTAATAGGAATTCTAATGTTTTTTTTAATGTTCTATCATCCATGTATGTATTATGAAGATATTAAAAACCTTTCTTTAATTTAATGATAATTTAATGATCTTGATTGAAAGTATATATAGCTAGGTAGATATGACCATGTTTTCTTTGTATTTGATCATTAGGATGTCCCGGGAGGAGGGTATGTGTTCTACTTCACCCGTAGTGATAGAGTTACTATAGAACTATAAATTTACTACTAATGAACAAAGTTGCTATAGTTGGACAAAAGTTACTACTGATGCTTCAACTGATGCCGAAAAACAAAGTTACTATCAGTAACCAAAGTTGCTAATGAGCACCACTATTACCTCCGATGACTAATTTTGCATCTGAAATGTAGCTATTTCCGATGAACAAGTTTGCTAAACACTAGGTGAGCCCAACAAGTATAGAGGGTGAAGCATCTTTTACCCCAAAGTTTCAGGCCCAGTACTCTTTATGTATCATCTTAATTTTGCAGTTGTCTTTGCACAATTCCATCTATCTAAAATGCCTTGGGCCCCATCTTTTAAATTAGCCCGCTAAAACTATCTACATCTATGTTTAATTCAATCCAATTTTTCATTAAAAAATAAATTTCTATCCTTCACATACACAATCTAATATAACTCATTTTTTACTGACATTCACAGTTCAATCCAACCAAACTTTATATTATATAAAATCTAATTGATGATTAATTCTAATATAAAAAATAATTATCCTATTCTCAAAATAAATAAATTTGTTATTTGAAATATAAAAATAAAATAATAATAAATATATCAAGAAAAATAAGAATTTTTTACATTACAAACATACTTACTAATTTTTAAAAAAAAATCAAGTTATTAAAAAATAATAAAACCAAACAATAGTATAGTGACATGTTGCCGATAAGATAAACATTTAAATTTTCTATATTTATTTTGTATTAAAAACACTTTTTTAAACATCTTCGTTTTTAACAAATTTTATATCGGGATTTTCATTAAAAAGTAACAAGATCGAGTTAGATTTTTTTTTTAAAGGCTAAATATTATAGGTTATTTAAGAAAAATAACATTACACATAAAATGAATTATTAGAAAAGAAAAAGTAACCGATAGAATTGTTGCATGTGTGAGTCAAAAGTGCAAATTAAAAGAAATGAAAATTGGAAATTCGCTCACGATCGAGATCGGTACAAAGAACCGTTCGTCCAATTATAATGAACTTTTTTTTCTTACCAATCCAAGTCAATCAATCACCAATACAGATAGTCTAAAGCGTTAATCCCCAAGTTGAAATGACTTTAAGGCCGATTTATGAGAAAAGATGGAACTTTCTTTGGGTGAAGTGTAGGGGTAAATTGGATAGCTTAGATCGAAAGGAGTTGATCATATTTAAATTGTAATTGTTTTTCGTTTGTGCATTTATTTTGCTTTGGACCCTCGAAATTGTTAAGTAGGCCCCGACTAAACAAGACTAGATGAAGACATGGTTAGCTAGCTTCCTCATCTTACATGTTACACTAGGGCGTGGTGTTATATAATTGCAATCAGATGTCCTCTTGGAAAGTTAGGCATCGATAGTTTGACTCCAAACATGTTAAGTTGACATCTTATCCATTAGCATATAATTTATATTATATTATAGTACATATAAGGAAGACAATTTAATCTTTACTTAAAAATTTAAGAATTAAAAGGAGTATAATAGTATTTTAAACATAAAATTAAAATTATCGTAATGAAAAACAGAATTAAGCAATCAACTTAATAATAATTCGAAGCTTAATAATTTATATATGTAAAGTAAAAAAAAATAAGTTAAATACAAAAGTTATGTTACAAATATAGAAATGAATATTGTATTGTAAATTGTCGTCGTCGCAACATCGTGTTGATTTCCTACAAGGACCTACATAAATTTCAAGAAACGGGGAATAGAAAGAAGATAATTTGACTAAAACTTATATAGTAAACTTATGTTCATAAAATTCCAACACACACGAATATTTTCAAAATTAGTTAACATCGTGTTGGTTTCCTACAAGCACTTAAATAAATTGAGAAACGGAGAATAGAAAGAAGATAATTTGACTAAAGCTTATATAGTAAACTTATGTTCATAAAATTCAAACACACGCGAATATTCTCAAAATTAGTTACATTTGATTTTGAGATTTTGCTTTTTTTTAAACGATAAATTTTTATTTTTCACTAATTTTCACTATTTTTATTTTTCACTAAATTTTACTATTGACAAGGTTTAAACATTGATCTCACTAAAAAGATTTTGCCCTTACCATTACGCTACAACCTAAGTAACTTGGGATTTTGGTTATAATTGTCAAACATATCGATACAAATAAAAACTCCAAATAACATATTTGGCCCATTTTGACTATCTAATGGGACATATTTGGCATTTTTGAATCGTGGTCTCCACACCCTGATCCTTAGCACTTCTCACTTTTAAGTAGGGAAATTTACATCACCTCTTCGTAAGACATATATATTACATATTTATCCATTTTATTAAGACTAACTTATTGAATGACTATTTTATTTCTACCAAGTTTTTTTACATATAGCTTTTTTCTAAGACCTTATTGTGTAAACGAACAGAAATGACAAAAGTACACCTCATGTGGGGACCACATGAGGGCAGTCTAACGGCTCTTTAAACAACTGTTAATGTTGAAACCAAAATTGAAAAAAAATTAAAATGCGAGACACTAAATTGAGATTTTTAAGAAAGTTGGGACTAAAATTATTAAAATGTGTAAACGTTGGGGACTAAAAACAAAATTTACTCATTATAATATTATATTATTCACTTATTAAACTTCAATATTAAAATTTTTTAGTTCATTATCATATTATAACATCTAAAGTATATTTATAGTTTTTGTTTTTTTTATTTTTTAGTTTTCTTTTTCTTTATTATTTTTTAGTTTTTCTTTTTGCTTTTTATAAAGCTTTTGTTTTTTGTTTTCATTTATTTTTGTTTCATCTGAATGAGTTTGACAAAGTGGTTGGTGTTTTGTTGGTGGTATAACAAACTTTTTTGTTTGAAGTGTTTCAGTCGTTACACGATTTTTTATTTTCATCTTCTTTAAGTAATGTTATAGCAATTCAACTATTTTTTTTTACCAGCTTATCCTCGTGACAAAGTGTGGGTTGCAAAGTCTTGTGAGAGACATAAAAGAAATAATATTTTCACCCAAGACACAAACTTTAGAAATGAATCAAGAATATAAGTGTACACAATTACAAGTTTGCCTAGTTATCAGTGTTTTAAAAACCGGTTCGAACCGGCCGGTTCGACCGGTTCGACCGGTGACCGGTCCTCTAGCCGGTTTTTTAAAGGCCGGTTTTTTGGCAATAACCGGACCGGGTTAGACCGGCCGGTTTTCCGGTTTTTTCCGGTTCAACCGGTTTTTTCCGGTTCAACCGGTTTTCTGATTTTTTTTTATTTTTTTAAAGTTTTTATTATTTTTTATTATTTTTTAAAGTTTAAAACTTATATTTTCTTATGAAATACATATTTGATATTATTTTTAAGTGGATTATATTTGTATTTTAACTACTTTTGTTGGGGTGTACAAGTTTATTAGCATTTTTATAAAAAAAATATATATAAATCTCCTAACCGGTTCAACCACCCGGTCTAACCGGTCCGACCGGTCGAACCAGTCCCGAAAGATTTTTCGGTTCAACTAAAAAACCGGTTTTTAAAACATTGCTAGTTATGTTCACCGTTCACGTCACCACGCCTTCACGCGATGTGGTGAGTGTTATATAAAATCAATAGTATTTTTGTAATAGAAAATTAATACAATCAATAAAAGATGAATATTAGGTTATTCACAATACATCTCTTTCACTTTTCACTTCTTTTACTTACTTTTTTGTCAACTCAACGTCATATCATCACCTTTCATTCTCCTCACCTTTTACTTATGTCACTTCAAATACCACTTTTCACTCATTCACTTTACGTTTATTATTATTTAAAAAGAATATTTTTTATTAAAATATCGATTTCTAGCCGTTGGATGTGTGTGTGGGGGGGAGGGGGGGGGGGGGCAAACCAAGAGCAAGAACTCCTCGAGGGCCGGTAACCGAGAGGTGTGCCACTGAGGACACCAAGACAATGTTACAATGCTCTCACCGAGCTCTTGGTGCCACATCATCTCTCGATGAGGGTATTGTACATAACCTTATTATGTATGGTAAAAATTAAAGATGTGGTGAAAGAAGAGCGACATACTTGGATGAAAAGTCGAGAGAAGATAACTACATTCCTCTTCCTCCGATTCCCTTTAATTATAGCCATGTTTTATTTCGTACCGGAAAAAATTTTCCTTGCACCGGTCCTAAACGGGGCATTGAGGCCTCCACGCCCCATTTAGGTTCTAAACGGGGCATTGAGGTCTCCACGCCCCATTTAGGTCCTAAACGGGACATTGAGGTCTCCACGTCCCATTTAAGTTTTAAAATAAAATTCATGTTAAATTAACTAGTTTTATTATTTAAAAAAGGCAAACGAGCAAAGAGTACGACTAACGAGTAACACAGGGGCGAATCCAGGAAAAAGTTTCAGGGGTAGCGTTAAATTTTTTTTTTGTCAGGACTAACAGGGGTTCCGGGCCAGCACCGCCGAGAGAAGCGGGGTCCAAGGGGCGACAGCCCCTGGGGGGGTCCAAGGGGCGGAGCCCCTAGTTGGGGTCGAGCTGCTAGGTCAACGCGAAACTTTTTTATTTTGGATATAAGTCCTTCATTAAAAATGCATCATAATTTTCCGTCCGAAAATGTATAAAGTTAAATTTGAGGGCCAAAATATGTCATTTTGTTTGACTTATATTAGTTTAACATAATTACATAATACCCTCTACTTACAAGTTTTATTTTAAAGTGCACAAACTTATTAATTTTTCGGTTTTAGGTAATTAACAGGCGTTTTGATCATATTTTCATCTTGGGATTTAAATAGAAATCATACAAATTTAGATGGGTAGCGTAATATATTTTAGAGGCAGTAACGGAACCAGAAACTTTTAACTGGAGGTCAACTTTATTTTTACACTAGCTAGACGCTAATTTGTTTAACTGCTACACATACATTCTCCGAGGTTAGAACATACAAACATGTGATTGGATCATACCACTTTACCAACGAACTAACCCTTAAACAATAAGACTAGATGCTAATATATAATGACTAAACCTTGTTATCGACTAATGTACCGTAGGTATGTATGCACGATATTTGTTATTAGCTTAACTATATGTACGGTTTTAGGGACCGAATATCTGGTTACATCCTTTTAACAACATAATATGTATGATAAAAATATTATATGCTATGTTTATACGTATTATAAAAAAGGACATGAAAGCTTTATATAGAAGATTAAATGAAAAATAATATGTGAATGAAATAAACAATAAAACTTTTATAAGTGAAGATAGGTGAAATGACAAACAAAGAAAAGAAGTAATATGATTGAATTTAGAAAAAATGAAAATAGAAAATGAAAGTTGCTTTCGATGTCAGAAAACATATAATAATAATATTTTAGTTTGATGTGATAGGGCTTATCTTAAAAAATTAAATAGTACTTATTTTTTTATCTTTGCTTTTTTCCAGTCGTCTTCTCCGTTGGTTCTAAAACCAGCGGCCATCGCCAACTAGAACAGACCTTTTCTTTTTAATCAAGTTGACCTTTCTGACCTCCTGTAGTCCCCCCTCTGTTTAGGTGTAGCGGAAAATTCGTTTCAGGGGTAGCGAAATACTGAAAACCTAAAAAAAAAAATTGCACATCGTCGGAAAAGTTCAGGGGTAGCGGACGCTACCCCTGGGCTGGGCATAGCTCCGCCCCTGGAGTAACATATAACGAGTATTATTATTTTTTTAAATGTCAAACGAGCAACGAGCAAAGAGTAACGAGAACGAGTATATTACTCGTTAGACTTTTTTAAATAATACTTGTTACTCGTTACTCTTTGCTCGTTGCTCGTTTGAGGTTTTTAAAAAAATAATACTCGTTATATGTTACTCGTTAGTCGTACTATGTGCTCATTTGTCTTTTTTAAATAATAAAACTAGTTAATTTAATATGAATTTTATTTTAAGTCTTAAATGGTGCGTGAATGCCTCAATGCCCCGCATAGGACCAGTGCAGATCAATAAATGACCCGATGCGAATAGCAGGACCCTAATTATAAAACTTGGAAACACAACGTAAAATGACACCAGAATCATTGACACTTTTGTTTGTGCCAAGTGAAAAGACATATTTCGGAAAATCACACAAACGCGTGTCAATCGTTTCCGAACCGTCTCATATTCGCGTTAACACCA
The DNA here is from genome assembly GCA_039602395.1 of Deinandra increscens subsp. villosa. Taxonomy (NCBI): domain Eukaryota; kingdom Viridiplantae; phylum Streptophyta; class Magnoliopsida; order Asterales; family Asteraceae; genus Deinandra; species Deinandra increscens. The sequence goes on from JBCNJP010000027.1 coordinate 21,080,780, forward strand.
TCCTTCAAAACAAAACCAATCACTTTTATTGAATTTGACACAAGATTCCTTCTTCACACACTACACAAAATCATATCAAAAACCCATTTTTTTTTTTCACTCAAACGCGTATAAGATCAAGAATCTCATAAACCTGCGTTTGATTTATGATTGTTTAATTATTCTCTTCTCTCCATGTTTAATTATTGGCAAGAATCACTTTCAAGAAAGTCAGCTTACAGAAAAGGGATCTAGATACATAAAAAGAATCACTTTTGATCGAGATGTAATTTCACTCTTCCTATTATTTAATTCACTCAAATCAATCTCTCTGTTTCCCATCTCCTCCAAAATGTTGATCTTTATTTGACCTCGGTTTTTTCTTTTCTTGTTCCTTTTAAAATTACAATACACATCCAATTACTCACGTGTTAACAGCTGGCACTCATGATTCCATAGTTCTTGTTCTTGTTCTTGCTATTTCTCCGTCAGGTCCGAATTTTGCAATTTTGATGTTTCTGCATGTATGCTTTCATGTTTAATATTGCAGATTTAACATCCAAGAATCAAGATCACTAATTTCTTATCCCCTGTTGTTCAGAAATACATTTGGGGAATTAGGGTTTATTTGAATTCTGATTATGGGATCGATGCATCAACATCAACGTCGTGATCTTGTGCCATTAGCGGCATTGATCAGTAGAGAAATGACAAGTGAGAAGATGGAGAAACCAACTCTTCGATACGGCTATGCTGCTCAATCAAGAAAAGGTGAAGATTATTTCTTGATGAAAACAGATTGCCAAAGAGTTTCTGGTCATCAACCATCAGGTTTTTCAGTTTTTGCGGTATGTTGTTCTCAATATTATTTCATACTCCACTAACAATCTAATCTTGAATCGTTTTAAGGTTGAACTGAATGGCCGTTTGACTTTTTAGTGTCAGAAAAAGCCCCTACTTTTTAAACGGCCATTTGACTTTAGGCCCGTCACAAATAGCCTTACCTTTAAACCACCTTAATCGGTGGTTTAAAGGTAAGTTAATTCAGATGTAGGAAATTAATTCCTTCTGATTTCCTAACTATGTTGTAGATATTTGATGGTCACAATGGGAATGCTGCAGCATTATATTCAAGGGATAATCTTTTAAACCATATTTTAAGTGCGATTCCTCGTGGTCTTGGACGCGAGGAGTGGCTCCAGGCTTTACCGAGGGCATTAGTTGCAGGTTTTGTCAAGGCTGACAAGGAGTTCCAGAGCAAAGGCATGTTACTCATGTTCCTAATTACAGTTTTGAAAAATAATGTAACTCATGGTTGACTTTTTTTCAGGTCAAACTTCAGGAACAACTGCTACCTTTGTAGTTGTTGATAGATGGACAGTAACGGTTGCTTCTGTTGGAGATTCGCGTTGCATTTTGGATACACAAAATGGAGCCGTGTCTGTTTTGACAGTTGATCATAGACTTGAGGATAACCAGGAAGAGTAAGTTAACAGTTAAAAGTTAAATCTATTGAATTTTTACTTCTAGTATAGTTTCTTTCCAATTTTTTTTTTTTTTTTTTTTTTTGCATTATTACAAAAACCGCGTTACTAGATGAAAGATGTTGATTATGTTGTCGTGTTATTTCAGAAGAGAACGAGTTAAGGCTAGTGGAGGGGAAGTAGGGCGGCTCAGTATCTTTGGTGGGGCTGAGGTGGGAGGTTTTACTTCATCAAATGATTAACTTTCCCTCCCCCTAAATTTGAACCTAATTCTAAATATATATATATAGATTGGCCCGCTTCGTTGTTGGCCAGGAGGTTTATGCCTTTCTAGATCGATTGGGGACATGGATGTTGGAGAATTTATAGTTCCCATTCCATATGTAAAGCAAGTCAAGGTAACCAACTAAGTAACTAAGCATTAGTATTTCTGCAAACAGTTTGGTTTCAATCTATGTTTTCACGGGTCCCATTCTGTTTCTAAGGGGACCCACATATAAATTTTGCATTTTTTTCTGACACTATGGAAATCATTTTTTGGTGCAAAGTTATCGAATGCTGGTGGAAGGCTTATAATAGCTTCTGATGGCGTTTGGGATGCTGTGTCATCAGAGATGACTGCAAAATCGTGTCGTGGTTTGCCTGCTGAACTTGCTGCTAGGCAAGCAGTGAAGGTAATTTGCTTATTATGTATTTTAATTTAATGTTCTTAAACATTTTGACTTCGGATTTCAAACCTAGTAATTTAAACATCTTATTTTTGTTTTGAATTCCTTCATCATAGAAATAATTCCAATTTAGTACTTATAATTGTTTTTGGTATTATACAAATGGGTTATCATTCATTTTGCTCAAACATTTAATATTTCACACCAATTATGAAGTAAAACTCTAGACCCTTGACCCCAAAAGTCAAATTGCACCAATTAGCATGACTCCAATGTTGGGGATTTTAGTGCTATCATTTCATTTTGGAATAGTTGGATTTAATTAAGACCAAATGAGGAATTAGAATAAACATTAATATGAGTTAGAAGGTGTGGAGTGCACAGTCATTCGACTATCCAGTTGAAGATCTTGTTTTCAAGAAAATCTTGTTTTTGTAAGAAAACTTTCTATCTTATTCAATTGAAGATTTTGTATACCCAAAATATACTCAAAGTGATCAAGTATCCAATTATCCATGATGAATAGCAATCTTAAAGCCTACATTCAATTTCAACTTCTGCTGGTATGGATGATTTTTCAGGAAGCATTAAGAACAAGGGGACTAAGGGATGATACAACCTGCATAGTTGTTGACATAATTCCTCCGGACAATGCAATGCCGCCACCATCCCCGCCACCTAAAAAACAAAGCAAGCTCAGATCTTTCTTTTTCAGATCAAAGTCTCATGGTTCTTCTAGTAAACTGTCAAAGAAACTATCTGCTGTAGGCGTTGTTGAGGAACTTTTTGAGGAAGGTTCAGCCATGCTTGCAGAAAGGTCAGTTTGTACACTACACTAACAATTTTGTTTTGTTGACATAATGAAAGATGAAAATCTTGAAATAATTGGTAAGTTTTCAGCCTGTTGATGTTTTAAAGACAACTCGAAATTATCAACTTTGATTTTGACAAAGACTTGTATGTCTTATTACTACCACGTCAAACAGCAAAACAGAACTGATAGCCTTTTTTTCATTACAAATACTGACCTTGATTCAGTTATTCAAATATCCATTTACTTTATGTTTGAGGTGACATGTTAGTTTGGTGATATACACTTATTTGGATATAATGTAGATTGGGGAATGACGAGATAGGTGGTTCGTCAACATCGGGTCTTTTCATTTGTGGTGTCTGTCAAGTTGACATAGCAGCAAATGAAGGCATATCGGTCCACGCTGGTTCCATCTTTTCGACAAGCTCAAAGCCGTGGCAAGGTCCTTTTCTGTGTGCGGATTGTCATAATAAGAAAGATGCAATGGAGGGAAAACGACCAAGTGGAGTCAAAGTCACCTAGCACCCACATTTCTATTCCCCACTAATTTAACCTATATTTTACTGATTTTAAAAAGGGTTCATTTTTTAATTTTGAACTGCTTAAAGGGTTCACTTGAATCCAGATTTGGTGTTTATATTTGGTAACTGCAAATAATATTGTAATGAGTTCTAGCATATGATATGATGAGAATGTAGGTCTTGATATTGCTTTTATAGTGTTCGACCGAATTTCACATGTCTATGCCCATCCACCAGGATAGTTTCAGACTTTCAGCTGCCCAGATTTAGAGCTGATTTTCCATTCAAGGTTGATTCTGGTCCTTACATCAAGTTCAAATCAAAACTTCATCTTAGCCATTTTGTTATTTGATGGATCGCGGGTTTTATATGAGTTTGCATTCCGCACCTTTAAGCTTGTATTTCGAAAGCTTGCCCATGTGCGAAAATTCGTAAATTGTGTCAAACGTTTGACACGTTTGATGGCTTATTTAATGAGTTTTGAGACGCAAGATTGAAAGGTGCATCAACTAATTCCAACCTATGAGGTTTGATAAACCGGTGTAACTAATTCCAATCGTGTGTATTTAAGGGGAAAAATAATATAAACTATCATACTTTTGTTTCCATTATGTTCTGTTTCAAGGTATTTATGCATTTCTTTTCTATATATTTAACGTATAAAATTCATATAAGTTTTCAATAATACCTTTTGTAAGAAAACATGGATATGTCAGATGATTAGCTTTTCTTTTACTTTAAAAATACGGGCTTTTTGTTGCTATTAGTTAGAACTTAACAATGAGTCAAAAAGGACAAAAGAGAAAGTTAGGACTATCTGCTCTAAAAGTGGTAACAAATTTATATATTATTGCTCCATGATTTAATATTAAATTTCAAGTGGTAAATAATAATCTAACTCAACTTTAGAGCTCTTGTCTCCAACATGGCTCATCAACGCTACGCTTCTTTTCATGTGCTTTTCCAATACATATTATAATCATGCCCAGTGGCCATGTTATTATATAATGACTATATAAGAGTATAAGGTTTTAAATATATGAAAATAGTTTTTATCCATTATGATGAGAGGGGTTGTTATAAAATCTGACAAAAGTACGAGGGTGAAAATTATACATTTGACTGGCACGGATAATCCCCATTAACGTCCACGTTTTCCCCGTCGATGCGCCCATTCCCCATTCGCCAGTACAGACTCTGGCTCTACTCCCACCGCCGGTAACTCTCCGTCTCACAACAATGGCGGCACCACCACCACATTTTCTCATATTCCTGCTCTTCTTCAACCTCACTCTCCTCCATGCTGCACCGCCGGCGAATGACCACCCAGACCTGGGTCCACTAATGGCATTCAAAGCCTCCGCAGACGGTTCAAACAGGCTCGCCTCCTGGAACGACTCGTCGGATCCATGCGGCAGCGAGTCCGTCTTCTACGGCGTCTCTTGTCTCCACAACCGAGTCACTCGACTCGTCCTCGAAGACCTGGAACTACAAGGCCGTTTCGACTCACTCGCGTCGCTCACTCAGCTCCGAATCCTCTCGCTCAAACGTAACCGCCTCACCGGTCCCGTTCCGGATCTCTCTAATCTCACGTCTCTCAAACTACTGTTTCTATCCTACAATCAGATCTCCGGTGAGTTTCCGCACTCTCTACCTTCAGTTTTCGGTTTATATCGGCTTGATCTATCGTATAACAACTTCTCCGGCGAGATTCCGGCTACAATTAACCGTATGATTGGTTTGTTGACTCTGCGGCTTGAGGAGAATCAGTTTTCTGGTTCGATTGGGGAATTAAACCTACAAAACTTACAAGAGTTCAATATCTCCGGAAACCAGGTTTCCGGTGAAATACCTTCCGTACTCTCTACCTTCCCCGAATCTGCATTCTCAAACAACCGGATTTTGTGCGGATCTCCGTTATCGAACTGCACCGAACCGAAATTACCCGGTCTACCCTCGCCGTCGGGTAAACCGGCCAACACAGTTGTGGCGTCGTCACCGAGCTCCATGTCTTCGACGGCGTCATTGCCTAACGATCACAAAAAGTCCGGTAGCATTCATCACGGCGGTAGCCGGAAGATAGGCACGGTGGCGATCATAGCGATTATAGTCGGAGATGCTCTGGTTTTGGCGTTAGTGTCGTTAATTCTCTACTGTTACTTCTGGCGAAACTTCGCCGGGAGAAAAGGTAACGGGAAGGCAACGTCGTCGCAGATTCTAGAAGGTGAGAAAATAGTTTATTCATCAAGCCCGTACCCGAACCCGTACCCGACGGCGCAGACAGGGTTTGAGAGGGGTAAAATGGTCTTTTTCGAAGGAGCGAGGCGGTTTGAGCTGGAGGATCTTTTGAGAGCATCGGCGGAGATGCTGGGAAAAGGTGGGTTCGGGACGGCGTATAAGGCGGTGTTGGACGACGGTAATGTGGTCGCCGTGAAGCGGCTGAGAGAGGCGGCGAGTGGTGGTAAGCGAGAGTTTGAACAGCAGATGGAGGTTTTAGGGAGGTTACGACACCCTAACGTCGTTAGTTTGAAGGCCTATTATTTTGCCAGAGATGAAAAATTACTCGTCTTCGATTACATGACTAACGGCAACTTGTTCTGGCTTCTTCACGGTACGTCACTCTCACCGTTAAAATGTTCAACTTCTTACATTTTACATTTTCTACCCCTCTATTTTTTTAGTTTGCTAATTTCTTGTGGGTTAACTTTTTTGTCATTTGTGTGATGAAAAAGGGAACAGAGGACCAGGGAGAACGCCGTTGGACTGGACCACAAGGCTCAGGGTTGCAGCCGGTGCAGCCAGAGGGCTCGTCTTTATCCACCAAGCCAGCAGGTCCCCTAAACTCACCCACGGCAACATCAAGTCCACAAACATCCTCCTCGACAAAACCGGCACCGCCTGCGTCTCCGACTTTGGCCTCTCCGCCTTCGCGCCACCAGCCACCGTCCCAAAATCCAACGGCTACCACGCGCCGGAGTTGCTAACAATCGACGCCCGGAAAACCACTCAGAAATCTGACGTGTACTCCTTCGGGGTGTTATTACTGGAGATTTTAACCGGGAAATGCCCGGCGGTGGTGGACAACGGCGGGACGGGGTACGGTGGGGCGGTGGATCTGCCGAGGTGGGTGCAGTCGGTGGTGCGGGAAGAATGGACGGCTGAGGTTTTTGATTTGGAGCTGATGAGGTATAAGGATATTGAAGAGGAGATGGTGGGGTTGTTGCAGATTGCCATGTCGTGTACTGCGGCTGCACCGGATCAGCGCCCTACGATGGGATATGTTCTGAAGATGATCGAGGAGATACGGGGTGTGGAGGTGTCACCGAGTCATGAGATGGTTGACTCGGTCTCCGAGTCGCCCTCGGCGTCGGATGACATGTGTCGAGCCAGTGAGTAGTTATGTGCTGGTTGGATTTAGTTTTTTGTAAAGTAGGGTTAATTGTTGTTTTTGTTTTTATTTAGTAATTTAGTTTTATTATTTGTTTTTGACAATATTCTTTAAAAACATTTCTGGTGGAAAATTATTTTTTTAACGTCTAACTACACTACTTCTATAACTCTACTTGTAAATATAAATTGAGTAAATTGAAAATTTGTTCAACACGATTTAAGCAAAATTGTACATGTATTCAAAATAAAGGTATATCCGTGTGAGTTTAGTAAAGAAGTTGGTGATGTAATATATAGAGTCGTGTAACAATATATTTTTTTTTTCAATGTCAACGAACTTAGCATAGGAGTTGATTTTATAATAGGTACATTCGTGTGATATATCTTTTATGTTCTAGATTAAATACTTTAACTGTTTGAGTCGTTAACGTTTTTTTATTTACGTGTTTTTTTAACGATACAATTGCTTTCTGTACGCGGTTATCCTCAGGGCAACATACGAGTTGTCAAATCTAGTTGTGAACAAATAGTAAGTGTTGGTTTTTCTCACATTTGTTTTGGAAAATTTGTTATACGCAAAGTTTCTACGACTTGTGTTTGTGCTTTGGGTTTTTCTCTAAAAAAAAAAACAAAAGATTGTCTCAGTCCTATGGATGACACGTTTTTGTGATGGACTTCCATGCCTTCCACCAAATATCACATACTTTCATCTCTTCAAAACTCTCGTTTAAACTTACAATGATGACCACATACCCATCCCCATGAGCAAGATGGTGGACCCATAAACACCTCCAGCCAGGCAGCCACCATTATTCCCATGTCAGGTCGAAAATTTTCTCTTTTTACAAAATCAACCGATAAAAAAACCACCTATAAATGAGCATTTTAACCCCTCAATCTCTTTTAAAAAAATATATAGATATTTTTGTTTTAAACCATTTTATGAAGGTCAGTCCGTGAACCGATAGGGACTGATTTCCCGCTCGATCCTGTATCAAAAACACTAATATTTATCAACCATTACCAAATACGTCAAAGTATATTGATAAAAAACAGAAGGTAAAAAAACAGAAACCCCCGCTTATATATTTATATGGCAAAAGACAAATCATATCACATAAAACTTTAGCTATCTTTATTGTTTCACCTGCATCAAGCTACAAGTAGAAGCATAAAAACCACCCCAATTCGACCCAAACAGGTATCCCAAATGGTTTCACTGGAACCGGAATCGGCCTATAAGGTTACACCGGTTGAACCATGAGCCCTGAACAAAACCAATTTTAACTTAACTGTTCATTTCATAACCACATCGGTTTTAACTCAATCCTATTCTAAGAAGCACCAACTCTTAAAGTTTAAAAACATTAATGTACGATAAATCTGAAACCAAATAAATAATGAATTACAAAATTGTTTAAAAAAAGTCATGAGTCGAACCGCATGATCTTTGGTGCAATTCTTAACAACCTGTCCAAAGCATGAGGCGTAAACTTTCTCGCAAACAAATGGCATGTTTCGTTACGTCTCCCATTATACTCGCAACTTCTGTCACCCCTCAACTTATGCAAAAATTCTCGAGTCACATCGTACCTAATGTACCGTGACGGATGTGGCCCGCCTTTTGACCAGTCAACGTAAGTCAAAGTCCGGTTCGAATTCATTTTCCCGAATCTAAGGGACACAAATGTAGGCAAGTAGTGCTCATCCGCATAACACGAACCATTGCAATAGGATTGGAAGACAGGAAAATACACCTTGTCGGATATCACCTTGATTGCTAGGTCACGTGTCATTTCAAACCATTGTGACCCTTTCCGCCATTCGTTGATTTTAACGGTCGGGTGCATTTTCCAGCTGTACCGACCTCTGCCAACTGGCCCCGCCAAGTCATACGACTCTACGTGACTGTATTTAGAGTTTATTAAGTAAGAGTAGATCGTCGAGAAATTGAAGAGCGGAATGCATGACTCCGATAGGAGAACAAATCGTTGATTTGAGAAATCGAGTAGAGCGTTCGCTAGCAGCCGACGCTCCGCTTCGACCATGTTGACTTTTCCCCAATGGACCTCCTACATTTCATGGGAAACAACATTAACCGTCGATATAATTGTACGAGAAATTATTGTTAAAAAAAATAATATTTATAAAGAGCAATTATGGTTTTAGTCCTCAAGGTTCGATACAAATAACAATTTCAGTCCAAAAGTTAAACTGACCCCGCCAAATCATACGACTCAACATAAATGTATTTTGCAAACTGTCAATTAAATTGTACTAGAATTTATTGTTAAAAAACTGATATTTATAAAGAGCAACTTCAGGTTAGTCCTTGGGGTTTGCTCCAAATAACGATTTTAGTCCAAAAGTACTAATTGCATCAGCTTCAACCCTTGGGGTTTTCAATTCGATTAAGTTGAAGACAAATGGCACAATTAGTTTTTTTGTTAAATTTATATAATAAAAACATATACTGTTAGGATTATAGAGTATTTGAAAATGTGTGCGTCTACCACAACAACTTTACCTCATTTTTGTTACGAAACGAAATGAAAACATAAAGGATGAAACTCATCCAATTAAACTTTTAGACTAAAGTCATTACTTGAATCAAACTGTATGGACTAAAACTGTAGTAAATAAATTAGCAAAGGGGTAAAAATGTAAATTCTCACTTTGCTAGGAATTCTCCGGCCGTAGAAAACGGAGTCTTCCGGTTCTGTCCAGTTGGAAGACAAACCGGAACTATGTACATAAATACTGAAAAGACCATCATGCCCTTTGAAGAACAAATCCCAAAAAGGCGACAGCAAAACCGACCCCCTCGTCAAAAACATAAACGCCACCTTAGGCGTCCGCACGAACGGATACTCGCTGACTTCCGGCACCATAGACGCCCTCCACATCAACTCGTCATCGCTCATATCGTGCGCCACGTCCGTCCGCCGACCGCACTTCTCGGTCCCGCTCTTTGTCGGAACCGGCAGTGTCGGTGGCGGCGGTGGCGGCGGCAACGAAACAACGACGAATTCGTTGTTTTTGTCGTCATTGTTGTTATTGTCATTTTCGGTGGATATCGACAATTGAGTGAATTGGAGATTGAGGGAGACGTTTTTGAGGTGGACCGTGAGAACAATGCCGAAACATAAACCGAAACCGAAGACGATGAGGATGATGGAGAAGAGGCTGGGTAATTGTAACCGAGCTTTGGAGAGTGAGATGTGATGGGGGGTGTTCTTCATGGTGATTTGAAGAATGTGTGATTTGAAGGGAGAAATAGAGTGGAAAGAAGAATTGGGGGAATGAATTGAGTTGATTGGCGGAGCGAAAATCAGTCTGTCAAAAAGGACGGACCCATGACGCTTTTTTATATATACAAGTCGCGGGGCTATTCGTTTCTCCGGATTTATGCGTACATTCTACTCGGTTTCCCCATTTTTAATGCTAATTAATATTGACTTTTTTAAGCAAGATCGGTTTAAATTTGTAAATATATATCCTGCATTTATATTTTAATTCTAAGAATCGTTTCTATATATGTTCTACAACTTGGTCTAAAACGTCAATTTCGGTTTTTATATTTTTATGTATATTTGTATGCAAAATCGGTCTTCAGGTTTGTATTTTTGCGTAGGGATCAGAACGTTGTTTTCATCAAGTTAACTAATTGATATAAATAATCTATAAAATCAAAATAATACGTGTCATGTTGTATTTTTAATCATGACAAACTTTACGCAATATTTACAAATCGTGTCATTAAAGTAAGTTATTTATTTTGGTTTATTTAAGATCACTTAACTTCCACGACTTGTTTCATTCTCAAATAAACTTTCTATATATATTGAAAATTTTAAAATCTGTTGAGATAATATATATATATGTGTTTTAATCTGTTTCACTCAATTTTTGAAAATGTGTTTATATAAGATTGAAACGCGTATTATGTATAACTAGTGGGGTGTTTACGTGATAAGGTGAAGAACACAACACACTAATACACACAGGTAATCATTGGCGAATCCAGGAAATTTTTTTATGGGGTTCGGAAATTTTCGGTGTATAAATTTTTTTTGATCGTCCACCATCCTTCAAATAATTTTTTAGACCAATTCGGTTCGGGTCGGGTCGGCGACGGGTCAATCGACATTCGAGAAAAAATTACTAAACAAGACAAAAATATAAAAAACTTATAACAAACTTCATCATTCCCCAACTTAAATAATCACAAAACACTTAAACTTGCTCTCTACGGGTTTTCATTTTTTGAAACCTATCAATCATATTATCCGTAGAAACTTTTTTAAGCAACTCCTTCTCAATATAACATATACAACTATCACTCAAATTTTTATCTCCAATTCGGTTACGCAATTGGGCCTAAATTAAGTAATTAAGGGACAAGGGTTGGGTTTTTTTATAAGTAATTAAAGGTAAGCCCAAATGCAATTCTTGGTGTCAATGACTAATTATTTGGCATTTTTTTTTGTTAATTATTATTAATTATAGTGATTTGAAAAAAAATAATATTTTTTTTAAGTTGAGGGTCGGTATAAAAATTCTATGGGGTTCGGTCACAAAATTTCTTGGGGTTCGGTTCGTAAAAAATCAAAAATTTAGCACACCGCGGAAAAAGTTCATGGGTGTCGGGCGAACCCGTACCCACGAACCTATGTCCGCCACTGCAGGTAATGTTTCAATAATTAATTAGTGAGATATCATATAAATTCAAAGGTTCAATGAAAGTTATATTTATTTAAAATAAAATTCAGTTTCAAAACTTAGTTAAACATTGTTTCTTAATTACATTTATAAATTAATTTCGCTATTAGTTGTTTGTTTAGTTATTTTTCCAATTTAATAACATAACGAATAAAGACGATTTTATCCCCTTAAACTTTTGCTTTTTTTTTTAAATAAAGAACAATTTGTTTTCATTAAAATTTTTAATCATAATAAAGCAATAAAATGATTGTCACATGACTCTTTTTATGGGTCTTCACATCATCATGTCCACATGTCAACACTATATTAAATCATATTTAAACTTTAAAATAAATTCAATGTATTATTTCAACTTTCCAAATATAAAATTGAACCTTACATTTATTAAATATTAAATTTCTAATTAAATATAATGAAACTTAAAATGTTATTCATATTTTTCAAATCTCTTATCATTTTTTTCTTTCATTTATCTTATTTTATAAACCTAAATTCAACTCGTATAGTTTATAAATTACTAACCTAGTGTATTATAATATAGTATAAGTTCTAATCCATATTGCAAATTTGGTCTTTATATTTTCAAGTTTGGGTTTCATTCTTTCTAAACTTAATTGGTGTCCCTCTATTATTCACTCAAATGTAACGTGACTGCAGTGGCGGATCCAGGAAAGAATATCAGGGGTAGCGGGGACTAACGGGGTTCGGGGGCAGCGTCCCCGTAAAAAAATTTTAGGTAGTTAACGGGCTTTTAATCATATTTTTAAGAGGCTTTTGATCATATTTTTAAGTAAAAGCCATAAAATTTCTTCCATGGGTCGCGAAAAATTCGTTTCAGGGGTCGCGAAAAACCGAAAACCTATAAAAAAAAATTGCACGTCGGGGTAAAAGTTCAGGGGTAGCGGGCGCTACCCCTGGGCCCTTAGTAGGTCCGCCCCTGCGTGACTGATTATTGACGTTGATGGATGTTAACTTTTCTATGATTTTTTTTTAAAAAATACCAAAATATCTTTATTTGATAAAAAAAATAATTAAAGATTTAGAAACTTAGCCAAATACCCTCCCTCTAGGTGAGTAACCCCATCCCACCAGGGGCGAAGGTTATATAGGGGAACGGTCCCGTCCCTCTCGTTTTGTCGCTCAGAATAGTTGATTTCATGTGTACTCTATCTAAGATTTTATATGTATTGAGTTGGTTCTCATTTTTTTTTTTCTCTCTTAAAGTACAAGGACAAAACATGTAATAAAGTATACATTGTTTATTTATAAATTATATATAAAGTTTAGTTTTAAGATACGAGAGTTATTTAAAGCACTATTAAAAGATCTTAAAGGTGTGTGACATAATTAATTCTTATGTGTTTTTCACTAATGTTTCACATTAATGTTTTCATTAATAAAAAATCTTAAAGGGCTCTGTTCTTTCATGGGAGCTGTCCCCGAACCCCGTCAATTTTTTTTTTGTGGTAGCCCTTAAAAAGTTCTGCCCCTTTGTAATTATTCTTTCAGGTACGCACCCTTTCTCTCGTATAATGATTAATATTTTAGGTCTTTGTTTGTTAAAAAATATATATTTGTTTTTACTTGTAAGAGCGGTCCACTGAATAAACAAAGAAAAATTAGATATTTAGAGTTCTTATTTTTTTACTCGACCCAAACCGGATCACCAATCCGAACATATAACCCGAAACTTAGCGTTGGAATTTTTTTTATGAGTCTCGTGACTTTCGGTCCCACGTATACAAATTCTCAAACTCCATTACTGATAACCACCACTGTCTATGTAGTTAAGTGTAGGTAGTTTGTTAAAAATGAAAAAGGAAATGGAAATGTCAACAAACAAACCACTTGTAGGTAGTTTGTTAATAATATAAACTTTGAAGCAATGCAGATAGGAGTGCCAATGATGAGGTGTTGGTGACCGAATTTTAGTGGCCGATGAATGTGCATCTATTGTGGATTCCACGTTCGAAATCTAAACAACCCTTCTGCCCATTTCTTTATAACTTTTGTATATAATAATTCAACTTTAATTTAGCAAGTTTCACAATGTTTAACCCATCTAATTCATTTATCTATAATATATAGGCGCCCTTAAACTTATCACTTGTTTTGGGGTATAGTTGTTACTAGAGTGAACATACAAAGGCTGGATAACAAAGGGATAAGCCACCTATGTGGGATGGCACTTGGTTCAGCTAGAGAACCGCCGAACCGGCTAAGACTTGTCTCCTTGCCAGGGATTATTGCAGTCCTGGCGGCATCCTATTGGCTAGCATCTGGTCCCACGTGTTTTTTTCCTCATAATATTAAGTATTAGCTCTATCTGTCTTAGCTATCAGAGTGTACATGACTTAACCTGATTGGTTGTTACCCCTCAAGATTATGTGTTTGTCGGCTAGAAAAGGAGTATTTTAGGAAAGTCAACAGTCAAAACCTCTATCGGAGGCTATGGAAGACAAAGTATAACTCCAAAAGTATAAACCAATTTTAGTCTACAAACCAAGTTAAGAAATCCATGGTAAGAAACAAGTCGTGTAAGATGATTGCAGAGAAGACATCATCTATGTGAAGGCAAGTAGAGCAACAAACCGGTTAGCTTGTGAGAAGCAATCGAAAAAGAATCTGGGTGATTCAGGTTGTGAATTTTGTGTGATTCATATCAACAAGAAAAGAACATGATTACGAAGACTATGATAATGATTATCATTATGAAGATGTGGTTATTAGAGTTCAAGTGAGTTGGTTGAAGACAACGGTCAACATAACTAGGGAGTGAATAGCGAAGATGAATGCAAGAATGGTGATCCAAAGTTTAAAGTGAAAGAGATAGGATCATGTTTGGAATCAAATACCTAGGATAGGAGGAGCACATCAGGATTAAGGAAGAGATTGTTAACATTAATTCCAATCGGGTTTAGTTTCCTAATTTAAAAATCGAGTCTAAATAAAAATAGTTTAGTGATCAACTTTTATTCTCAGTATAAATCTGAAGTCTATGGGTTATTATAATATGTGGTTTTGCTCAAAATATATTCGATCCAATTATTCCAACAAATGCAGCCTAGCTCTCTCCATTCAATAGGCCAAGTCTTTCCCTTTTCCGTAAAGTCTGCAAAGGAGAGTTTTCACGACTCAAACGTGTGACCGCCATGTCACATGGTACTATTTTAGCAACCTTAATGTTAATCCAATGTACACCATTCACCCCAATGCAACACAGAGAATGTTTGGATAATATAATAACCGGTAACGCACTTACCAGTTACCGCCTTATAAAATAAGTAGCCTCAAACTTTATTCAGAATTGTGATTGTTTTTTGACATAATACAACATAGCTACACCTGAAGCTGTTACAGCACCAAATAACATAGCAGCTCGGAAGTTAACATGACTTGTAAAGTAAGCCCATACCCACTTTGAGAAAAAATGCACCGTGCAAGTCGACTGAAACTTCGGTACAGAAAATTCCTACACAGGAGCATTATTACAATGAAAATTGTTAGGATGAAGGAAGTTGAAACTATTGAAGATTGTTTCATAGAATGAAGATTTGAAACTATTGCACAATTTGTGGCAGGTATGAGTACAAACATAAAATCCCATAAACTATAAGGAGCTAAGGTTAAATGTTTAAAAAAGGGTTTAACCTAAGGTATGAGGGGCCCTGAAAAGCGGTCAATGCATTGGACTATAATCTACCCACTTGGATGGTAAACTGAGAATAACTGTTGTTGAAGTTTTCTAAAGAGAAGTCCTGCACAATCCCAAATTTAATTTATTAGAGGTGGCAACTAGCAAAATGGGTGGGTCAGATCAATTCGGTTCAGATTGAAACTAGCCAAATTTTTAGTACCGGTTTTAAACTGGTCCAATTGGGTTGACCATTTTACGTCATTCCCTTACAACTCCCACAAATAAATTAAGCGAAAATTATAACTAAAAAAATATTACCACAAGAATCTAAATCTTGATGTGTTTACCTTGGGCAGCTTATTCTGATGGTCAAGATGCTCAACATGCAGCCTTACATTAGATGCAGCATGAACCCAAACACTGCGGTCAACATCAGCATATGTATATGCAACAATGTCATATAAAGTATTAAAACCTGCTTCTATGGCTTTTAAAATGGTATCTTCTCTATTTCTTCGGTTCCTGGAATAAAATAAGTATATATAAAATATCGGCTTGATTTGACCAAAAGGATCACATGCCATTTAGTCAATAGTGCTAATCATCTAGAAAGATATATAATGCAGATTTCAAAAATGCCTTTCATACTTAAGATATCCACAAAGCATGTGTTTTGGCCAGAGATTAATCCTCCCATGCATGGAGATCAAAGCATTGGGTGAGAGTTCCATGAATCTGTAAGTGGTTTGGAAGTAGTCCTGAAAAAGATTTCAAGCATCTAGTCATTATCAAAGAAGAAAAATCTGATTTCTTTAGAAACACAAATTTAATATTTGCAAGAACAATCTATAAAGTACAAGTACACTTACACTCATATTTCCACCAGAAGTGATATCCAAGACTGCACTTCCCTGTCTAAAAAAAAGAAAATAATAATAATAATAAAGGACATCAAATTTGAATGCATAATCTCATATATGATATAATGTTGCAGCATCTTACCCCACACAATGATCACCCACAATCAAGGAATTAGTGCTAACATGAAGCAATGCTAAATGTCCATCTGTATGTCCCTGTATTATCAGAAATAGATTTGTGTGACATAACTTAAATTTGACTTTTAGTTCCCAGACATGGGTTAAAGTGATCATTACTGGAGCAGAAATGATTCTCAATCTCTCCCCACCAATGCATATCTCTTCTGTTCCAGAAACAGTGGTATAAGCACTAGACCAATCATCTGCATGAAATAAATTCAAAAAAATCTTGAGTATTCGTGTGTTTGCTGTTCTTTGCATAAACATTAGATGAAATAAAGTAAAACATTTGTGAAACAAAAATATGTAAAATGGCAACAGTTATCTGGTTCTTATTAAGAAGAAGATAACCTTTTTTAATGCGACCCATGGTGTTTTCATGGACCAAAAGACAAGCTTCGGGATTCCTTTTCTGAACGGTGTAAAGACCTGAATAAAAACTTATTATTTATTGAAATTGTGAATCAAAGTGCAAAGGTAAAAGTAATTCAGTTATGTAAAATTGTTGTAATGGCTTACCATCAACATGGTCACGATGATGATGAGTGACAAAGACAACTAATTTCCGTGGTAAAGCAGCAACAATTTCTGCAAGCTGGTTGTCACAACTCAAATAGCACAGAAGTTACAAAAGTAGTGAAAATGAGAATTTAATATAGTGTTGCTAACAGAATAGACATGGAGAATTGGAAGAATTCAAGCATGTTAAGAAGATATTTATAACTAGTTAGACATTGGTTGTCAACCAGAAAGAGGACAAAAAAACAATGAAAAATGAAATCGAGGTCAGAATCTTGGTATTTTACTTTAGTGATAGTAGAAATCGAGTGCATCTTACATGTAAAATTGTTAATTTGAAGTTCTATTTGATGGTTTTAGCATCATTTGGTTCTTGGTATTTATATACAAGGTTTTAAGTTGATTATCAATTTATCCAATTTAAGGGAAATTTTAGTGCAAGTTCTTTAAAATTCCAAGTTCATTATACTTCTCTTTTGAATGGAAACACAAACACACACTCTCTACCCTACACATACTCTACTCGTAAAATCAGCACCCAAGCACTCTGCAAGATTTGAACCCACAACTGTTTGGTTGGGGAGCCACCATTTTACCACCAAGTTCAATATACTTGCAAACAGATTATTTTGTGAGAAATAGATACTAAAACTCATCCTAGTGCGGTAATGGTCAACTATGTCTTTTGATACAAAAGATCAAGTTTAACTCAAAATGTCTTATGATTCTTAGTAAGAGATGGTGTTCTGAAGTTAAAAGGAGAGTTATAAGAAGGTAAGAACCTTGCATGTTGACTTCAGCAGCTTAATCTGTCAACTTTTGGCCAAACTAAGGTGGTGTTTGTTTTTCTGCAAAAGCTCTTCCTGTCCTCTTCTGTCTGCGCCGCGCAGACTACGCGCAGACATTTAGGTCTGCAGACTGTTTGTTTTCTCGAAGACATTTCATTAAAAAATGTCTGCGCAGGCTCTTCTTGGTGCAGATGTGACCCAGTCACTTCTGACATCTTCTAACATCTTCTAACCTTCTCTTTAAACTGTTTTTACATTAAAAAAACATTTTTAAACAATTTTTTTTAATTCTTTTATAAAAAAACATTTTATTAAGTCCTTTTTAAAAAACTTTTTCTAAAAAAACTTTTTTAAAAGTTTTTAATATATTAAAAAACTTTTAAGAAACTTCTTTAACCACTTTTTTTAAATTGTCTTTTAAAAAAGTAAAAAAAAAAACATTTTAAACAATTAATTTTAAAAAATAAATTTTAAAATGTTTTTTTTAAATTAGTTTTTTTTTAAATTGTTTTTTAAAAAGTTTTGTTTTTAAATAACGTTTTTAAACAATCATTTTAAGAAAACAATTGTTTGCTAAAATATACGGAAATAAATAAAATGATTGAATTATGTATAAGTTTAAAAAATGATTTATTTAAATTTTATTAAGTCCTTTTTAAAAAACTTTTTCTAAAAAAACTTTTTTAAAAGTTTTTAATATATTAAAAAACTTTTAAGAAACTTCTTTAACCACTTTTTTTAAATTGTCTTTTAAAAAAGTAAAAAAAAAACATTTTAAACAATTAATTTTAAAAAATAAATTTTAAAATGTTTTTTTTTTAAATTAGTTTTTTTTAAATTGTTTTTTAAAAAGTTTTGTTTTTAAATAACGTTTTTAAACAATCATTTTAAGAAAACAATTGTTTGCTAAAATATACGGAAATAAATAAAATGATTGAATTATGTATAAGTTTAAAAAATGATTTATTTAAATTTCAGTTTATTTAGCAGTCTGCATAAGTTAAAAAACAAACACTCTTCTTCTTACAGACTGCAGAGGTTTAGTCCACCTCTTCTGCTACAGATGTCTGCAGATGTGGTCCGCAGACTGCAGACATTTTACCTCTTCAAAAACAAACAGCACCTAAGTGACTTAGGCAGTGTAACTTTACATCTACACTGTAACCCCTTACGGTGAAGCTGTCTTCATGTTATGTCATTAGTCAAATTTCCAATTTTATATAGTTTTAGATTAATCTTCTCCTCACATTGCGGCATCTTTTGTTTCCCTCTGTAATACACTATTTTGATGCTTAAATTAAAATGGCGGTGTTTAGTATCTCAAACTAATAGTTTATTAAATACTATAGATTAGGGGAGTTGTTAAAATGTAATATAACTACTGAATCTTATCCATGTTGACACCTAATACTTATTAGTACTACCAAAAATCCAATTTGGTATTACTTCTTTCACATTCTATGAACTGTATGAGCAATTACCGAATTTGATATTACGATGGCGTAAACATCTTTTAGGATCAAATATATATAATTGGCACTAAAATGATTAATATGACTCCCAAAAGAAATACCATGGATTTAAATAACTAAAATCATAAACTGAAGCATTAAACTTAAATATATACCTCTTCATTAAACTCAGATCGACATCCAGGGTCAACTATCATTGCATCTCCCTGAGCAACAAAATGACCACTTTCATTCTTGACACTATTATTTCCAGGTGCAAAAACAATCAAATTAGTTGTACGAAAAGGTTTTGCTGTTCTGCTTCCCATAGGTATGATATTTACACCGGGAGGGTATTCCTAAAAGAAAGAGGGTATGCCAAAATTATATAATATAACATCAAATATGGTCACAGAATTGAAAACATATGAAAGATGAACGTAATTCAAATGAACATTACTAGCAACAAATTCATGAATATCAGCACCCAATTGCGCAACAAAAGGATTCCTGATTACATTACATGTATCTATAGCCTACAAACCTGACAATGCAAGGATGGGGACAATTTCAAAAAATCAGATCGGATTGAGTCTTTAAGCGGGCCATTGACTACCAAAGCCCCAACACGATCGCCACCTGGCTTTACTTGAACTAGCAAGCTTAAGCAGGTTTCCCTGCAACTCCACCGACAATCGTCTGCACCAAAATTCTACTGTATTCAGATAACTAATCCACATATTAACAACCTAAGCACACACATTAGTTTCTTATGGATCAACCAATAACATTCAGTATTCACAATACAAATCATCGGTCACCATAGGCTAACCTTTCAAAGTCCCAAAATTAGGAACAAGGTCTCCCGTAACATAAACAGTCTCAATAGCAAATCCTGGACCAAAATTAGGTTCCTCCACAAACTTCAAGAACGTCCACTCTACGTCACTAACTGATCTAATTCCAACTTGTCCCAAAACCTAAAATCAGTAAAACCAGAATGAAAATTAAATTAATATCAAGTTCGTTAGCAATCATCATCATTATTTGTCAAAACAGATGCCTATCTTAAGCTCCTGTATAAAAAGGTCTTTTAAGTTTAACTGTTGAAGATAACGTAGATGATCCGTACGTGTACGTGTGTGGAAGGTGAACTCAGAAATACCTCTTGAAAAGCTGAATGAAGATTAAATTTCCTCAAATTGAGCTTATGCGGACACGCGTCTTCGCCTTTCAGTACGATTTGAGTCGGAGAATCTGCTGCTTCCGGTGATAGTGAGGCCAGCTTCGCCGACGGCAAGTCCCAGAGGTCGGAGTCAACATAGGAGTCGTACTCTTGGTCTTCGTATTTGGGAGGCGGATTTTGCTTCACGATAAGGAATTCGTCGTTATTGGTAGAGTTTCTAAAGATGGCAGCGAGTTTGTACGTCGCCATTGGTGAATTTGAGCTGTTGGAATCGTGATCGGAATTTTAGGGGATTTTGCACCGGTTTGCTACATCTGCCCCATGTAGTTCATATATTGGTTTTGTAGAATGATAATAGACGGTGAGCATGGTTCGGTTTGATTTTTAGCTCGAACAGAATCGAGATTTAAGTTTTTGGTTTCTAAAAAAAACTTTTGGTTTTGGTATTTTTCGGTTCGGTTATGATATTGTTTTCAGAAATTTACGGTTTTGTTTTTACGTGACGAGTTGCTCATCTAGACAAAACTTGTTTTGGTATAGAAAATATCCACCCCTTCCCTTAAACGAAATATTTGTTGTTTCTGAAATTTAAGTAGAATAATAAAATTTTTAAGGGAGACGAAATGGGAGCAAGAGAGGGCTGCGTAATGAGTGATGTGACAGAGGGGGAAGAAGGGAATCAATGCCTCTTCGCCTTCTATAAGATCTTCTAATTGTCGATGCGATGTGACCTTCTTGAGTTGAAGCTGGGTTTGAGAAAGTGAAGAGCTGAAAGGGAGTTGGAGGTGGAAATGAGATGATGTCCATGAGTTAGACCAGTAAGTCAAGCAAATATCAACTTAATACCTTTAATCGAATTCATGAGCCAATGATAACATGATGGAAGCTAACTCAACTTAATACCTTTATTTGAGCCATAACTAGGTTTTGCTCGCCTCCAATTTGAGCATGCACGTGGCTTGATGAGCTGGCTAATTTGAAAATTTTCAATTAGTCATCTGCTCTAATCAAACAACCGAAAAAACCAGATTCTCCAAGTTGATTAATAATAAAAGTAGTTCAAGCGACAAACTATGTTCCAAGCCTTATTAGTGTTGTATGGAAAACGATTGATTGAATCATGTCTCTGTCGGAGCTTTACATAACCACTGACAATGGTCTAGATAGTTGGAGACAATTACTAAGAAACTCTAGCCACTGTTAACGATCCATGATGGGGATGGTTTGTCAGAGATGTTCTTTCAAATGTTTTTTAAAAATTTACATATAACAATGTTGAGCTAAGATGACAATCGAGACCAAAGAACTACATCTCAACAATCAAGATTTAATTTGTGAAAACGTGTAAAATGTGTCAACTAGTTACAACATCAACAAACATTTGTAGAAATTCCATAATTAGCAGCAAATTTTTTATTGAATTACCAATTTGCTACCGAAGGATTAAGTTGTTACTAATCTTTTAATTGCTACCAATAGGCTAAGTACTAACAGGAAATTTGATGCCTGATAAACAAAGTTACTAATGTTGACAGATAATATCATATGGAATACAAATGGGCGAGATCTTTTTGAAATCAAAGACCAATTCTTCGATCCTCGTATATGGTTTTCAAGAATCATTTCTTCTTCTCAAAAAAGAAAGCGATCCCAATGCTACGAAACCCGTGCACACTCGATCCAATCCTAACTCCTTCTAACCTCCTTCTTTGACCCATCTTTCAAATCCACCGGGGTTTATATACTGCGAATGTTTTTCGCTCAAGTTTGATTTCTGGAAAACAAAGGAGATGGCAGGCCCGAAGGTGGAGGGGGAAACCTCTTTGTCAGTTGCTCAGGCTGTTAATCGTAGAGACCCGTATGAAGTTTTGAATGTCTCACGAGATGCTTCCGATCAGGAGATCAAATCTGCTTACAGAAAGCTTGCTCTCAAGTTTGTGACTTTGTTCAATTCCTTCTATTCACTTCTATTGCTAATTTGTTATATCAGATTTAGATTTGTTGTATTGACTCTTCACGTTTTTTGAAGTTAGTTATCTGTTATTAGTTTATTACAATGAAATTTAGGGTTTTTGTGGAATGCGAGTAGTAACATTAGCATTTGGCATCATGTGAATATTAACTGGATTTGGTTGTTTGTGGAAATAAGGTTTGGGATCATAGTTTTTTTTTGTTATTTGAGTTTATACAATTGAATTTACATAATGTTTTCCAGTAAAGTAACTGACTGTATTTGGTATGTTGTAAGGGGTGTGATTGTGCTAACTTGATATCTGATTTTGGTTATTCAATATCTCATAAATCAACTTAAACCACATGTCCACACATCTAAACACATATAAGTTACATTTATAGATTTTGTAAAATTATCTATGTGTAGGTATCACCCCGACAAGAATGCTAGTAACCCTGAAGCATCAGAACTGTTTAAGGAGGTTGCTTATTCCTATAACATTTTATCTGATCCAGAGAAAAGGAGGCAATATGATAATGCAGGGTTTGAGGTAGTTTTCTGTTAATCTTAACCATGTGTTAGAGGTGGCAAAATGGGCTGGTTATACGTGTTGGATAATGGGTCACATTTGGTTTGAGTTGAAATAAGCATCTTTTGTGTTGGTAAAAAAGGGGCGTATTGACCCGTACACAATTTTTTAAGAAAATTTTAGATGATTAATTTGCTAGACATGACTACGGAAAATATTATATCAAAATAATAATCTTTACCTTTTTAAATAAAGCGATTTAGGTAGCTTCAGGCTATTTTCGACAAATTTGACCTGCTCAATTTTTAAATCACAATTTTGATATGGTTAATTTGGGATAAAACCATGACTCAATTCGGCACATTTATAAGTAAACGGGTCAAACTTCTCACCTCAGTGTGTCTTACTGTTTAATGTTCATAATACCTTCCTTTGTTGTTACACTATATTTTGAAATCAATAGGCTGTTGATGCTGATGGCACAGACATGGAAATTGATCTTTCTAACCTTGGAACAGTGAATACAATGTTTGCTGCATTATTCAGGTAAATTTCATTTTAAATTTTGCATTCATGCATCTATTAGATTCATTTTGGTCCATTTATTCATTTTATTCTATTAACTTTTTTCTATTTAAGTAAGCTTGGAATTCCTATTAAGACAACTATTTCAGCCAATGTTCTTGAAGAAGCTTTAACTGGAGCCGTCACGGTCAAACCCCTTCCATTGGGATCATCGATTAGTGGAAAGGTGCATATAAATTGTTTCAGTATATTATTCAGAGGTGGCAATTTTGATTTTTGACCCGATTTCAATTTGGGTTTTGCTTTATCCTTAACCGGTCAAGCATGTTGAAACACACTCACCATGCATTTTTTAATGCATAAAACCTTCTAAATTATTTTACCAAACATACCAGATTTTTATTGAAACAATATATTTCTATAATCTTATATGACATACTACTTAGTGACAAAAAGTTCAAAATCGTTGGACAAAATGCGTTCTCCGTCAATCCAACCCAACACCAGAAGTCACCTCTCATTATTTCCTTAGCTACTCCATTGGCTTCATTGAGTTCAATTGCAGGTAGACAAACAATTTGCTCACTTTTTTGATGTAACTGTAACCGCGGAACAAGCTGAAGCAGGGATTGTAGTTAGAGTTACTTCAGCTGCTCAAAGCAAATTTAAGGTACCTAACATTTGTTGAGTTTTTATTAAAAGAAAATAAATGCAAAAAAGATTAAATTCTTTTTTTTTTTTAAACATCAAATGCATAAAATGTTGCAATCCCGCTAATATATATGTGTATCCAATTTTGCAGCTACTTTATTTTGAGAAAGACATTGGTGGGGGTTATAATCTGTCATTACAGGTACCATTTTTTCCAGATACATCAGTAAAGTATTGTTATTATAAGAATTATAAGATTAAATATTTATATGTTTTTATAAGATATTGAAATACTTGTTGCAGGAAGACAGTGAGAAGACGGGAAAGGTGACCTCAGCAGGGATGTATTTCTTGCATTTTCAAGTATATAGAATGGATTCAAGTGTTAATGCGGTACGCGTCTACCATTTTGTTCCATTTTATATAAAAATGTGAAATTTATGTGTCTCCTTGCTATTGAAGGGTATTTTAGATGTTTGATGATGACAACGTGTTGTAATTATTTACAGTTAGAAATTGCTAAGGACCCAGAAACTGCTTTCTTTAAAAAGTTGGAAGGTCTCCAACCTTGCGAGGTCATGGAGATAAACGCTGGGACCCACACATTTGCCGTTTATGGTATGAAATTCTTCTTTTCTGCTTCATTTTTGTAGTTTTTTAATTTTTCGGAAAATGTTTTCACATAACATGACTGTCTTTTTTCTTGCAGGTGATAATTTCTTTCAAGACTGCATCGTACACAATAGAAGCTCTTTGTGCAGCCACATATGAGAGTTCTACTCATAAACTCAAGGATGTAGAACAACAGATTCTAACAAAAAGAACAGAGTTACGCCGATTTGAAACTGATTATAGAAAGGTTAATCTTATCTCATATTAAGTAATTTTTTTTATATATTTTTTACTAGTTCTACTCATAAACTCACACACACACACACCACCCATCTAATCTGATACTAATTTATCCATAATGAAAGAGGAGGGGGCACCATTTATCACCTAAAGATACCACTGAGCTAAATGCCCTTTAAACCGATTATATATACTTATATGTTTCGTTTTTTTTTTTTAATCTTTTGAAGGCTTTGGCACAATATCAAGAAGTGACCAACAGATACACCCTGGAAAAGCAGAATGTAAGTAGACTATAAAAGTATTTGTTCAATCATCAAATTTCTATGCCACCTTTGACTTTAAGAGTCAAACCACAGTCCAATTTCTGTCCATCTGGATCCTGGGACATATTATACATCCTAATATACATCCCTCTTAGTTTGGGCATTAGTTTGATATAAAAACTCCAAATGAATCACCATATTATAATTAATACTGTATTATTAAATAAATTATGAAATGCAGGTGGAGGAGCTTTTAAAACAACGAGATAGCATCCAATCCGCTTTCACGGTTAATAAGTCCTCAGCGATTTCTGGGAGTAAGATCAGTAATGGAGGTGATAATAGCCGTGAAGAGAGCAAGTCATCTGAAGAAGATGGGAAGGATAAGTCTGCAAAGAAGAGATGGTTTAATCTTAGCCTCAAATTATCCGCTGATAAAAAAATCTAATATGCTGATAAAAATGTTCATCTTTTTGGTATTTTGATTCATAAGGGGTGTTTATAATGGCTTGCTTCTTGTTTTGGACCTTCATTTGATATTTTCATGTGATTTGTTGTAAAATGGTTTTCAATTTTTATTGATTGATTGTTCACTTAGACTACATCAGCTTCAACTCAAATGTTCTTTCAGTTGCCAAATCTTTTTTAGTATCCCAAGTCTAGAGTCCTAATTTTACTGACGATAAATATTTTCTTACAATAAAATAATAATATGTGTGTGAATTTACACTTTTAATCTTTTAAGTTTAATTTAAATTTTAGGTATTGTCACTAAACTTAGAAAATAATAAGAATTGTCATTTACATGCAGGGTACTTTGATTATTTTACTTGAATAACTATTTTTATAAGTTATATTAATATTATTTTCAATCATTTTAATTTCTCTCTCCTCGCTATATGTAATCTCTTTCATATTTTTAACCCTAAATAATTTTTCTACCACATCAGTGTTACATTATCACATTTTATTTTTAAAACTTATCCTCTTAATAACAATCCCACACCATCGTTCGCTATTTTTAATAATATTTTATTTAAAAAGTTACAAAAGAGGTATTCGGTTTCCGTCTTCAATGGTGGCATCATTGAAGTTACAAAAGAGGTACTAGGTTTTAGTCCGACTGATGCATAAGCCTTTGATTTCTAATGTTGCCCGCCACTTCTCCAACTGAGTGTTCAACACACCCTTTTGCTCTGCAACCCACAAAATATCGTCTGTGAAAAACATGCACGATGGAATGACCTATTGCAATAACTTCGATACTCAGGTAATGCTACATCAACAAGCAAGGGACTCAAAGCGAACCTTGGTGGAGTCCCGCCTTCGTAGGGAAAAGGGTCAGAATCCCCTACATGCGTCTTAACGTTAGCCAAGCTATCCCAAACCACAAATGCAGTACACTATCATAATTTTTTTTCAAGATCGATGAATACCATATGCAAGTCATGCATCCTCTCCCTGTATGATAGGTTAATAATAATGAAAAAAAGTATAATAATAATAATAATGAATGAGGGAAAAATGATTGTTGCTCTCGCATGAAGGCACATGATTGAACTTAAAAGAGTCAAGATTAACCTTTGTTATAGAAAAGGACGTAATTTTTTACAAAATATGTATATAAAAGGATAATTCTTATTACTACCTTAGTTTAAGGATCGATCCTGAAAAATAGATATACTTTAAGGGTGTGAAATATAATTTATTCGTTTTTAATTAAATTTGAAGTGAAACTTAATATATACCAGATTTTGAAAAAATAACTGGAATTCATTTTGTAGTTAAAAGCTAAAATTTAATAGACAAACAAATATACCAAGCAATCTAATTCTTTAAAAAATGTATTTTATAATACATAAAATAAAGGCAGTCCATCATATTGATGATTTGGTGATATTATCATGAGAAGTGTACGAAGCTATAAATATAACACAATACGACAACTGACATATAGAATGAACGAAAGAACAAAAAGTAAAATAATCACACACGTTTTACAGAAACATATATAAACCTACAATAATTAATCATTTATTACTATATTAACACATTATACAACTTCTTTGACTTTCTGTTGACTTTTATACGCCTAGATTATTTATGATTACACAACATTTGCTCAGTGTAACATTTATTTATATTTACCCTTATAAAAAAATACATAGATATTAAATTTTAAAAGGTTCTGTTTTATAAAATTTATGTGGCACTTATATTTTAAAATAATAAAGTACTCATTTTAAATAATTTTATTATCTAAAGTATTCTTTTTAGTTAAGGGTTATAACTGATTTTGATTGACGTGGTTATCAAATAAACCATCTACATACATTGATTCTAAAATAAAGACGTCACATGTCATTATGGAAATGAAGTATTGTTTTCTCAAGTTATAGGATACGTTTTAAGGGTAAGGTTATTGTGAGAAGTTTAGTTTAGATAAGAAGGATAAGAAGTAATCATAGCCATTAGATCTTCAATTAAATAAAAATCTATGATTTGAAATTTTCCTAGGTAAATTAAAAAGAAAAACTAAAGAAAATAAAATATGAAAGGGTATTTTTGACTTTTTATCAAATTCCCCTCATTTTTTAAACCTTCATAACTTAACACAATACGACAACTGACATATAGAATGAACGAAAGAACAAAAAGTAAAATAATCACACACGTTTTACAGAAACATATATAAACCTACAATAATTAATCATTTATTACTATATTAACACATTATACAACTTCTTTGACTTTCTGTTGACTTTTATACGCCTAGATTATTTATGATTACACAACATTTGCTCAGTGTAACATTTATTTATATTTACCCTTATAAAAAAATACATAGATATTAAATTTTAAAAGGTTCTGTTTTATAAAATTTATGTGGCACTTATATTTTAAAATAATAAAGTACTCATTTTAAATAATTTTATTATCTAAAGTATTCTTTTTAGTTAAGGGTTATAACTGATTTTGATTGACGTGGTTATCAAATAAACCATCTACATACATTGATTCTAAAATAAAGACGTCACATGTCATTATGGAAATGAAGTATTGTTTTCTCAAGTTATAGGATACGTTTTAAGGGTAAGGTTATTGTGAGAAGTTTAGTTTAGATAAGAAGGATAAGAAGTAATCATAGCCATTAGATCTTCAATTAAATGAAAATCTATGGCTTAAAATTTTCCTGGGTAAATTAGAAAGAAAAACTAAAGAAAATAAAAGATGAAAGGGTATTTTTGACTTTTTATCAAATTCTCCTCATTTTTTAAACCTTCATAACTTTTAGATACGACATTATTTTTTTAAAAAAATTACACCATAAAAACGAGCGTTTTTTATCTTTAAAACGCGTATAGTGTTGCTATATAAAAAATTAAAATATTTTTACTCTTTCGATTGTATCAAAATGTTCAGATCATTGTGTCATTGTGTCAATGTGTCAAAATGTCTAGATCATTGTGTCGTTGTGTCAATGTGTCAAAATGTCTGAGATCATTGTGACACGACGACACAATGACACGATGATCTGAACATTTTGACACAATGACATAATGATGTGTCAAAATGTTCAGATCTTTGTTTCATATGATGACAAAAACCGAAAGAGTAATTAATTTTATATATAGCAACACTATATATACTTTTGACACGACGACACAATGACACAATGATCTGAACATTTTGACACAATGACACAATGATGTGTCAAAATGTTCAGATCATTGCTTCATATTGTGCCAAAAACCGAAAGAGTATTTAATTTTATATATAGCAACACTATATATAATTTTGACACGACGACACAATGACACAATGATCTGAACATTTTGACACAATGACACAATGACCTGTGTCAAAAATCGAAAAAGTAATTTTTTTTTTCATTTTTTATATAGCAACACTATATGCGTTTTAAAGATAAAAAAAATACTCGTTTTTATGGTGTAATTTTTTTAAAAAAATAATGTCGTATGTGAAAGTTATGAATGTTTAAAGAAATTGGGGGAAATAGATAAAAAGTCAATAAAAGTGGCTAAGACTAAAATACCCCTCCTTCCTTTTTTATTAGATCAAGATCCAATGGCTGAAAATCCTTCTTATTCTTCTTACCCAAAACAAACTTCTCATTTGAACCTCTCCAAAAAAGAACATTAGGTTTTTACAAGATAACGTACATTAATAATGGTGAACCGATCAGTGATTATTCTCTTAAAATTTAAAAGAAAACGAACTTTTGAATTCACCTAACATGTCTATCCTTTACTATTGGATCTAAACCTTTAATTTCTAAAGAAGAGATACCAAAAAACACTATAAGTATCATTATGCTAGAAGCTATTTGGTGAAAAAAAAAACTAGTTAATTAAAAGACCGTCAAATGAATGATAGTTTTTCCTAAAAGATTTATCTATTATGAATATATGAGAAAAACGTTTTTACATATGTTAAAAATGAAATGAAGCAGCTCCATGGATTATTTAGTTAAAAGATTTAATATATGTACATTAGCAATTAAAAATAATTACTTTTGACCCTCATGTTATGAAATTCTGATTCCGTCATTGTAGAAGCATACTAATTAATCATCCAACAACGAGATAAAGTTTATCATGATTTTTTCCTACACAGATTAATTGTTTGAGTAAGATTTTATCGGGAAGATTTGTTTGTTATTTTAGCAATTTCTATATATAATGTTTTCTAAAACATATCATTTATTAATTTTTTTTTCATAAGTTATCAAAAAGTTGATAAAGTATTACTTTGAACATGATTTAACAAGTCATAAGAAAAGTCGAAGATGAATTGAATACTGATATGTGATGTTCCCTTGATATATTCCTCTCACGTACAATAATAAGAGTTTATTTATAAAGAGGTGGTTTGATGGTAAATTGATGTTTAAACATTTTGTAAACAATATGCTACATTTACAACTTTTTTAAAAAGTTAATTACCATAATATAACCTCGCGTGTCGGTTAGGCCAACTGGATAAAACATCACTTTAGTTCCTTAGTGCATGTTTGGTTGTTGTCACTACAAGAAAAATGATCATTAGTGGCGACAAAAATGATCATAATCACACGAGCTCGTATGGTTTCAAATCGTGATTATGATCAGATAAAACATCAAATATCGATGTTAACGTACATAGACTTGGTTCAGTTTATGCAACATTGAACTTTCAACCTTAAAATTAAATCAAATCAAATGTCATTCTCATGCTTTGGTACTTAGCAACTTATGAGTCTTAGACATGTTAAAAGTACAGCAACTCCATGCTTTCAAGATGAGATCACTTTCATTAAGAAAAACATTAGAAATCACAAAAAAATTTAAAAAAAAATTAATTTTTTAAACAAATATATTTAATAATACTGATTATAAACATATTGTTTTAGTCCGTACTCATCTTGCTTCTTGACTAGCTTTTTGTATAATGTTTGCTTATTTTATATTTTACTGGATTCAAACTCACAACTATAATTAAAGAGTGTCTTATTTACCATTGGAATGTCCCTTTAAGACGATTTCGTATGGTCTTAACAAAGTACCGTAGAAAACAACTGAAAAAAACAACAACATTGTCAACATTTGCTAATGAATTGGTCCCACAAACATCTTATTCCTCGCCTAATTATGCTATCGTTAACTGGAAAAGACTACTGATTTCAATTAATTTTGATGTGATTATTGAAGGCATGAATGTCTAGCAAACTCAAACAACTCAATCCTCCCCCTTATGATCAATAAAATCAAATCGGTTGTTTAGTAAAGAAGTTCATTTACGTTCATCATCATTCACTAAATAAATAAACATGAATAAGAAATTTTGTCCATTTAGTTAAATGAACGAATATAAACAAAGATTACATTCGTTTATCTGTGTCTGTGAACGTTCAGTAAAATATTCATTTATGTTCGTAAGTTTACATTTGTTCATGCTCCTATATTTATGTTTATATGTGTTTTTTTTTTAACAACAATATTATTCAACACCAAAAAAGGGGGGGTCCCGAGTCTAGCAAGTCGTTAGACCGGACACCAAACCCATTACACCACACACATATTAACCCAATCAATCTTCTTCTTACATCTATTCTCACATCATAACTTACTACTGATTTCAATGATGTTCCTTGAAAAAGAACATCATTCATTTCTTTCCAAAGACACCAACACGTCGAAATCACACCTTGAACGATTTCTTTTTTTGCACCAGAGATACCTTCAAGCTCGTGAATCCTAATGACATCTTCGAACGAAAAACCCACCAAGTTCGGGAGATTAAAGGTAACACTCGGTTGCCCCTCCTCATCTTTATCCAACATCCTCCTAACTTCATTATATGTGTTCGTTTATACATTTACACTAGGTATTATAGTTATTTAAAGCTTGAATCTTTTTACAAAAAGTTACGACACTCATTTCTTAATCGAGGATGTGGCTAGCGTGGAAATCACGAAACGGTTGGCTTTTTGAAGAAATCCAGATAATTATGAAGGAGATCAAAATACAAGTTTTTACACATACAAATTACAAGGTGAGGAGGTGAGAAATATGGGTTTTAGATCCAAATAATATGACATAGATAAAAATTATGAGTCATCTTGTAAACATTGTGCTTGATTCCCGCTTAGGTTGTTTAATATATTCGTAGCTTGTAACTCGCTCGAGAAAAAGCTAAAAAATGACTCGTTTGAAATGGGCTCAATTATAAACAAGCCGGATCGGCTCGAATCGGTTTGTAAATGAGCCGAGCCGTAGGTGAGTTCGGCTCACGGTCGAACGTACTTAATTTGTTGAATTAAGTACTTACCCTTTATTTCAAATCTCTTACGTAAGCAATTTAATTATGCATTAATAGTTTCATACCTCACGGTCTCTTTGACTCATTCTCCCGGCTGTAAATACCATTCTACATGCAAATTTTTATTTCTATTTATACACACTATAAAACACTCTTTCTTCCTCAACAACAAACGTACACGATTCTATATATAGAGAGAGACTCAGAGAGATCGAGCTACAAAATTAAGC
>JBCNJP010000027.1:21113310-21182994 GCA_039602395.1 Deinandra increscens subsp. villosa
GAAGTGAAACTTAATATATACCAGATTTTGAAAAAATAACTGGAATTCATTTTGTAGTTAAAAGCTAAAATTTAATAGACAAACAAATATACCAAGCAATCTAATTCTTTAAAAAATGTATTTTATAATACATAAAATAAAGGCAGTCCATCATATTGATGATTTGGTGATATTATCATGAGAAGTGTACGAAGCTATAAATATAACACAATACGACAACTGACATATAGAATGAACGAAAGAACAAAAAGTAAAATAATCACACACGTTTTACAGAAACATATATAAACCTACAATAATTAATCATTTATTACTATATTAACACATTATACAACTTCTTTGACTTTCTGTTGACTTTTATACGCCTAGATTATTTATGATTACACAACATTTGCTCAGTGTAACATTTATTTATATTTACCCTTATAAAAAAATACATAGATATTAAATTTTAAAAGGTTCTGTTTTATAAAATTTATGTGGCACTTATATTTTAAAATAATAAAGTACTCATTTTAAATAATTTTATTATCTAAAGTATTCTTTTTAGTTAAGGGTTATAACTGATTTTGATTGACGTGGTTATCAAATAAACCATCTACATACATTGATTCTAAAATAAAGACGTCACATGTCATTATGGAAATGAAGTATTGTTTTCTCAAGTTATAGGATACGTTTTAAGGGTAAGGTTATTGTGAGAAGTTTAGTTTAGATAAGAAGGATAAGAAGTAATCATAGCCATTAGATCTTCAATTAAATAAAAATCTATGATTTGAAATTTTCCTAGGTAAATTAAAAAGAAAAACTAAAGAAAATAAAATATGAAAGGGTATTTTTGACTTTTTATCAAATTCCCCTCATTTTTTAAACCTTCATAACTTAACACAATACGACAACTGACATATAGAATGAACGAAAGAACAAAAAGTAAAATAATCACACACGTTTTACAGAAACATATATAAACCTACAATAATTAATCATTTATTACTATATTAACACATTATACAACTTCTTTGACTTTCTGTTGACTTTTATACGCCTAGATTATTTATGATTACACAACATTTGCTCAGTGTAACATTTATTTATATTTACCCTTATAAAAAAATACATAGATATTAAATTTTAAAAGGTTCTGTTTTATAAAATTTATGTGGCACTTATATTTTAAAATAATAAAGTACTCATTTTAAATAATTTTATTATCTAAAGTATTCTTTTTAGTTAAGGGTTATAACTGATTTTGATTGACGTGGTTATCAAATAAACCATCTACATACATTGATTCTAAAATAAAGACGTCACATGTCATTATGGAAATGAAGTATTGTTTTCTCAAGTTATAGGATACGTTTTAAGGGTAAGGTTATTGTGAGAAGTTTAGTTTAGATAAGAAGGATAAGAAGTAATCATAGCCATTAGATCTTCAATTAAATAAAAATCTATGATTTGAAATTTTCCTAGGTAAATTAAAAAGAAAAACTAAAGAAAATAAAATATGAAAGGGTATTTTTGACTTTTTATCAAATTCCCCTCATTTTTTAAACCTTCATAACTTTTAGATACGACATTATTTTTTTTTAAAAAATTACACCATAAAAACGAGCGTTTTTTATCTTTAAAACGCGTATAGTGTTGCTATATAAAAAATTAAAATATTTTTACTCTTCCGATTGTATCAAAATGTTCAGATCATTGTGTCGTTGTGTCAATGTGTCAAAATGTCTAGATCATTGTGTCGTTGTGTCAATGTGTCAAAATGTCTAGATCATTGTGACACGACGACACAATGACACAATGATCTGAACATTTTGACACAATGACATAATGATGTGTCAAAATATTCAGATCTTTGTTTCATATGATGACAAAAACCGAAAGAGTAATTAATTTTATATATAGCAACACTATATATACTTTTGACACGACGACACAATGACACAATGATCTGAACATTTTGACACAATGACACAATGATGTGTCAAAATGTTCAGATCATTGCTTCATATTGTGCCAAAAACCGAAAGAGTATTTAATTTTATATATAGCAACACTATATATAATTTTGACACGACGACACAATGATACAATGATCTGAACATTTTGACACAATGACACAATGACCTGTGTCAAAAATCGAAAAAGTAATTTTTTTTTTCATTTTTTATATAGCAACACTATATGCGTTTTAAAGATAAAAAAAATACTCGTTTTTATGGTGTAATTTTTTTAAAAAAATAATGTCGTATGTGAAAGTTATGAATGTTTAAAGAAATTGGGGGAAATAGATAAAAAATCAATAAAAGTGGCTAAGACTAAAATACCCCTCCTTCCTTTTTTATTAGATCAAGATCCAATGGCTGAAAATTCTTCTTATTCTTCTTACCCAAAACAAATTTCTCATTTGAACCTCTTCCAAAAAAGCATTAGGTTTTTACAAGATAACGTTTAAATTTTAAAAAGAAAACGAACTTTTGAATTCACCTAACATGTCTATCCTTTACTATTGGATCTAAAATTAGTTAATTAAAAGACCGTCAAATGAATGATAGTTTTTCCTAAAAGATTTATCTATTATGAATATATGAGAAAAACGTTTTTACATATGTTAAAAATGAAATGAAGCAGCTCCATGGATTATTTAGTTAAAAGATTTAATATATGTACATTAGCAATTAAAAATAATTACTTTTGACCCTCATGTTATGAAATTCTGATTCCGTCATTGTAGAAGCATACTAATTAATCATCCAACAACGAGATAAAGTTTATCATGATTTTTTCCTACACAGATTAATTGTTTGAGTAAGATTTTATCGGGAAGATTTGTTTGTTATTTTAGCAATTTCTATATATAATGTTTTCTAAAACATATCATTTATTAATTTTTTTTTCATAAGTTATCAAAAAGTTGATAAAGTATTACTTTGAACATGATTTAACAAGTCATAAGAAAAGTCGAAGATGAATTGAATACTGATATGTGATGTTCCCTTGATATATTCCTCTCACGTACAATAATAAGAGTTTATTTATAAAGAGGTGGTTTGATGGTAAATTGATGTTTAAACATTTTGTAAACAATATGCTACATTTACAACTTTTTTAAAAAGTTAATTACCATAATATAACCTCGCGTGTCGGTTAGGCCAACTGGATAAAACATCACTTTAGTTCCTTAGTGCATGTTTGGTTGTTGTCACTACAAGAAAAATGATCATTAGTGGCGACAAAAATGATCATAATCACACGAGCTCGTATGGTTTCAAATCGTGATTATGATCAGATAAAACATCAAATATCGATGTTAACGTACATAGACTTGGTTCAGTTTATGCAACATTGAACTTTCAACCTTAAAATTAAATCAAATCAAATGTCATTCTCATGCTTTGGTACTTAGCAACTTATGAGTCTTAGACATGTTAAAAGTACAGCAACTCCATGCTTTCAAGATGAGATCACTTTCATTAAGAAAAACATTAGAAATCACAAAAAAATTTAAAAAAAAATTAATTTTTTAAACAAATATATTTAATAATACTGATTATAAACATATTGTTTTAGTCCGTACTCATCTTGCTTCTTGACTAGCTTTTTGTATAATGTTTGCTTATTTTATATTTTACTGGATTCAAACTCACAACTATAATTAAAGAGTGTCTTATTTACCATTGGAATGTCCCTTTAAGACGATTTCGTATGGTCTTAACAAAGTACCGTAGAAAACAACTGAAAAAAACAACAACATTGTCAACATTTGCTAATGAATTGGTCCCACAAACATCTTATTCCTCGCCTAATTATGCTATCGTTAACTGGAAAAGACTACTGATTTCAATTAATTTTGATGTGATTATTGAAGGCATGAATGTCTAGCAAACTCAAACAACTCAATCCTCCCCCTTATGATCAATAAAATCAAATCGGTTGTTTAGTAAAGAAGTTCATTTACGTTCATCATCATTCACTAAATAAATAAACATGAATAAGAAATTTTGTCCATTTAGTTAAATGAACGAATATAAACAAAGATTACATTCGTTTATCTGTGTCTGTGAACGTTCAGTAAAATATTCATTTATGTTCGTAAGTTTACATTTGTTCATGCTCCTATATTTATGTTTATATGTGTTTTTTTTTTTAACAACAATATTATTCAACACCAAAAAAGGGGGGGTCCCGAGTCTAGCAAGTCGTTAGACCGGACACCAAACCCATTACACCACACACATATTAACCCAATCAATCTTCTTCTTACATCTATTCTCACATCATAACTTACTACTGATTTCAATGATGTTCCTTGAAAAAGAACATCATTCATTTCTTTCCAAAGACACCAACACGTCGAAATCACACCTTGAACGATTTCTTTTTTTGCACCAGAGATACCTTCAAGCTCGTGAATCCTAATGACATCTTCGAACGAAAAACCCACCAAGTTCGGGAGATTAAAGGTAACACTCGGTTGCCCCTCCTCATCTTTATCCAACATCCTCCTAACTTCATTATATGTGTTCGTTTATACATTTACACTAGGTATTATAGTTATTTAAAGCTTGAATCTTTTTACAAAAAGTTACGACACTCATTTCTTAATCGAGGATGTGGCTAGCGTGGAAATCACGAAACGGTTGGCTTTTTGAAGAAATCCAGATAATTATGAAGGAGATCAAAATACAAGTTTTTACACATACAAATTACAAGGTGAGGAGGTGAGAAATATGGGTTTTAGATCCAAATAATATGACATAGATAAAAATTATGAGTCATCTTGTAAACATTGTGCTTGATTCCCGCTTAGGTTGTTTAATATATTCGTAGCTTGTAACTCGCTCGAGAAAAAGCTAAAAAATGACTCGTTTGAAATGGGCTCAATTATAAACAAGCCGGATCGGCTCGAATCGGTTTGTAAATGAGCCGAGCCGTAGGTGAGTTCGGCTCACGGTCGAACGTACTTAATTTGTTGAATTAAGTACTTACCCTTTATTTCAAATCTCTTACGTAAGCAATTTAATTATGCATTAATAGTTTCATACCTCACGGTCTCTTTGACTCATTCTCCCGGCTGTAAATACCATTCTACATGCAAATTTTTATTTCTATTTATACACACTATAAAACACTCTTTCTTCCTCAACAACAAACGTACACGATTCTATATATAGAGAGAGACTCAGAGAGATCGAGCTACAAAATTAAGCCTTTCACATCACCACTAGTTAATTACGATCGAGGATGAAGCTATTTGGGATCATTGTCTCCGAGGATCAACATGCACAACCACCCTACAAAAAACCATCACTCTCCTCCTCCTCCTCCTCATCCTCCTCCTCGGACACTCGTAGGTACGAGTGCCAGTACTGCACTCGCGAGTTTGAAAACTCGCAAGCTTTGGGCGGCCACCAAAACGCCCACAAGAAAGAACGTCGGCTCCATAAGCGATCACAAATATTTCAACCCAACACAAACTACTTTCACCCCAACCCTGTCCCCATCATCTCCGCCTTCCACCCGTCTCCACCTCACCCTCACCCGCTACTACTACACAAAGGGGCTATTGAGACGGAAAGTCCCGCCACCAAATTAACGTGCACCGAGGGGGTGGGGAAGGTGTCAAGCGTTGGACCTAAGCCCAACTTGGATCACGTAAACTTGCATCTGAGCCTTTGAACTTTTGTTCGGTTTTCACCTACCAGGAACTTGTAAATGCATGGTTTCTGAATTATTGAATTATACAGATAAGCAGCTGGTAGCTAGCTAGCTTTTAAACCGCATGTCTTCTTTTAATGATTATATATATAGTTTTATCTTCGACCCTTGAAAGAATTCCCTGATTTAACCCACTTCAGGTTATAACTGGTTAATCAAAATTTACAAAATTTTATGGTCGGTGTAATTTTTTTTCGGTTATAATTACAATATATGTAATTTTTTTTTTTTACTTTTTAATGGGCGCGGGTTGTTAGTACACAACCAAAAAGTTTAGTGATATCAATATGTATATTAACGCCATCTTTTTCCTAAATATTAATTTAGTAGGCAGTAGTTATAAAGGGTCAGGGCCGGAGCTGAAGATTTGAAGGCCCTGTTCAAACTAAAAAAAATGGGCCTTATTGAAAAAAAAAATTACAAATAGAAAAGTTCTTAAGGAAAAAATCAAGTTATATCAATAAACGTAAGAAAATTATAGTTTTAAAATGATATTCTAAGTAGTTAACTAGTAAATCATGTAAATCTCCTAGCATTTCTAATAGCAACATATATAAAAATTATACAAAATATGGGCCCCTTATAATGATCTTATAATGATGGTCATATTCCGTCGCACCTCCCGCACATGCTTAACGCCACCCCTGTAAAGGATATCACCTTGCAACCAAAAGGTTACGGATTTAAATCCTATAAAATACAACATGCGATATATTTATCTAAAAAACACACCTGAGATGACGTGTTTATGGTGTTTGGTATTGGAGAATGGAGATGATCTAAAGATTACGCACTCAATCTTCGATAGATTAACATTTTAAAACTTTTATAAAATACCTATATTCATAAAAATGTTTAAAAATTGATTTGATAAAAGAAGACTGGGTAAAAAATGCCAAAATTTAAAAACAGATATAATTTGAGCTACGTGAAGAATCACGGCGGCCATTAGTTGTGCACGAAAAGATCTTAATTGACAAAAGTGCAAAATTAATTTAATAAAATCTCATATCGTAAACCAACGATTTTTCTTAATTTTTACAATCTATATTTCTCAATTTTGGTAGTGTAAAATGAGTAAATTGTTGATTGAAACACTCAATACATGTCAAATTCTAAAATTTACCTTTTGAAGGGGAGTTGATGTAATTTTTCCACCATCGAATAAGACATTGTGTTTACCTAGAATACTCCCTATTAATCATGTGCTTCCACACTAAAAAATAGGAACTTGTGGACATTCAACATTTTGTAAATTTTGTATATATCCTCTTATTTTTACTAATATAAGAGAAAACAAGTCTTTTTTATTTTCACCAAGTAGGGGTATTTTAGACGGGTTTATGAGCTTTAATTTACTAAAATTGGCTTGAGAGACTTTTAGGAGGCCGTTTGGTTCGTGAAATATAATGTAACTGGAATTATAAAGTTTTCCTTTTAAGTTGCGCTTAGTTGGGTAAGAAACAAAATTTAGAATGCAATGAAATCCTTTAATAAATGAAATTTAGTACTATTTCAACATTCTTTAGAAATACTTCACTTTAATGAAGGGAAGTTACATTGACTCAAATTCCATTGATTAAAAGAATTAATTCCAATTTAAATTTGACCATAACCCAACTAAACACAACTTTAAAATAAAAACTTTGCAATTCTAATTCCATGAGGGCATGTGGTATACATGGTGTTGTGGATGGTGTTATAGTGGTGTTATCATGTCATGTGACAACTAACTCGATAACACCATTTCTAACACCAATTGTGGTATACATGGTGTGATATGGTATGTGGTGTTGAGTTGTTTTTATTAGTTTAAACAAAAAAGAAAAAATACATGTCATTATTTGATTGGAGGAAACCCACACCAAGCCAAGCGAAAACGCCGTGCTCTTCTCCATGGGAATGCTCCATGCGAAGCCAAAACGCCGGAAGGGGAGGGGGGGGGGGTGTTCCACGCCGTAGTCACCCTCCACCCCCCTAATTAAAACGCCACCATATCAGGTGTCCTTACATACCACAAACCAAACGCCCCTTAGTTTATTCTAAATAGCTAGAAAATACATATGTTGGTTGGTTATTGTATTAACCCTTGTATCAAAGCCAATTTAGTGTGGTTTTCAGTTTTTGAGTTTTTAAAGTAAAATTTTTCAAAATAGATCGATACATGTGACAAAAAACAAACTTTTGATGAAATATAATGGGAGGACATATACCGTCATACCGGTCATATAACAAATTGTAGTAGAATTGTAGAGTGTAAGTTGCCGTTCCTATTATTATTATTTTTTTTTTCCTTTTTCTTTTTTCTAATGTTAGTTAGGAGTTATGAGTCTTATGACCAATATCGGTCTTGAAATTGCTCCTAACTGGCCAGAGTCAGTTGGGCCTAATCAGTCTCTCTCCCATAAAATCAGGACCAAAATGTAACCGGCAACAGCAATACTACCATATATTGGACAAGAGCCCAACAGTTTAGGCCTAACCAAAAGTGGGTCAATTTTGATAAGTCCAAGATAAGCTAAGCCCATTACATTAAAGGATTTTGACTTTGATAGCAAAAAAGGCTCTTTACCTCTAAAGATCTTTCACATTATCCTACTTTATACACATATATATAAACTCATAATTTATCATGACTCAACTGATACTTGATACTGACTTAAGTGGCAGAGTTTCTTCGGAGCAAATGGTCTCAGACTCTTTACCTCTAAAGATGAAGTAAATATATGTGATGAATTAATTGGAAAATCAAACATTTATTATTTTAATACTATCGGAATATTCTATCGACAAGTGTTCTACAACATAAAATTTGACTAGGAACCTTTTAAGAAATAATTATTTATTAATATAAAATATTAAAAAAACCAATCAATCAAAACATGAAGGAGAAAAAACACCCCGACCTCTCAATTCTTCCACTATCTCCAAATTTCACGAAGTATAAATGAGAACTAAAAAAATAAAAAATAATATTTCATCGAAACTCAATATTTTAGCATCCTATTGAGAGGCAAATTATTAAGTGAAGAAGATAACGATTCCCTCCTTTGCCTTTGTATCTCTTCATAAAACCTTTCGATAAATCTCTCAGCCCTTTCATCCACTGAATTATCATCATCTTCTTCTTCAAAACCATATGATAACTCTAAACAATCTTTATCCACTTCAACAATGGCGGATTCCATCGAATAATCATCATCCAACCCCGCCCCATGATGTCGCCCATTGAAACACGAAAGAAAGCGAACTGAATAAAACGAGCTTCCCTTCATTTTCCCGCGACGAAAACTAATAAGCGGTGTGCTTGAAGGAGAGAATTGGCGTTCTTGAAGGAACCCATAATTGTTGTAGTGCTTTAAAGGCTTGAAAGCGCTGAATTTGGTCGAGTTTTTAAGATGAATCAACCTTATTTTGGCTATGAAAATGGAGATTTTGATGAGATTGGAGACTTTTTGGAGCATGGGTGATCTTCTTTTGCCCATTTTATAAACTAATGGGTTGATCAAGAATGATGATGGGTTATTATGTTGTTGAATAGAATGGGAAGAGTGGAGGTTTTATAACGGAGTGAAAAGGGTGTCTAAAAGTATGGACTTATAAGTAATAAACTAAAAGATGAGGGGGTGTGGGAGCTAGGCTGTCAAAAGGTATGTTTGCCTTTTCGGAGATTCGGTCGGAACATGAAAAGGTTGTCACGAAATAGCCGTTGGAGATTTTGCATTCTTGCTTGCCAAGATTTGAATTCTGGTAGTCTTTTTTGAGAAAAGCTGCATTTTATTTCCAAACCGTAAACCCAATTTTTTTTTTGAACAGCGATTTCTCAGTCGAACCTGATGCTCAGCCCACCACGATGACTCAGTGTCTCTGAGAGTGTCTCAAGTCTGCGGGTGCGAGCGAGTCAGGACACCACCTCCTTGCCCCAGTTCGCAGTGGCGGAACTAGACATTTTTATTTGGAGGGTCAATTTAATTAAAGACGGAACTAGATTTTTTTTCGTCCAAAAGGGGATAGGTCTGCTTGGTGATACACTAATTATTCCTCAACAAAAAAGTTATGAGTTTAAATGGTGCTAATTTGTACGGTTAAAAGTATCACTTATTTTTTCAAATCAACAATCATTAAACAAATAAGATCAATCATAAACAATTATATTTTTAAATATACAAAAAAAAAATAATAATAATAACGTATCATAGTCTAAGTTTAAATAATACAAATACAAACCATATATAACGTAATATAATAAATAACATTTAAGAAGAAAACCTGGTCACAAAACGGTGGCTTTAGTTTTTAGTTAGGCTGCCCGTAGTGGGGCTTTATGGGGCGTTTTGGGGCTCTATAACGCCCCCTATAACGCCCACCCCCACTACGGTGGGGCGTTATAGGGGCGTTATAGAGGAGGAGTGGGCGAGGGGCGTTAGCCCTTTAACGCCGAGAAGAGGGTTAATAAAAAAAAAGAGCCGTTCAACGGCTCAATTTTTGACCGTTGGAGGCTTTTTTTTAAAAAAAAAATTTTAATTTAAACCCCCTTTTACCTATAAATACTCCACTTTTTTAAACATTTCACACACCACTCCAACTCCTCTCTACTTCTATTCTTCTACTATATATACCCCATCTATTTTATAAACTTTCACAAACATTCACAATGAATAGGCGTAGTTGGAAGGTCGAAGACGACGTAGCGGTGGCACAATCTTTCGTTAACGTCGCACACAATTGGAATGATGGACGCCGGCCAAACGAGTTTTGGAATGCCGTGATTGATGACTTCAAACGGCGACGTGGAGTGTTTTTAAACGGGAACTTTATCAGGGCGAAATGGTGGGACTTGCAATCGAAGGCACGAACTTTTAATGATATCTATGTACGACTCGAGCGACAATATGGCGCGGAGGGTATAAGCTCAGTGCTGCGAAGGTCGTTGAGCGAGTACAAAACTGAATATGGCAAGAGCTTTATATACGCAGGCGTTTGGGCTTTTTTGAGGCCATACATCAACAACCCCGAAGATCCTATTTTCACGTTTAATAATTATATATAGGCGTTCGTGTTTTCTTTTGTTGTGATGTTTTAATTTATTTTGTTGTCTTTTATTTTATTTTTAATGAAAGTACTTTTTAAAAAAAAGTTAAAAAAATAATAATAAGGTAATGATGATGGTGGGCTTTATGGGGCTTTATCCACTACACCATAAAGCCCCATAAAGCCCCTTGCCCAGTCAGCGTCCACATGGCGCATAATGCCCCTTGTGGGGCTTTATGGGGCTTTATCCACTACACTTAGCCTTATAAAGTCTAAGAGTTTATTTTTTTAAAATTTTATCATTGTTAAGGTAGAGGTGGCCTTTTATTTCCTTTTATAGTGTATATTAGTATATATCTTCCTACTCTAATAAACAATTACAATTGTTGACACATGTCAACACTAGATTTATTCTCACAAAATTTTTCCCTCCCAAATCTATTCCCTAATAAATTATATTTGATTGGAAATTATTTTCTATTTTATAATCATGATATATTTTTATTTATTTATACTTATAGAATTATGACAATCATATATTTAACTGGCATCGTATTTTTATTTAAAATTATTTTTTAAATGATTATTATTTTCATTTTTATAAATATTTAAAAAACTTAACATTTATATATTATGTTTTCAAATACAATTGAGCAAATTATATTTAATATTTTAATTAATAAATACCTAATATTATTTTACAAATTCAATCAACATTGTGGATGATAC
This sequence comes from Deinandra increscens subsp. villosa, assembly GCA_039602395.1. Lineage (NCBI taxonomy): Eukaryota > Viridiplantae > Streptophyta > Magnoliopsida > Asterales > Asteraceae > Deinandra > Deinandra increscens. Next base: position 21,124,792 of record JBCNJP010000027.1, read on the forward strand.
TATTTATAGAGAAATTCATAAACGACAAAAATCATGTTCATAATATCCAGTATTAAATAATTTTTCTACCATATCAAATGATTCATGTTCATCCAATATAGAAATTTTAAACATCATGACAAAAAGAATTATAAATTTTCTAATGTATACCAAGATAACAATTTTAATATAAACTCACATAATTTTCTATGAATTATTAATTATATATATATTTTTATTTGTTCAACCCGTATAATATACGGGTTCTATCCTAGTGTAATAACATAATCTTAAAAGTAGATTTTATAAAAGATAGATGATAACTTGTTCGAAAATATATAAAACAAAAAGATAGAAGAAAAAGTATTATTATTATAATAAATTTCAATTTAATTTAAATTGACCGACTGAAAGCCTACATAGAGTCTGCAAGCCATCAACTCTTGTCATTTTTTATATTATTTAATTTTTATTTATTATCTCTTTCATTCATCTTCTTCTTGGCATATATTTTGACAGCAGAAAAACACTTCGCCGGCCGGAAAACTTTTATTTTTTCTATCTTTCTTCTTCTATCTTCACTGCTGTAACTCCACTACAGAAAATTTAGGGGGTCATGTTAGATAAAACTCTTTGTTAAAAGTCTCGTTTATCAGGAAAGTTGCTTTGTCGGAGGGTTCGCCGGAGGGTCAACGGACCCCCCGGACCCTCCCGTGGTTCCGCCGTTGGCAGTTCGAGGGAAACCCGGCCTGCGAGCAGCCACCGGTAAAACCCCCTCCCCAAAGATTCGAACCTGGGTCGCTAAAAGCTTCCCAAGCCCAAAGAGCTTTGAGGGTACCAAAGAAACAAATAATGTCATTGGTGAGGTTTGAACTTGAGTCTCTAGAAACTCAAGCCAAAGCCCCAACCAACTCCACTAGATGCCATTGGTCCGTAAACCCAATTAAAGAAAGCCATAAAAACCATCTGTTTTTTTTAATGGCGTTTGAAACTACTTTAAAATCTTCAATATTCGAGTGAGTCTTAGTGGTACGAGATTACAACCGTCTATACTGGATTTGATTTTCAGGTTTGACTCACTCAGGAACACAATCAATAAGAAAACCTACCACTTAGGAGAAAACCATCCTAAGTCAGGTTTAAACTTGAAACCTGCTATAATCATCATCCTATATCATTAGGCCAAATACCCTTTACAAAAGTCCAAACCTTCGGACCCAAACTGAAGAAATCCACAAAAACCCTCTATTTAAATCATATATAGTTAGTGTTAGGGACTAAAAGTGTTACAAAAGTCCAAACCTTCAAACAATAGATATAATTTCTAAAACTTGGTGACGAAAGGTGAAATTTGAACAAATTATAGTGATAATTCTTGTAATTTACTCTATAGTTAATTAGAAACATCATGTTAATTAGAAGGTTACACTTTTTTAAAGAAATAAAAGAGTTTTTTTTTTCTAAGTTAAGATTATTAGCTTTTTTTAAATAAAAAAAATCAAATGAACCATGTATAAAATAAAATTAAAGAGTTTTTGATTAAGATGGTGAATATTTTTTGTAAAAAAAATAATTTCATGTAAAGAAAACAAAAACGAAACAAAAAGGTTTTAATTGTAATTATGTGGGAGTAAGAATAGTAGCACCCAAAAAAAACAAGATTCGTCATTATGTGGGAGACAGACTCACACGAACTTGTTTTTCCTTATTTTTACCATTAAATTTTGATTTTTCATTAAAAAAAATTATTAGTAAGGTTTTAACATTGGTCTCTACTAAAGAAGTTGTTTCTCTTATCGCTACAACCTAAGCGACGAACATGTCTTTCCTAACTAACCGAGTTTTTGCTAAAAGAGGTGTCTCGTGTATTGTTTGTCTGTGTGTCCCTCTAGACCATATTTCCGTGCCATCTTCATCTAGTTCACTAGTTAACGTTTTTACTCAGAAAATACATGTCTATTTGAAGGTTTTTTAAAAACTAAAGTTCTTTTAAGAGATTGATCGTTCAGATGTCTACTTTATAAAGATTGAAATGAAAAGTTGATCTCTTTCTCTTGCTTCTAACTTGAAGTGGAAAGGGACGTTACCTAGAGTCAAGATTTGGGCGGTTGATGATATTACTCAACAAATGGAGCAAGACAACCAAATAAAGTAAAAATAATTGTGTACTTTTCAGGGGTTTAGCTACTTATTAGCTCTTGGGAATAAATTGTTTGTTGTTAAAATAGAAAAGAAATAAAGTAAAATTTTATGTCGTATTGAGACGAGTAGAGGTGTTAAAAAAGTAGGTTAGGCAATTAGAAAACCGTTTTTCTAACTGGAACCGGTTAGACCCATACCGACTTCGGTTTGTAATTGAACCACTGGTTACCTGTTATCCTTCTCTAGCTTTAAAGCGGTTACAAAACCGGTTTTTCACACACCAATTAATAAAAAAACCTGATTAAAACTGGTATAACCGGTTAACCAGTCTCTAACCGGTTGTATCGGTTACACATATTTTCCTCCCAAACCTGTTACTAGAAAAATTGGTTATGACCGCGAGTTGACCAAACCAAAACCACTATAAAAAAAGGACCAATTTGTGCACCTCTAAAGACAAGTTAAATGAAGTTGAAACATAGTATGGGTAACAAAACAGTGGTCCCTGTGATCAGAAGAATTTAAGTGTTTCAGAAGAACGGTGTGTTTCATCTTAGATGATTTGAACATATATATTTGATCACACAAAAAAGTGCATATCGCAATATTTTTTAGATTAACTATTTAGAATACCAATTAGGTGAAGACCGAACAAGCGAATTTTAGTTATTTTTGTTTCATTGTATTATAAATTATGTTTTTGCAAGTAATTTGTTAAAATAATTTAAAAAAAAAACCATTTCTAGAACCAATTTGAATCTGATCCTAAAAGGTTTCACTATGGTTTAGAGTTTTAGCCTAAGAACCGGTTTATAAACCGAACCAGAGTTTTAGTCTAATAAAGAAGGTTTGGTACCCAAGTCAAGGTTAGCCTTATATATGGTTGAGTCTAGGCCTTTGATCATAAGTCTGATTCTACTTCCATCAGAAGGCGTCTAATTCTACTCCTTCTTCCTAATCGAACAATCCAGGCAAGATCAAAGGCCTGGACTCGACTATTGTTACATCCACAATAGTCGAATTTATATTTAAGATTAAACGAAAGCACACAAACGTTAAAAGAAAACCCACTCAAAACCTTTTATTAGAATTATGTGATACAAGAAATAAACCTAACTTGTCATCTTTTTATACAGGCTAACCTTGACTTGGAGACCAAGTCTTTTTTATTAGACTAAGGGCTTGTTTGGGATTGCTTATTTAAGTGGATAAGTGTTTTTTGTTAAAAGTTGTTATTGGCTTATGAATTTTTAAAAAGTAGTTTTTAAAAAAGTGTTTGGATTTGCTTATTTAAGTAGATAAGTGCTTTTATATGTAAAATGATTATAAAGGGTTGAGTGGTATAATGTTAGGTGAATATAAGTTAAAATAAGGGTAGTATAGTAATTCACCTCTCAAAAAGCTATAAGTACTTTTGAAAAACCAGAAAAACTTGGTTTATTAAAAACTGACTTATTAGCTTTTTGAAAAGCCAAAAGCAAAAGTGCTTATTCACTTGCCAAACACTCAAAACTACTTATTGGCTTTTCAAAAAGCTAATAAGTCAATAAGGAGTTTTAAAAAGCAATCCCAAACAAGCCCTAAATAATAAACTCCAAACTTAATAAACCAACTTGCTTAGTTACCATCCATTCCACCCGACTTGCTAGTAGAGGACATATGTGCCACTTTCGGTTCCTGGGGTGGAATCGGAACCGGTTCTTGGGGTCAACTAGTTCCATTCCAACCTGTCTGAGCAAGGAACCGGAACTGGTTTCTAACCGGGTTTGAGGGTCGAAATGGAGAACGGGTAAGAACCGGTTAGGGTCTTCTGGAACATGTTATGTTCCAAACCCAGTTCCAGCTAATTTAATTAATTATTTTTCTAAGATTTGTTATTAATATAAACAAACTAAACACGTTTTGTCATAAGTTTTAAAAATTACAACTCACATGTCGTTCACAGTCTCACATACTCTTAAATTGCTAACTTACTAAACAACATTCCATATGTTCGTTCATATTTGACAACAAATTCTGAAACAACATTCGCATCGTTGTTAGGATCTTCCAACCAAGACATTCGTATGTTGTAGGTTATTTGAAACTTTACAAGAACCAGTGTTGATCTCTCCCATTTTCTTTGTAACTCATACACTGTACGTGTTGGGTCTGATTAAACGTTCTTGTCAAATAGTAATTTTACGCGATTCCATAAGCATCACCATCGGATGCATAGGGATTATCAATCCCCGTCTCCTCCTTCACTTTTACATACAAAGGGCCAAGTCCTCCTCCTGCACCTCTTAGCTCCACCAAGGTGACTTTTCGTTCTGAATATGTAACAAAGTAACAAGCTCATTAGCTATAATAAGTAAATAACACAAATAACACTTTTTTATTTATAACAATAAACAACATAAAAATACACTTTTCAGTTAATAAACTACACGTCAACACCACTTTAAAAACGTCTCATTAACTTATTGCGTTGAAAATGGTTCTATATGCATTCGACTATGATGATGCAAAGTAGTCATAAACCACCACACCTTTGCATCGTGTTTTTTCGCTACCATCCGGCATTTCACACAAACCGCAGTTGTTCCAAACCCCCGTGTGCCCTCCTTGCGGGTGAGACGCAAACGACCCGTAGTCATTGTAAACGACCCGCAGTCGTTGTAGCTGTTGTTGTCGGCCATCGTGTGATCGTTTTTCTTTCTTATTATTTTTTTTATTTTTTGTTATTGAAGCTTTTAAAGTGTTTAAAGATGATATAAAAGTAGTGTGATAAGCGTAACACCTCCACCCTCTATTTATACATGTATTTTAGTTGAAAAGGGGTAAAAGTGGCTATTTTACCGTTTTATAACATTAAAAAAATTAAAACAGTTGGAACCGGTTCTTGAAGGGTTCGACTAGGAACCGGTTCCGGTTCTGAACAGGATGGAGAGACATTTTGCGAAAAGGTGAGGAATCGGGTATGGAACCGGCACTTTCAAAGGGTTACGAAACGGTTCCTCTGACAAACGGAATGGAACCGGTTCCGAATTTAATTTGCACCTCTACTTAGAGGTGCAAAAATTGGTTTGAAATATGAACCGAACCGGTTTTGGTCAAAATCAGATCGAGTCAGAACTGGTTCGTGTTAGAACCAGTTCGGTTTAGAAACCGGTTTATAAGGGAAGAAACAAGAAAGCCAAACCATCCAAACCGGTTCCTGGCCCAACCGGTTTTGATTGGTTCCTCCAATTAATTTCTATAAAACATTAATGAACTAAAAAAACATAATTTTTATTGAAATTAAACTTAAAACATTATAATTACAAGTTGTTCGAGATAGATAGGTTACAAAGATAAATGTTCGAGATAGATAGGTTACACCGCACAACGTTGGCATTACTTTGAGCACTAGAACTTGCCATTTGGAGTAAAAAATATTAGTGTGTTTGAGTGTTTTTGAGAGGTAGAGAAGTGAGTTATGTTTGTAACACACCATGGGGCTATGTATACAAAAGATTAGGGGTAAAATGTCTATATTAACGGTCTTAAAATGTATGCGTACAAACCGGTTTATACGCGAAGGGTGGTGGTGGTGGTGGTGGTGGTGGTGGGGGGGGGGGGCGTAAAACCAGTTTGGTCCGGTTTCGGTTTCAGTTTCAGTTTGAAACCAATTTAAAATCAAGAACCAGTCCCTAATTTGCACCTCTACCTCTACCTCTACTTGCTAGAATGGGTGAACCCTTTACCAACTTGTGAATGGGCCGCCCAACCCAAAGGTAATTGGGCTTGTGAATTAATTCGGGTCCTAGCTAGGGAAAGAATCATGTGCTTGTCATTACAACAGTACCTCTGAGAAAGATACGCAAACGGACAAAACAAACATTTGATCGATGTGGTTGTTATTGTCAATAAATGCGTATCAAAATGTCATGATCGAATTCATGAAATTATTCATACATAATTTCCTTTGATTAACCTTCTACACTTCTACTTGGTCACGATTATCTTTATTGTCGTTTTGGTGAGCTTTTTACCCACAAAATTCCAATAAATTATAAACTCTGTGCATCTTTCATGGTGTTAAGCATCCATGAACAAAACTTGAATTACTAAGGGTCAGTGGCGGATACAGAAAATTTTATTACGGGGGGGCGAAATATAGGTCGGGCTAAAATAGATTAGGTCAAAATGAGTCAGATAAACAAATGATATGTACTTAGGAGTAGATACATCTATATGAATTTGGGGCTTTTGAAATATTGATAAAACTTTATTCAATTGTTATCTATAAACTTTATTGATTACAAAAGTTATGTTGGAAAGAAAATAAAAAATATATAAATAAAATACTAAACAGAGTTATATTTAACTAGAATATGATGAAAGATGGAAAATAAAAATATGATCAACGGAAATTTATAAATACAATATTAAATTTATCAATAGACTTGTCATGATTACAAAGAAAAAATATGGATATAGATATAAGGGGCAATAAGGTAATTGTAGCTATAAGTAGAGGGAGGAAGAGTTAATCAGTTCATCGGGATTCCAAATTTATCAATAAATAAAAATTTTAGTGTATATGGCATTTATTTTACTTTTTGAAACTTAATTAGCTGATTCTTTTAATTGTTTTTATAAAAATAAAAGAAATATAATAAGTTACTATGTATACTGGAAATATATATATATTAAACGAGATGTTTACCCACCCCGCGCGTTGCTGCGGGGTTGAATTTGTATTCTGAACGAAAGTAAAAAAAGTTAAGTGGTATAAAACGTAAAAGTTTAAAAGTCTCGTGATGAAAGTTTAAAACTATAGAAGTATATTAAAAGCGAAAGTGAAAAAATTAAAATTTCCGTGCCCAAAGTAGAAGACAAAAAAACTGAAAACAAAAAAGAGAACTTTAAAAGTTAAAGTATTAAAAAATTAAGCAGTATAAAACGTAAAAGTCTAAAAGTCTTGTGGTGAAAGTATAAAACTATAAAAGTATATTAAAAACGAAAGTATAAATGTTAAAAGTTTTGTGGCCAAAGTAGAAGACAACAAAACTTAAAACAAAAAAAAAATTTAGAAGTTAGAGGGTAAAAAGTTTAGGGGTATAAAACGTAAAAATTTAACAGTCTTGTAGTGAAAGTATAAAACTATAAAAGTATACTAAAAACGAAAGTAGAAAAGTTAAAAGTTTTGTGACCAAAATAGAAGACAACAAAACTTAAAATAAAATAAAACTTTAAAAGTTAGACGTTACAAAACGTAAGAGTATGAAACAATGTGGCCAAACTATGCAAACTAAAAGTTTACTATTTCGTTAAAAAGAAAAAAAACAAATCGTAAAAGTTTAGGGGTAAAAGCGTCAAAGCACCAAAATTGTGGTCTAAGTGTTAATAAAAACAAAATTTAATAAGGACCATAAAGGCTAAATAAAACAAAAAGTTGTGGTCTAAGTGCTAATAAAAACAAAATGTGGTGGTCAAATTGCAAAAAGTAAAAAGACCACTATATGCATGCACATATTAATTAGATAGATAAGAAATACATTTAAATAAAAAAATATCCAATGAGAATAGGAGTGAGAAAATAAAGTATTTAAAATTAAAATACCTATTTTGGTAAATATTTTTAAAGCTACACCTATTTGGTAAATAATTTTCTAAATTACACTACTTTGGTAATAAACTCATTTTTTTAAGACAGTAATCTTTTTCTTTTATAAATCAAACGGAGAAGAAAGAACCGCAGACACACAAATAAAAAAACAAAAGAAGCCTAGTTGGGTTTGTCATAGGCAGCTATAGAAGGAGAAGATACAATAAGTTTAGTTTCTTTATATTCATAAATATTCAAAGGACTGACTTGTGTGTGTGTGTGTGTGTTTTTTTTTTTTTTTTACATGGACTCAAAGCAAGGAAAAGAAAAGAGTTTTGTTGTTGGGTGAAAAAAAGTGAATTGTTTGTAAGGTGTTGGACGTAAGCAGTAGACTAATAAGAAAGGGTGGCAACCAACATTCCAATGTTGCTAACATGTTACAATATCCAAAGTTAACACCCACCAATTGCACCTTTTGGTCGATTATGGTGTAGGTCGTCTTAGCTGCTCATGGTTTGCAGAAGGCTATTGATAAAGTGACGAAAGACTATTGTTTGCTCAATCAGGTGATCGAAATCGCGCTCAACGGACATGTGTAAGTACTAAAGATTGACAGAATGATCAGGAACGAGGTCACAAGAATGGCAGAGCTAAGGGGTACCGGAACAACACAGTCGATGATCACAAAGAATTTTCGGATAGGAAACAAGAGTCGATTTGGTCCTTTACAGACGAGTATAATGTAGGATCGTGGTTATTTGCTCAATAACCTAAGCACAAAATTTCCTCACAAATTGACCTGCCGGAAACAAGTTAAACTTCACTCTCTACTGGTAGCTATTATTGATTTGAATACAAGATAAGCAAATATAAACAAAAGTGTTTGAATAATTCAGAGCACTACTCTTGTATTACTTGCTCTTGAATTGTTACAATATTCGATATGTGAAATACCTCGAACAAGCTTACAATATATAGTGCTCGAGAAATAAATGAGAGCCTTTGCATGATTTCTCTAAGGTCATCTTGACCCTTGAAGTAATAAAACATAATATATGGTTACAAACAAGGTTATACATTGGACAACATTGTTCAGGAAACAATTGAACGACATCTGCAACAACGTCAACGGGGAACATGATTGTTTATGATTCAGAGTGCAGAGTTACTTTTGTCAGTACCATGGTAAGTACAGTGAATAGTAAACTTTGTGATAACTCTCATTACCGGGGTAATTCGAGTTATACCGGAACATGTACTTTACTTGGATAACATGACTACCGAGGTAAGTCTGTTCTTTCGTGATAACCAAAGCTCCGGGGTAATGAGCTTAACCCGGTTCAACTAGAAGTGCTGGGGTAACTCATTTATGCCGGTGTAAAAGCTTCCGATGTAATCTTTAATACTTAGCCGGTGTAATTTATATCCCCCAGGTCCGATTTTCTTTACATATAAGGACAACTTAATTAGTTTTTGACAGGTGAATAAAAGAAGAAGACGAGTATTTTTTTGTAATCTATGATCTCAGAGGTACAAAATAGGATTAATAGGGAGAATGATAGAGTTAATTGTAATTTCAATCCTTTAAAGGTATACATGAAATCAAGCAAAGATTTACAGATATTAGATTATTATGCATGTGTTTAGTAAATTTATTTTGCTTAAGATATTGAGTCCTTATTTGTTTTTGTTTAGTTTCCAAGTTTGTGTGTCATTAGATTACTCTTTGCGTGTTTATGTGGGATAACATGGATTTATAAAACGGTTGCATTGCTAAAGCGTAGCGTAAAGAAAATGAAAATAAAAAAAGATGACGTAACGGCATTAAAATTAAAACCAAGCGCTCAAAGTATCGAACCTATGATCTAAAGATTATATTATACGGATCTGTCACTCACTCCACTGCAAAATAATAAGTGAAACACTCAAAGTATCAAACCTAGAACCTAAAAGTTATGTTACATAGCTCTACCCATTACACCACAAACTCTCATATATGCTAAATATGCTACGTTTAGAATAAAAAAATAGATAAAACAATAAAAAAAATAAATAAAAATGCACGGTGGCCGCTACGTGGCAACAACCCAACAATTCCACTTGAACCAATCACAGCCAAATACTATGCCAATCAACTTAATTTGTTATACTATATAGTTTGGTTTCTTGTTTATTGTCCTCCAAGATATATAGTTAGTATAAATGGATAGGTTAGAGGTCTTTGTAATTTATGGTTTTGTTTATAATATAATTCTTTGGATACAAAACAGGCCACATAATCTCCAAACACTTGATGTGTTTTTGTGTTTCTGGACCAACATAACCAAGTTAGGCCATGTATGTTTTTTTGAAGCAAAATGACTCGGTTAGTAAAATCAGAAAAGTTAGACTGTGTCAACCATTTTTTTAACATGGGCCAGAGGTGGTTGATTTGGTAAACACCAAATCAAACAGTTTAACTGGTCAAAACCTTTGACCGGCTAACTACAAATCAAACAACCAGTTACTAATCTATAGATTTGTATATTACAAGAAAGCAAACATAATAAAATAGTCATAATAGTGCGTTATTGTTTCGATCATTAAAATGACTAGACCCGCTGAAAGGTCTTAAGTCTTAACATAGAAGAGGTCACCTATAAAGTAATGATAAGACAGACAACAGTTCGAAGACTAAATTGATGTCACTATGGAATTTTAGGTCCTTTTTGGGTTGAGTAGGTCTAAGAACTTTTATAATCGATGAGAAAGAATTAATGTGTTGAAAGCCGTTACGATGGTTTTTGAGGCGTGCTTCGTTTATCTACGTTTTATATAATATTAAAACAAGTTTTGATATATTAAATATGCGATCGGTATGAATAATACTAACTTTAAAAGGAAAATTGGATTTTAATAATCTAAGTTATTATCAATTGGCAAATATTAATCCCAATTTCAAAATTAACTACATTAATCCCAATTATTAAGGTGTTTGATTTCATTGGACCCCCGTTAAGTTTTTCTTAACTCCGTTAGTTGTTTGCTGACGTGGCATCCTACGTGGCCTTTATTAATCAGTGTCACGTCAGCAAAAACCTAACGAAATTAAAGAAAACTTAACGGAGGTTCAATGAAATCCAATATCTTAATAATTGAGATTAATGTATGCCAATTTTAAAATTGGGATTAATATTGGCTAATTGATAATAACTTGGATTATTAAAATCCAATTTTAGTTTTTTAAATAATAAGAAAACAAAAAACCCGTTGTTATTATTGTTCTATTTGTTTTTCTTTGAAGTCTGGCAACATCCTTCCCACATGTTGTATTGTGGTGTTAGTTCTTAGTTTGTCCATTAACCCATTGTTATTCCTGATGTGAGTGATAAATGGGTGTCCATAGTTTTTTTTTTTCTTCTTCCTCTCACAAGCAAACACAAATATACATATATAAACATACGGTATTTTTGAGAAGTATAAAATTGGGGCTAAAATGTGTTAGTGGGACGAATTTGGAAAGATAGATAAAAAGCTGATTTGACATGCTGACTAGGCGCGTTTATAAGAAGGATGAGGCTTAGCGTTGCGGACAGTCGTACCCTTCTTTGTGAGGTTTGAACTACGCACAGGGCATTTTTTTCATAATTTTTTGAGGTTTATAATTTATTATAATAACTAGATTTGCTATTTTCACGTTATTATATAACAATTTAACGTGATTATTTTTACACGCATATTAATCGATTTTTAAAGTTTTTTTCTGTATTTAAATTTTATAATGTTTATATATACGATGTAACTTTTTCATGATTGATGAATAAATTGGCGCATCATATTTTTTATCTATGTTTTTTCGCTAGCAATATTCCCTAGTTCATGAAAATGCAAATTTCATCCTCACATTTAAAACATATGATTGGAAATGGTTTCTAAGGTAGTTACGTACTGAAATTTAAAATTTTATTATATGGAATACTTTTTTTTCCTTTTAAAATGTAACCGATAATCTAAAAATGTAAGAAGAATTAAACACATGATAATAAGACTTTGAAATGGCCATATTCAGAGTTTCTACTCATCATTTCATCTGCCGAAAGAAATCGAAGAAAGTGGAAGAATAAGATTGCCACTAACATATTATACATATTCTAACTTTTCAATTGCAACTACAACTTCCATAATTCATCCATGTTCCAATATATGTCAGCTGCCATGTCACCATTTGGTCCATTTCTCATCCTATCATTATCTGCCAGCTGGAAGTTCAAGGTTGACATGTCATCCGACCCGATCGCAAGGTCGATCATGTCTAACTCATTTATATTCGTCGTATTATAACAATTAATGTTTTGGAATGACGAGTTATAAAAGATAGTACTGTCCCCATACAGTTGTGACATTTGATCAGGCGGTTGTGGCAACATCTTCTCACAAGAATTTGATGCGAAAACGGTTGAGCTAGAGTTGATACACTCCTTATGGCTTGGTTGTGGTGGGCATGATGATGTAAGTAGGGTTTGCTCGGTTTGTGGATGAGTGCTTGATTTGTTTTGATCAGTTTTGGTGGTTAGAGTAGAATCAGTTGAATTTGTTAACGACGATGATGATGATAATGATGAAGTTTGCTCTACTTTCTCAAGTAATCTTGGCATCCAAAACCGGTGCAATGCTTCTACAAACCTCTTGCTATTGGAGTCGATCTTAAGGTGACGAGCTTGTTTCTGCACCCGTGTTCTCCAGTAGTTTTTTATTTCGTTATCTGTTCTTCCTGGTAGATGTTGAGCAATTTTGGACCATCTGGGATTTACGGTAAACGAGATTTAGAGAAAACATACGGAAACAAACTTAGGGGGTGTTTGTGATTGTTTCTCAAAATAACTTATCGACTTATTGTCTTTTCAAAAAGCCAATAAATCAAAAAAAAAAATTGTTTATCTAACAGCTGAAAAACACTTTTCATTTTAACTTTTTATAAATTGTGTAAAAGCCACAAAAACATGTTCATGAGTTAATGTTCACTTCATCTCATCTTCACAAAACTTTTTGTTCATGAGATTTTACTAGGTATGTTTGTTTATTTGTAGTGCATGGTATAGGATCATATACCTGTTACCCCACTTAGAATGGAGTTCGAGAATCACGAGTTGTTCTTGTGGTGTGAGATTTCCACGCTTGGTATCTGGTTTTAGATAATTCAACCATCTTAACCTGCAACTTTTCCCGGTTCTTTTCAATCCTGAAAAAAAAAAAAACAGAAGTTAGAAACCGACAAGTACAAATGTTGTGGGTTCAGATCCTTGTAACTATAAGTTGGTTATAAGTTGATTAGGTGGTATGTATAAGTAAAATTTGTTTTAAAAAAGAAACCAACAAAACAAAGAAGATGAACTGAAAAAGGGAAATTAAGCCAAAACATCATATATACATCCTCCTCCTTGTTAACTACCTGCAGATTTTGCTAGCAAATTCCAACGGCCATCCCCATGACAGTTGATATAATGAATAAGAAGATTGTCCTCCTCAAGTGTCCATGCTCCTCTTTTAAGTTGATCAAACCCTTCACCTTTGCAAGAATCAGTCCAATTCTTCATGATTGAAGATAAAAAGAAGAGAGGAATTAAATATGAAAAGAGAGGAGTTTGCTAATGCTTAAATATTGATGGGGTGTTAGGAAACCAAGTGGGGATTTATATATACATATGAAATTAGTGATTATCAAAACCATAAAGGATTTAATTTTAAAATAAATAAATAAAGGGATATATATATATTTACATCCCATTAGAATACTGGCTTATATTGAACAAGAATTTCCAAGATGTGGGGTTTGTCACTATCTTTGAGGTATATAAAATTCTTGTAAACTAATCAAACTAGTGCTCTTTGTGTGAGCATCTAAGTCTATTTATTAATTAATATATATAATAAAAATGTGATATTTGTCTACTATCTTGAAACATGTGGTGGGTACTAGTTCCACACCCTTGGTCACCCCTCCTCCTCCTCCTCTCCTCTTTCTCGATCTCTTTCACTCACAAGTCACACCATCAATAGCATAGCTTGCGAGAAGGTGAAAATGGTGCTACGAGTCATATTTGAGCATTATATTCATTTTATTACCTAGAGTTAAATTCAACCACCTATAAGTTTAAGTAAATATAAGAATGAAGTGATCATAAAATATATCTCACAAGCTTTAAAATTTCCACTTTATTAAAAAATTATATTGTCTATAACATGTATTTTTATCGGTTAGAGGTCATATAAAGTAAAATATGGCATTTAAATACCATATTAACTTTTGTATGGTATATATTCAATCTTACTATTATTTTTTCATGACCATAGTTTCATAATGACAATATTAGTTTCTAGAAAGTGGAAGGTGTTAGATTCTAACATAGATACTACTTTAATTCAACTTAAATTTAAATATATTTTTGATTTCGTTTTTTTTTTTAAACGGCGAACTTAGATACACTTTAAACAATTAAACCCACTATTAAATCTTACATCAATTTTCATCATGAAACTAGAATATTCAATCACTTAAATTTTATTATTTATATTACACTTATTGATACACGAGATACAAGTCGGGTTAAAAAACTTTAACTAACTTGTGGTTTTCTTGTTTTAAGGGGATAGTTTGATGGTAATTAAAGTGATATGTCTTAGTGTCTTACAATTAAAAAAAAGTTCTTTTATACAATTAATCAAAGTATTTAAGGATTGCACTATGCCAAGCCCCCGTCTCCTTCCTCTCCTCTCAACAATGGCGCAGCTACTAGGGGGGGGGGGGGGCGTCCGACCCCCCGAATTTTTTTTTGCGATGTACGGGGTATATAATTTTCGTGTAGAAAATTTTCGATATACTCCTGTTTCCCCCCCCCCCCCCCCCTTTCAAAAATTACCCAAAAATTGGCGTTAGGGGAAAAAAAAAATTAGATCCCGACCCTCACTTCAAAATTTCTAGCTTCGCCACTGCCTCTCAAGCCCCTCCGATAGAGTGTTCCTACCCATTAGCACCGCGGGTGTGACTTACAAAGGTTCACCAACAATAGTGTTAAAGAGGGGAAACAATGAAGAAACCGCAAAAGAGATATCTTTTTGATCTTATACAGCTTGAGAAAAATCAACTAGATACCCATTTTGTGATTTTCAAACGCGAATAATTCTATTCAAAGTAGCTCAATGTGCATTTGTCTTTTACCGTGCTTTCTTTTTATGTAAAGTTGTATACTATTTTACATAACTACTATAATCAATTAATTTATCTCAAACACATTAGAAAACTAATATATACAAGAAAAACACCGTCTTAATTCACAAATGGAAAATCAAAGTATTAGCCTTTGAACTTTCAAAACTAGAATGTGGTGGTTGACTACGTGGCGGCTCAAATATACCTTTTCTCGTTTTTTTTTTCTTTTTTCTTTCTTTAATCCCGGTTTAGGGTGGAATAAATGGGTCAAAAGTTTTACCGTATATATTCAGTATATATTAATTTGTAACAAGGGATTTGCTTTATTTTCTTTGAATTTCACTTTTCTTTCTTTGTTGCGTGTGCCTATTTTTATACGTTATCGGATCAAGTTCAATGTATGTTATCATATCTTTTATTTCGTTTGGACTTGTGATCTCATTATGCCATTATTTTTTATTTTAAAAAACTATTAAAAATATATTTCATAAGTTTAGAAGGAAATAAAAGAAAAACGGATAACAAGTTGCTTTGTTAATCCTTTTTATAGCAAATTCAAGACGTTTAAAAACTAAATATATAGATCTTGATGTTATAACATTATTGTGCATGACCCGTTGGACCCTGTCAAGTAGCTTAACGGCCTCAGGTTCAAGAAAACCAAAGGTATCAAATGCCAATGGTAGAAATGCGTTGTCAAGACACGCCTTCTCGTGTTTGGCTACTTTGTATGAAGCAGCTTTTAAAGTAGTCTGAAATGTCGTGAAAGACTGCACCCTAACCTCACGAGAAGAGAAATCCAAGTTAGATCCACACATGCATGCCCCCCCCCCCCCCCCCCCAAATCCATCCAAAGAGCAAGATGTTAGTTGTTCAACCCTAGGAACTCTCTAAAATGTATTGCATGCTCCCCAAACGAATCCAAACATGTCTTGCGACAAACAGGGGCATATCTAATTAATAGGAAATAGGAGGTGATTGGGGTCGAAGTTCCGACCAAATAAGATGAGTAGATTGTACTCGGGATCTTATTACCTTAGGGCTAGCTAGGGCAATCAAGGGTTGTCGAACCATGAAAAGTTTATGGTCGGTGCAGCTAATCACTTGATTAATTAACTAAACTAAGTAATAAGAAAAATGATGATTGGTTTAATTTGAATTAAGCTAAATTGAAAGCAAACACAACAAGAAAAGTAAATTATGTAAACAATGATTGGAAAATAAATCATTCCTAGGGTTCAGGTATTGTGATTAATTATGCAACCTAATTGTAGGTGAATCTCGAAGAGGTACATAGACATAACCCACTAATTTTATGAAAGGGACTTTAACAAGCAAAGTAATCCGGCCACACTACAAGACAAGAACTTAATCGCGACCAATTGTGTGTGCTAATGTTGCTACGCTAAAATCAAATTCAAATAATAATTCAATATGTATTGTCTATTGACTAACAAGTACTTAAACCTATTTCGTGATACAAAAAAATTGAATTAGTAAATAAATCACTCTCAATTTAAAACAATAAACACGTTTAAATCATACAATGCTAACAAGACAGCAGAATAACATAATTCAATTCAAGATTTGCTTACAACTAAACATAAAAAATATAAAAACCCTAGCCCCGGGGTGATCTTGAGAAGATTAGCCTCGCATTGCGTTCTTGATCAATGATTCAATCTTCAATTGCATCGTTGATTGGAAGAATCGATGAAACCGGGTGTTTTCCTCGCGTTCCGGAGCTCTAAATTCGTCAAAAAAGACTATCAAAAGTCCGCAATGCGTAACTCTAATGGTTAGTTTTTTTTGGAAACGGCCAATAAATTAAGAAAACGCTCTAGCAAGGAACTAGAGGAAGGAAATTACAAACCATGAAAAGGAAAATTACACCAATCTCCCCATCGGATAGAATTTAATCTCCCCCTATTAGAGATCCATAAGTACGACACCGATTTTATATTATCAAAAACAAAGTCCGGCCTTTCCACCTTGTTGTTGAAAATGCGATTATTTCGCGCTTTCCAAATGCACCAAATGGAAGAAAGAATGATGCCAAGGAGAACTTTCTTAGCTTTGTAAGTCCCTTCCCAAGACTGATGCATAGTGATAGCTTCGCCGACCGACGACAACGAGCACAAGGAAGAGCGACACCAACTTCCAACCTTACTCCATATCTCTTTCACCCACAAACATTGAAACAAAAGATGATCCGTAGTCTCCTCAGAGGTAAGACACGCAGGGCAATACACCTCCTCCGAGCCTCCTCTCGACGCCAAACCAACCTTTGATGGGATTCTACCCGACGCCGCCCTCCACACAAAGGCATTCACTTTGAGGGGAATCCACGAGAGCCATGAAAATTTAGGACCAAACACCCCTAGAAGCCCCTGTTGAATATTTTTCCGGACTGTTGCCGCCGAGTACGAGCCATCCACAAGCCTTCCCCAGCCCCATTTGTCTTCCGCCTGACTTAAAACAACCCCCTCCACCAAAGCTTTAAGAATTGTCAAGTCTTCCAAAGTATCCAAACATGAGACCCCATTAACCCACTGCTCATTCAAAACACAAAATTCCCCCTCATCAACAATCTGTGAGCAACCAAACAGTCCTTTACGTTCTCTTTTTTGAATAAATCAGGAAGAAAAAACTTTAAAGGCCCTATCCCCAACCAATTATCCGCCCAGAATCGGATGCACAAACCGTTGCCCAATCGACATCGCAGCCCGTCACTGACCCTAAGACCAAGAACTTGGGCTTCCCCGTAAGCCTTTAGGACGTTTACCCAACCCCCACGGATGGACTTACGAAGCGGTAACTCCAAGGCTTTGGATCTACTATAATGGAGAGCTTGGATTACCTTTGCCCAAAGAGAATTTGGACTTGTTTTGAAACGAAAAATCCACTTTAAGAGCAGGCTAAGATTGGAGGCTCTAATTGAACCGATTCCCAATCCCCCAACCTCTTTGTCAGCGGTCATTTTTTTCCAAGATATCCAAGCTATTTTCTTGTTTCCTAAAGCCTCCCCCCATACAAACTTCCTCCTGATGGCTTCCATCGATTTAATCACCGCTAAGGGGGCTTTGAATAAAGACAGGTAATAAGACGGTATGGCCCCAAGAACCGCCTTGGAGAGGGTAATTCTACCCCCAACCGACAGGTTATCCATCTTCCATTTAGACAAACGTTTAGCAATTTTATTCACCAGGGGGGACCAGCTACTAATACGGTTTAGATTCTGGCCAATCGGCACCCCAAGGTAGGTGACCGGGAAGGAGTCTTTTTTACAATTTAGCTTTGACGCCAAATCATAAAGAAAGGGGCTAGAAACTCCAACACCAAAGATAGAGCTCTTCTTAAAATTGATTTTAAGACCGGAAGCCATCGAGAAACATCTCAAAATCCTAGCAAGATTGTGAAAGTTTGTGCAGGAGGCTTCACCTATAAAGAGAGCATCATCGGCATAGAATAAGTGAGATAAACGAGGCCCGTTATTCGGAAGATTTAGACCATGAAAAGCCCCCACCGAACATCCTCTAATAATCAAAACATGAAGAGCCTCCATAACAAGGGTGAAAAGAAAAGGGGAGAGCGGGTCTCCTTGACGGAGCCCCCTTAAATACCATATTTATAAATCTGTTTTGAATTTTCACCAACGAGACCACACTATGCGCTGTGAGGGACGCAATCCCCCCCCCCCCCCAATTCCTCCTCTGATTTACGTCCCACTGTGCAGTTTATTTTTTCCATTCCCATTGTCATCATGTGTCGCGAAGAACCCCTGGCACAACCTTCGTGTGTCGCCAAAGTCCTAGGACAAATTTTCTCTTCTCTTCTTTTATTTCATGCTTCACGTCTCAACCATCCTCATCCTAACCGCTTCATGGTTACTGAAAATCAACCAAGATACTTCCTTTATACATACTTCCTTTACGTTCCACGTACTTGAAATCAATCATGAACGCAAAATAACCACATTCCAAACACTAAACAACATAATAACATATAATTAAACATAATTATACATAATCAAACACCCTCTCGTTAGGGGGTCATTAGACGGTATTTGAGGATAGTACGGTACTCCACCAGTGACATATGCTGATCTAACCTATCTATAGGATAGCAAAGAGAAAATCTTGAGCCTGTGGTGCTTATATAGACACTTAAAAATGGTTCTTTTGTCTTGTAGACATGTCAACGTATACTTCCATATCCTGCACACTAAAAATGGCACTCGTCAATGCATATTGGGTTTTCGGGGCGTATCACGAATACAAGCCAAAGCGCAAGCTTAATCATAATCCATACTTTATATACCATTGTTTCGTAAGATATGGTCTTGTAACACCTAATATTGGGTGCTCGATGCCACAAAGGCATAAGATGAAGTCTCAACTGTCGAATACAACCATAAACCCCCAGACCTAATAGGTAAGGAAGCATGTTGTCATTGGAGGTCTCCAAAGAAAGGACCTACACAAACCACAATGTCCTCAATCGTCTTATGTAAATATTTGTCAAAGAATAACGCAACCTCCTCCACGTAAACAGGTTAGCAGATCCTCAAACCAAAGGAAGTTTGCCACTAATAGATAAGAAGTTATAATTAATTAATCTAATTACCGTATATATTTGTCAAGAACCATGGATCAGACACAATCCACCCAAACCTTTGTGTATTCCCAAATTAAACACGAGTACAAAGTTTACAGAACAGACAAACGATGAAATGCAAATACTTTTGAAACTCACAACACTCGGTCAATAATTAAATTGTAATAATATATATTTTTTTAATAAAAGTGTGGTTTTATAATATTCATTAATATAGAATTATTATTGTTTTCACTTTTGACATTGTGTTTTTAACCCTGAGTGGTTTATAACTATGGTTGAGTATGGATGTTCATCGGATGGATATCGGTTAATTTGATTTAATTTATTCGGATATTGATTTTTTTTGGCATATCGGAAATCCGAATCAATCTGACTTGAGGACTACTTCTCCAACTGATCCGAATTCAATTTGGACCGGGTTCGGTTATATCCAAATAAATCGGTTTCATCTGTATAACAAAAAAAAATTTGTTTATCTTCACAATATAAAGACACTACAAAAAATTAGACTAGTAGGGACGACCTAAGAAGCCCTTTTTGCGACGACATATCTTCGCAAAAAGTTTTTGTGACGACATCTCGCCTCCAAAAAGATTATCCTAACTAAAATTTTAAAAAACTGTTAAAGACGCATGTCGTCGTTATTTCTTTGGTTATAGCGACGAGCAAAGTCGTCTCTAATAATATCGTCGCAATTGATGTGATTTCTTGTAGTGAGAACACTCAGTGTTATTAGTGAAGTTTAAGGACTATCTTACAAAACGTACAAACCTAAATAACAAAATTTGTAATTCAGTCAAAACTCTATCTTATATATATAATAATCTTTTAAGTTTATATATTATTTCTTTAACATTTGAATTACTAATGTAATTGATTTTATTAATCTTTGATATTGTTGAATACTTGATGTATACTTTTTATTTGTGTTCTATTATGTCGTTCATTTATGTTTATTTGTGCTCGTTTAAATTTATTTACGTTCATGAACTGTTTATTTACATTTTAATGAACGAAAATGAAAAAAAAACGAAAATATTCATTTTCTTAATAAGCGAACATGAACATAAAAAATATGTTCGACTCATGTTCGTGTTTAGTAAAAGTTAAATAAACGAACATGAACATGCCTACATTAATCATAATTAATCGTATTTGTTCGATTCGTTTAGAGTACAAATTACAATGTATTGCAAGAGCTAATCTTTGACCTATTATTTAGGTTTGGATTTAAATGATATTTAAATGCCATTAAAAATGATATTTAAATAAACTAGCGGGAGTGGTGATGACTGGGTCTTGATATGCTGAATGCTGATCTTTTAAACACATTCTCATGATTTCAGTTGAATAAAAATTAGATTGTATTTGACTGTTCCATTACGTTTTTATTGTTACTTAATCCATTTCCTATTATTTATGTAATGATACATAATCAAGTAGCTAGTAATATCGTGGTGAGAGTCAAGATCAGGGAATTGAAACTGTGTGATATTACATTGTTTAGAACTTTAGATGCAAAATTAGGGATTACAACGTGCTAGATATCATCTAATATCTTACAGATATTAACCTAGTATATTTAGTTATACTGGTCTCATGTTCGGTATTGTACCCGAATATCCATCTCTATTAATTACACGTTTTAAATGTTTCGAGTTTTATGTCTGTTTGTCATTCCGCCTATTCTAACTTTGTCAAGATATATGATTAGAAATAACATTTTATATGATATATACGTGCATGTATTATTTGTACTATAGACTATTGTAATTGTGAACTTCTTCGCTACAGTAACTTCAAGGCCACGTGGCAACCTTAAAAAAATATTCAGTTTTTTAAAATGTTTTTCTTGATGTAAGTTTAATTTTACACCGTTGATTCTAAGTGTTTAATTTTTTGTAGTTCGCGTGACAGTTTTTATTATTTTTATATATTTATATAGTTTGTATTGTTTTGAGGTATATCAAGGTTTGGCTAGTCTCTCCAAGTTCACATTTTTGTTGAAAGAACTTTTTTTTTTGTAAATAAATCATTTTTAAAGCATTTCATGAGTTTTAGTTTTACATTATTGCTATAGTTATCTAATTTTTTTAGTGTTATATTTAACTATGTCTTTATTTTAAAGTTGTTGCATAATCTTTTTGTATTTTCATTTTTTACGTTATATTTTGATAATGCTACTGTTTTATGTACCCGCGTTATCCTCGCTGCAACATGCGAATACTAAAATGACGTTTGAATACAATTTGTGATGTCTTAATTAAAAGTGCAAACGTAGGTACATTTTGCATCTTTGGTAAGTCTTTTATCTTTACAAATTGTTCAAAAATATTAATCGCGTTATCCTCGCTGCAACATGCGAATACTAAAATGACGTTTGAATACAATTTGTGATGTCTTAATTAAAAGTGCAAACGTAGGTACATTTTGCATCTTTGGTAAGTCTTTTATCTTTACAAATTGTTCAAAAAAATTAATCATACCATCTTTGATTCATTCCTACTTGCCTGAAACTTCTCCTTTGACAACTATGCATCCTATTCCTTATATATACGACTTTTTGTGTCATCATTATGCAAACCCATTAACATTTTGATATTAGATGCACAATAAGTTAATTCGTTCTTGCATCATAATATTTTAATATTTGTATTTGATGAATAATTTAGCCGTTTAAAAAAATATGTAAATATTTGTTAAAGGTAAAAGTTTAGGTGTTCATAAATGTGTATTGCTCAATTAATATGAAACGTTAATTGTGTTTGTTGTTTTATAGGTATTCATACGTAGTAGATGGGTTAGCGGTGAGAGTGGGACAACTGAGAGGTACCACCCCAACCATCGATTTTAAAGGAGCATGATTGAGTTTCGATCAGCTTAATCAGCCGATCATAGGCTTCTCGATATCAATTGGATGGTTTGCTGTTAATATTATGTTATTATATCTATATAACTAAGTAACTAGGGAAATAGTAAGTTAAAAAAAATACAATTTTTAAAGAAAATACTGAAAATAAATAAATCCATTTAAAATTATATTCATTCAAACTTAGAGTTAATTACAAGTGAATTATAAATTTTGTCTTTTAGGTTTGATAAAAAAAAATTATTTTACGTAAAAAAGATAATTCATTTGATTTTAAGTGTGACATCTTGTTGATTTGCCATGTTGGGCCTGGGCTTAGTTTTGCACTTTTGCTTTCAACCTTTGGAAGCCATAACCCATAATATGAAAACAAAAAAACAAGCAGAGGTGTAAAAACCAAACCTGATTCGGTACTTAAAACTGATCCAGAAATCGGTTTGAATTCGATCCAATTTGTCATTTTGGAAACAGTTTAGGTTAATATATTTCTAATTAGGTTCGAGCGAAACAGAAACGTTGAATTGTGTTTTGAAACCGATCAATACACGGGTTAATTATAATTATGATATTCGAAGTTTGAGGTAAAATTTCCATCATGATGAGGATGAAGTCATAAGTCCGGTTCATAGGTCGAGCAATGTCCCTTTTGACCCAGGAGTTGTTAGTATGAACATATAACTCTAGGACAAGTGTTTTTAAAGACCGAGAGTATGGTGCAGGAGAATCCGGTTTTGTACGGAGTTGAGTTGACCGTTTGCACGTTGGCGTTGCCCTATAACTATGATGGACTTACATATTCACACTAGATAAATACAATTGTTAACAACCTGTTCCATTACCTGATACGGATCTGGTGATCCGTATTCGGATCCGATTTGTAACCCAGAGAATCCAAACCCAATTGGGTTTCTTGATTCCTAATCTGTCTTTTATTTGATTATATATATTTTATTATTTGGAAGTTTTCTAGTTTGATTCGGTTTCCTTTTTATTTATTTGTCTATTTATGCACCATTGTATCTCGTAATTTAGGGAGTTGGTTATTGAATAAAGAAAAGTCTTTTCTTGTTGAACAGGTTTTGTTCAATCGATAGTTCTGGTTGGCCGGATATCACAACCGTCGACGGTTCTTGGTTGACCAAGGTCGTTGCCGCTAGATTTAACCTAGGTTATCTTCACCCGCTTATACGAATCCGTATCATTACCATTTTCTTTTAGAACATCGTTCGGGTTTCGATTTTCACTTAACCATCAAAGTGGTTTAAACGGGTCGGTTCGGCTAACCCACTAGTAGTTGAAAGTTAAAACAGATCGTTAGCCCAAAATCTACACCTTGTGATGGGCCGAAAAGGACCCGATAACGTTGTCCTCTTCGACATTTTCTTGTTGCATCCAAAATGTACTCAGAACCCACTAAGTCACAGGAGCGGAGCTTTCTCCAATGGCGTCATCTCCATTCTCCAACCCCTCACCAATTAACCATCACCCTCCCCAATTCCAATCCTCATCGATCATCAATTCTTCTAATTTCAGAGGAAAATGTGACAAATCTCAAGTCAATTTGCAAGAATAACAACAGAGGAAAACCCTAGAAATCGAGGTAATAAGAATTATCTTTATATCTTCACTTTCTGATTGCTCAGCGTTTACCATGATTTTGTTTAGTGAATTTTTAAGCTTTTGATGCCTACCATTTTATATGCACGCCATGTGTTTGTTAAAATGTGCCTGTTGAAACAATCTGTTAGTGTACTGTACTGATCGCATTTGTTTACAATATTCCTGCCAAATTGAACCAAGGCATGCATGCTGGGCTAAACTTGAAAGAGATAGAAACTGCTGTGCTGGATTTGAAGAGGGGAAAGAGGGTTCTCTGGAATCCTGCTTGAAAGAAAGAGATTTGAACAATCTATCAGGAAGAGAAATTGATCAAGGTACAAGCTTTATATCAATAAATAAGATTTGAACTTGTGATTTATTTAAATTAGCTTTTAGATTAGTTGGTTAATAGTTAGTTAGTTAGTTGGTTTTAGTCAAAGTTTGTTGACTGCATGTATTTAGTTCATGTAAATCGTTCAATGAAGGTTAACGATTTTCCCCAATTCGATTTCTCTCTCTCATCTTTCTCTCTCTAGAATAAGATGGTATCAGAGCAGAATTGAGCTCCGATCATCGTTTCCGATCACCCTGTTCATTTCTCCGATCAAATTCTCTGTTTCAATTCCTTCATTTTCTTGTCAATCGTCATTATGACCTCGAATTCTGCTTCAACCATTACTGATTCGTCTCCGATGTACCTTCATCCTTCGGATCATCCAGGTCTTCTTCTGGTGTCAAAATCATTCGATGGCAGTGGATTTGCTGCTTGGAAACGCGCGATGACTATCGCTTTACAAGCGAAGAACAAATTCTCATTTGTTGATGGAACAGAAATTGCTCCTACTGATGAGATTCTTCTGGCACAGTGGAAACGCTGCAACAATATGGTAATATCCTGGATCCTCAATACTTTGTCTAGAGATATTTCTGAAAGTGTTTTATACACTGAAACTGCACACAATCTCTGGAATGAGTTGAATGATCGTTTTGGAAAAGCTAGTGGTGCAAAACTCTACCAGTTACATAAAAGTTTGTGTGAAATTTCTCAAGGTGCTAATGACATAGCTACCTATTTCACCAAAATTAAAGGAATATGGGATGAGTTGAATGCCTCTGTTGAAATTCCTAAATGTACATGTGCTGCTTCCACTGTTTTTGCCAAAAATCAGCAAGATCAACGTTTAGTTCAATTTCTCATGGGATTGAATCCTAGTTATGATAATCCTAGAGGTAGTATATTGATGATGAAGCCTCTTCCTTCTATCAGTGAAGCATATGCTCTTTTAGTTCAAGATGAAAAACAAAGAGAAATACATTCTACTATTTCATTCCATTCTGATTCATCTGCTGCTATGCATGTTAATAATCAGACTAATGCAGGAAGATATGATCACAAGAAAGGAATTATTTGTTCACATTGTAACAAAACTGGACATACAGCTAACAAATGCTACAGATTAGTTGGATTTCCAAAAGATTTCAAGTTCACTAAGTCCAAGAGATTTTCTGCTAATGCTTCTGCATTTGAACAAGAATTTTCTGATGGTAAAACTCAATCATCTCCTTCTTTGTCTACTGATCAAATTACTGAGTTGTTACAGATTTTACAAAAGTCATATTTGGACAAGTCTTCTGATGGCATTTCTCAGCCTCAAACCATAAGCCATGCCAACTTTGCAGGTATAATGGCATGCTCTTCTCTTACTTTTAAATCTCAATGGATAATTGACACAGGGGCTAGTGATCATATGTGTTATGATGAATCACTATTGACTAATATCAAGCCCCTTGTACATCCTATCTCTATTGGCCTACCAAATGGTATAGTAATTCATGTTACAAAATCTGGTACTATGCATCTTACTCCTGATCTTGCTTTAACTCATGTTCTCATTGTTCCCCAGTTTAAACATAATCTCCTTTCTGTTCCAAGGTTATGTCATGATACTCAAGGCATAGTTTATTTTACTAATAAACAATGTATCTTGCAGGCCCTTTCAGTGAAGAAGCCACTGGTTCTTGGTGAACTTCTTCATGGGCTTTATCTCACAAATGGCCTCTCATTTCCTGCTTTTTCCAATAAAATTTTGCTGAATTCTGATTTGTCTTGTAATGCCACTGTTTCTAGTACTGTTTGGCATCATAGATTAGGACATTTACCACTTTACAAGTTGAAACAGTTATCTGTATTGTCTGATTCAACTTTGGATTCTCTTTTATCATGTGATATTTGTCCTAAGGCACGTCAACATCGTTTACCTTTTCCTCATAGTACTTCTTGTACATCACATCCTTTTGAGCTTGTACACATTGATACATGGGGACCCTATTGTGTACCAACCTACAATGGTTTTAAATATTTTATTACTATTGTAGATGACTTTAGTAGAGCTACATGGACCCACTTGTTGACTACTAAAAGTAATGCTTTTTCTATCTTACAAAGCTTTATTGAAATGGTGGAAACTCAGTTTAGTACCAAAGTTAAAAGCATAAGATCTGATAATGCTTTTGAACTTGGATCTGGTACTATTCAAAAGCAATATTTTTTAAGCAAAGGCATTCTTCATCAGACTTGTTGTCCTGGGGTCCCTCAACAAAATGGTGTAGTTGAGCGTAAGCATAAACATCTTTTGGAGACTGCTCGTGCTTTACTCTTTCAATCAAAGCTTCCTGTCAAGTTTTGGGGTGAATGTCTTTTGACTGCAACTTATCTGATTAACCTTTTTCCCACCAAACTCCTTCAACATAAAACTCCTTTTGAG
This sequence comes from Deinandra increscens subsp. villosa, assembly GCA_039602395.1. Classification (NCBI taxonomy): domain Eukaryota; kingdom Viridiplantae; phylum Streptophyta; class Magnoliopsida; order Asterales; family Asteraceae; genus Deinandra; species Deinandra increscens. Next base: position 21,151,527 of record JBCNJP010000027.1, read on the forward strand.
ATCTTGTTTCACAAATCTCCTTCTTATGCTCACTTAAGGAGTTTTGGTTGTCTTTGCTTTGCTGCTTCTTCCAAACCAGGTAGAACAAAGTTTGATCCTCGTGCTATCCCTTGTTTGTTTATTGGATATCCGGTTGGACAGAAAGGTTACAAGCTTTACAATCTTGCCACTCATTCCATCTTTGTCTCTAGGGATGTGGTATTTCATGAGACCATTTTCCCTTCCTTACAAACTTCTGCTTCATCTTCATTCTTTCCTCCTACCTCTTCTTCATTTCCTTTTGAAGACTCTCCTACATCTCCTCCTGTTTCTTCTTCAATTCCTCATGCTTCATCCTCCATTCCTTCTACCTCTTCTTCCAATCCTTCTTCTAGTTCTACTGAATCTTCTCTTCGAAGATCTTCTAGAACTTCCAACCCTCCTGCCTATCTTAATGATTTTGTTTGTTGTGCTTCTTCTATTTCCATTGATTCCTGTCCTCATACTCTTACCAATCTCTGCACTTCCATTCATTCTTGTTCTTTTCATGATCTTTCTCCTCAATTGCAGTCTTTTGTAGCTGCAGTTGATCTCCTTTCTGAACCTACCTCATATTCCCAAGCTGCTAAGTATCCTGCATGGCAAGAAGCCATGAACAAAGAATTTGCTGCTCTTGAGGCTAATCATACTTGGGATATTGTCCCTACTCCTACTTCTAAGAAACCCATTAAATGTAAATGGGTTTACAAGTTGAAATATCATGCTGATGGGTCTTTAGAAAGGTGTAAAGCTCGGTTAGTAGTTAGAGGTGACACTCAACAAGCTGGTCTTGACTATACCGAGACTTTTTCTCCTGTGGTTAAGATGACCACCATTAGATCCTTAATTGCTGTTGCTACAAAGAAGCACTGGTCTTTGTTTCAACTTGATGTGAACAATGCATTTTTGCATGGTGATCTTGACGAGGAAATTTATATGAATGCTCCTCAAGGCATGTCCATTGCTCCTGGTCATTGTTTGCAACTCAAGAAATCTCTTTATGGGTTAAAACAAGCCTCCAGACAATGGTATGGGAAGCTTTCTGATTCCCTTAAATCCAAAGGTTATGTTCGTTCTTCCAATGATCACTCTTTATTTTTCAAATCAATGGGGACTTCTGTTGTGTTTGTTGCTGTGTATGTTGATGATATCCTCGTTACTGGTGATCATCTTCAAGAGATTCAAGACCTCAAAGTTTTTCTTGATACTACTTTCAAAATAAAGGACTTGGGTACCCTCAATTATTTTCTTGGAATTGAGGTTTTGCCTCTTTCAAATGGTGTTCTCATGACCCAACGAAAATTTGCTTCTGATTTGCTTAAAGAATTCGAGATCACTTCTTCATACAATACTAAGTCTCCCTTGCCACCAAATCTGCAACTCAAAGTTCATGAAGGATCTTTGGTGCCTGATCCTTTATCCTATAGAAGATTGGTGGGCAAACTCAACTATCTTACACATACTCGTCCAGATTTGGCTTTTGCAGTTCAGTTTTTAAGCCAATTCATGCAAGATCCTCGTATGCCACATTGGGATGCCGCTGTTCATACTTTGCATTATGTTCATGGCACTGTTTCTCAAGGCTTATTTTTTAATGATACTCCTGATTTCACTCTTCAAGCTCACTGTGATTCTGATTGGGGATCTTGTCCTAATACACGTCGATCGGTCAGTGGGTTTTATGTGTCTCTAGGCAACAGTCCTATTTCCTGGAAATCAAAGAAACAAGCTACTGTTTCTTTAAGTTCTGCAGAGGCTGAGTATCGGTCTCTTCGACGTGTTACTGCAGAGATTGCTTGGTTGACCCGTTTGTTGGTTGATTTCCGCGTTCCTGAAGTTACTCCGATTGATATTAAATGCGATAGTCAAGCGGCTATACACATTGCTAAAAATCCCGTGTTCCATGAACGAACAAAGCATATTGAGCTCGACTGCCATTTTGTACGCGAAAAGTTGCATGATGGATTGATCTCCTTAACGCATACTCCGTCTGCTACTCAACTAGCTGACTTTTTGACTAAAAGCTTGCCCTCTTCCCAACATCAGCTTCTTTTGTCCAAGTTAGGTGCTTTACAGCCACCAACTTGAGGGGGGGTGTGATTTATTTAAATTAGCTTTTAGATTAGTTGGTTAATAGTTAGTTAGTTAGTTGGTTTTAGTCAAAGTTTGTTGACTGCATGTATTTAGTTCATGTAAATCGTTCAATGAAGGTTAACGATTTTCCCCAATTCGATTTCTCTCTCTCATCTTTCTCTCTCTAGAATAAGAGAACTGTGTATTATACATGTGCATTGCTAGAACTTTATTGTAAGGGCATACACAATCAGATATGGGCTCAAATTCCTACTGAAGTATCACCTTACATCATTGCATATTTGTAGGCATCTTGCATATTTTAAAGCCCCCTTTATTTTCTGTTTGTTAACATACTTTTATTAACAGAATAGTTTTTAACTTTTTATACTTTATTTTAGAATTGATTTTTATTGGACCGTTACTATACTAATTTCCTTTAATTCTTTGAATTTTCCTTTAGTTTTAAAAGTGTCTTTTATGGCATTATCTTAAACACTTGGCAGAATAATGACCATTTAAAAGATGGGTGGTCCCAAGGGGATAGCTTGGTGATAAAGTGGTGGCTTTAATCAAAAGGGTTGTGGGTTCAAATCTTACTAAATACAGGTATACAGATTTAGCCGTCTAAAAAAAAAAGATGGGTGAGAAATTTAGCATACTGATATGTTCTAGACGGCATGTTTGATTTTTTAAAATTGTTCAGTGGCAAATAATTAAAGTTCTTTTAAAAGAGTAGTACCTTTCCATTATTCCATATATTTTAGATGTCAATTTGCTCTTTTGTCCTCAACTTTACATCAAAGAAATTTGGTCATCAGAAGGTAAAGGTTGCTTTCTCTCAAGTACATTATAATGACTATAGGTGTTTACCGCATAGTTATTAAATGCGATCGCTTTTGACGCCTAGGCGCAAATTCCAGGGGATAGCGCAATAATTGTGCTTACGCTTCCTATGTAATTAAGCCGCCCAACTGTTTAATTAGTTGTTCTAAGGCTATTCGTAATGGGGCGTTTTTGGGCTCCATAACGCCCCTTATAACGCCCCGCCCCACTACGCTTAGGCGTTATGGGGCGTTATAGACGAAAAAAAATTCTCGGGCGTTAGCCAGGTAACGCCGAGAGAGGAGAGAAATCAAATGATTGTGGGGCGTTATGGGGGCATTATCCACTACACCATAAAGCCCCATAAAGCCCATTGTCCAGTCACCGTCCACATGGCGGATAATGCCCCATTCGGGGCCTTATGGGGCCTTATCCATTACGGGTAGCCTAACTGCATAATTGAAAAAATATTGCTAGTTAATACTTTATTTTAATTTTTTTTTCTCGTCAAGTATCTATTTATCTACATATTTATTTGCTTTATTTTGATTTTATTTTTTTATTTAATTTAATTGTACTTGTATTCATATTAATTTTGTATCTTTCTGTTTATCTATGTATCTATTTTTTACGTTTACTGTTATTTTTTATTACTTTTAGATTCCTGTATGTATATTAGTTTTTATTTTTATTTTTATCTTTATTTATTATTTTTTATGATATATATATTTTGCTTTCCCTCCGCACCCTTCTCGAGTTCCGATGTTTAGTTTCCTTATGTTTCGGAGCTGGAGGGTCTCTCTGGAAGGAGTCTCTCTATCCATTGTGGTAGGGGTAAGGTTTGCCTACATCTAACCCTCCCCAGACCCTGCTCATAGTATCTCAATGCTATTTGTGGGATTTACTGGGTACGGTTGTTTTTGTTGTTGTTGCAATGGTTTTATGCTATATAAGGGCATAAGGCTTCCTGAAACCAACAGAAATCACAACTCATATATTCAAATTGTTTAACCCAACTGTTTTCTTGTAGATTCGAACTGTGCAAGACTGCAAGGAAGAATGGCCTCTGATGTTGGACCTTCGGCATACAGGAAAACAAATCCCTGATGGAAGTATAACTTTCTGGCAAATCCAAATGACAACAACACAGTTACTTGTAAATTCTTCCTAAAAGTTAGCAAAGGAGGTATTTTAGAGCAAAACTATATCAAATAGGAGGTGACAAAAATGTGAAAGATTGTACAAAGTGTCCAGAATTGGTGAAAGAAGAGTTGAAGGCATATATTATGAAGCAGAAAGCAAAAAAAAACTAATAAGCGCTTGCATGATGTGGATAATGAACAAGAGTTACAAGAAGATGATAAGGTAATGGAGATACCTAATCACCAAAACAAGAGGAAGAATACTAATGTAAAGGGGTCATTAGATATCTATATGACTGGTATGTTTAATCTTTCTTTTCTGTTTTTATGATTTTAATTTCTGGTATGTTTATGTTTCTAGGCAGAGGCAAAAGTGTTCAAACAAGCATAAATGAAGCTTGTGAGAAAGATATTAGAGGCAAAACCATAGTTATCAAGAAGCATAGGGTCTTCCTAGGGCCTAGGCAATAGGTGCAAAAAAACGTGGGCCTGAAAAAAAAGAACGATCTTAAATAAATAAAAAACATCTAATATAAAGTTCACCCAAAATTCAAAAACTTATAATATAAAGTTCACTCAAAATTCAAAAACATATAATATAAAGTTCATTCAAAATTCAAGGTGACAGAATTGTGAAAGATTTTACGAAGTGTCCAGAAGAGGTGAAAAAGAGTTAGATGGCATATTAGAAAGCAAAAAAACTAAAAATGCTTATGAATCGGCACGATTCAAAAATGTCATATGACCCAATCTCTTTGAGTGACTAGATGATAACAATGAGTAGCTGAACGGGAAGATGGATAATAAGCGAGTTTTCAACGATGATGGAAATTTAACATGGAATGTTGTAGGAGAGGCAAGTGGAGCCGGAGAGGGTAGGACAACAAGATCTTCAAAGCCTTCTAGTTCAAGAACTTTGATTGATGAAGACTATGAGGAAGAGCAAATGGAGGAAGCTGAAAATCGAATTGAAGTGGATAACATATCTGATGATTATGAATGATAACACAATTGAATTTTGAATGTATTTTGAAATTTGGATGAACATTATTTTATATATTTTTGGATTTTGGATGAACTTTATATTATATGTTTTTTTTAAGATCGTTTTTTTTCCTTCAGGCCTATACTTTTTTTGCGCCTATCGCTTAGGCTTGCGCCTTTGATAACTATGTTCACAGCCCCCTTCGACCAATTTTTGTGAAAAATCTGGACCAAACAACTAACTACAGCATCAGAAACAGAAATCCAATCGAGTAGGTTGGGTTGACCGGACCAGCCAAAGACAGTTTAGTTTCAAGTTTGAGGTTGACCGGACCAGCCAAAGAAAGTTTAGTTTCAAGTTTGAACGGCCATTTTTATAAAACAAACATACCTAGTAAAACGCTCATCCTTTAGGTTGATAAGATGGTACATAAATATCATCGGTATATGCATAATTTCATATTCCAAACTTGACAAAAAAAAAATAACAATAAAAAAAAACGGTTTAACTGCACGTTTCAAGTTCCAAACTATCTGCTAAACCGTTACCCGTGTTGCCAGGCCGAAAGAGATGGGTCAAACCTTCAGTTGCCAAGAAACCTGGACCGTGCGGATGAATACTTTGGCAAGAAACGAGCGGCTGCAGCTTCTAATGAGTCACCCTAAACACCTTCTACTACTTAGAACCACACAACGCTTGAGAATTGATGTAAAGCAACACTAGCTAATTCATATTCTGTTTGTCCAGAATCATTTTATCATGAAGAATCTAAAGATATTGTATTCTTAATTCTTGGAGGCTCTTTATTTGCCCATACCATGATTTTGAATTCTTGATTTGTTTGACGTTTCGTATAAATATGAAAATACGATGCCTGACAACTTTAGTGTTTATTCTTCGTCTCTTATTTATTCTAAGATAAGATGATGGCGACTTCTTGATCTAGTAACGTTATATGTTGAGATATGTTCATTCAAAACAATAAGTTACCGTGAGAATAAAAAGAATATATCTAAATCGTTGAATTTCTTTATTCATGATTTAAGTTTTTAAAGCTTTATACTTCTTTAAAAAAAGTTCTTTTTGTGCACATAAAAAAATGCACTAAATTAGTTTTTTCACAAGTTTTTAAACATATAAATGTTTCTTATACATTTGTACGTAAAATAATCTACACATAAATCACACGCACATATATGTACTAAAATTATTCATATTTTTCTTAATTTCATAAACAAATAAAAATTACATTTATTTATTTTTTTTTATAATTCAAAAAGTTTTTAAGATTCACAAACCGAACGTTAGATTGACTTTCGATGTTCCGGGGTTAAAACAAAATTATTGCCCTGGCCCATATTTTGTTTCGAAGTATTGATTATACCCGTTTAGTTCATAAATAATTTATATGTGTAGTCTGGCCTTATCCTTTTTTAATTAAAAAAAATTATATATTTAGTCAGCACAGGCCAAAAACTATTTAATTAAGTCAAAAACTCATAATTCTTTATAAGTTTTAAAGCACAATTAAAATATAGTTATTAATGTAATTGATTATAAGTTTAGGGGGTTAAATGAAACATTAATTAAAAAAAAATATATTCCAAAACTTGTTTGAACGGGGAAGTGGCCAAAAAAAACCCTCCAACTTGCGCAGCCCCTCCCCATGACCCTCCGTCCCTCCCTGCCTCTCAATCGTCGGTCGGCCGCCGACGCCCTGTTCTCCGGCGACCTTCAATCCTCTGTGTTGCCGCCTGCAGTCGTGTCCTCCGAAGTCCGGCGAGTCGGCGACCTTCACTGCTGCAGGCTCAACTCAAGGCTGCCCTCTTTAGTCCTTAACTCCTTATTGCAATATTGCTTCAAGAAAATCCATTAACTCACTTTGCATTCTGATTGATATGTTTGTTGCCGCTATTGTTGTCCTGGAGGGAATAATGGATGACTTACAACATGCTACTTCTACTCAATGTGCGGATGCTGATGCAGATGCAGCTTACAATTACATGCAATCAAATGAGTTTGTCTTTATTCTTCACTTGATAAAAGAGGTAATGGGAAAAACCGGAACACTTTCTCTACAAATGTTGATCTAAATGATCTAAACACTTTCTCTACAAGTGTTGATCTAAACACTTTCTCAAGAAAATCCATTAACTCACTTTGCATTTAGATCAACAAATGTTGATCTAAAATTTGTTGATCTAAATGATCTCATAAACAATATATGAGATTTTTTTTTCTTAAAGAAGTTACTTATTTTTGTGCTAAGCATAAAATAGAAATGTCGGACATGAATGCTCCATATACTTCTACTCGGTATCGGCCTCGTAAAAAAGATCTTCATGTTACATTTGGACATTATTACCGAGTAGATTTGTTTACAGTCACGTTAAACAAACAATTAGATGAGTTGAATAGTAGATTCACTGAGCAAACGACGAAGTTGTTATCTTCTTGTTGAGAAGTACTATTCTGAAGATTATAATGAGCAGGAAAGTTAAGATATCAGTTGGGTTTATTTAATGTGGATAAAACTCAAAATCCAAGGCTTAGTGGTGTATCAAGTCTTTCTGATCTATGCAAAAGTCTCGTGATAACTAAGAAACTTGAGACGTACTATTTGCTTGATAGAGTGGTTCGACTAATCTTGACACTTTCAGTTTCTACAGCAACAACAGAGAAGGGATTTTCAACAATGAAAATAATAAAGAATCGTCTACGCAATAAGATGTCAGATGACTATCTCGCGAATAGCCTGGTGATTAACGTAGAAAAGAAAATTGCTGAAAAGTTTGATCAAGATTGCATAATCGATGAACTCAAAGATCTTAAAGGTCGTCATGCTGAGTTGTAATCATGTTTTCAGGTAATCATTCTTTCTCTCGCAACATTTAGCTTTTTTATGTGAAACAATTATTTTAATGAACAAACAATTAGATATTTTTGTTTTTTGTTGTATGACCCGACCCAAGTTGAATATCCGACCCAGATACCCATCCCGAACATATAACTCAAGTTTCAAAACCTAGCGATAGCCTAAAAATGTTTGGACCCTTGCCTTCCGGCCCCATACATACTTATATTGATTAAGGTTTTAACCTATAACATCTTCAAATAACCATCTAAAAAGACAAATCTATCTCACCGGCTACCTAACACCGGTAAAACAAAATTATTGTTGATGTAGAAATGGCGCAAATGCACATGGTTATTCGTTGGTAGCTTGGTAGTTTGCCGGTAGGTAGTTGGGTTGTTTCAGTACATAGTGGTTGAGTGTCGTTAATTTTTTTTTTTTTTGAACGGCAAATTTGGATCACTGACGGGGACATTACACCACCCACCCGATCATCTCCAATCCCCATCAGGAGGAAACTCACCACTCGTGAGAAAACCCCCTGGCCCAACTTGTAACCCTCATTTTTATTCATTTTGTTAGGTTGAAACCTGTTTTCACTTTGTTAGGTTGAAACCGGTATGTAGGGGTGAAACTAGAAATTTTTTTGAGGAGGTCCACAATTTTTTTACGGAGTTACTGTTTTTAGATATTGCCGGAGACTTCTTCGAACTGAAATTCCACAGAGACAACAATTAGGACACCTCATGCGATCCGTTAGGTTGAAACCTGTTTTCACTTCCAAGGCAAATAGATCGGGAACATTTGTTTAAATAGAGTTCCATAAATCCAACAATCTAACCAAAAGTATATATTAGGTCCACTACCCACCACACCATGGACCGCTTGTACCATATTGACTCCCCGATCCGTTAGATCAAGGATAGATCTATGAATTGATTTGACGAGTGTAATGCGGCCACCAAAGGCTAGTGTTTTAGCTTTCCACATAGTATGCTTTTCCTTAAAAATATTTATAACTGGATCCCAATGCTACACAAGGTTCATACAAAAATTTAGCACCAATTTGTAATCCCAGATGCTTGAAAGGTAAAGCACCAGCCTTGTAGCCAATTATACTTCACATGTTTGTAGTTTCCTGTCCCGCAACTCCTGTACCAAAGAGGGTGCATTTGGACATATTCACACTGAGACCTGAAATAAGAAAGAAACATCGTAGCAACCTTTGTAAGTTAAAAATATTAGATAGTGTCCACTCTCCCAAAAAGATTACATCATTTGCAAAGAGTAAGTGCAATATTTCTGGACTGTTTGGGGAGCATTTAATACCTTGAACTATACCCATTGAAACCACCTCCATGATAAAACCTGGCAGAGCCTGTATAGCCAAAATAAATAAGAAAGGGGATATATGATCACCTTGACGTAGTCCCTTTTCACAAGTGAGTTCCTGAGTTGGAGACCCATTTACTAAAACATACGCCTTTGATGTGGACACAGTAGCCCATATCCATTTTCTCCATAATGTAGGGAATTACATTTTGATAACGGTTTGTCAGGCCGTTTCAAATCCCCAACTTAGATTAAATTTGTAGTAGTGGAAGTTAGGGTATCGAACCTAGGGAATATGTGGAAATTGATTAATTGACTACTAAATTAAATGAAATTACTGTTTAACCTAAAATTATCTAAGATTGCCACTTAGCTGTTTTGAGTTGTTGAGGTGAGTTAACTAACAAATTAACTAACTTTAAGCTAATGAACTACTGGAACTATCAATTAAGAAAAGCTAACCACTTTTGGATCCTGGTTGGTTACCAATCTAGGCAAAATCTAATTACTTACTAATGACACATAGACATGCCCCCCAATTGCCTCTTTGACCTAATAACCTAAGTTCCTAATGGGCTGATTAGTCATGCCGCAAGAAAGTGCTAGATCATGTCAGGGGACCACTAAAACCCTAGGTTACTAGTTAGATTAAACAGTTTAGCATGCGGGTGTTCAACGGTAGCAAGTATTCCGGAACAACTAATTAAGCAATTGATTAGGAATAGAACAATTTTACCAACCAATCACCAAAAGCGGTTAGTGGTGATTAGCCGGACATAGCTAATAACACAAACGAAGACATAATGAAAAACTGCATTAAATTACTGTACCGAATGATTGAAATCTCTCAAAAAGCTCCAAAACAATGCTCAAAGTCGAAAAACCTAGAGCTCTGGTCGCACACGAATGGAGAGATAAGTCTAATAACTTCACAAACAAGTTTAAATACTAAACCCTAGAAAAAACTTCTGACGACCAATTCGGGGCGTACCGCCCCAAATTGCTTCAATCTGGGCGTACCGCCCGGTTTTCTTCTGCCGGATTCATTCCTAAACCTTAGAGCGTACCGCCCTGAACTCTTCATCTCTGGGCGTACCGCCCAAGTCTTCATTTCAGGAATTTTTCTTCATTTTCTTCTAAATCTTCACTCGTTCTCGCTCAATTCTCGAACCTTGTACCAATCAGCTTCAGGCTTCTTCATAAAACTCCACTTTTAACACGTTAAGCTCACGGTACCTCAAAACACAAAACTAGTGAAAATGCAACGTAATCCAACCATTATTATAAATAAATATGACAAATTAAGCACAATAATGACCACACATTGGACTAACATCACATTTGTCTAAGCACCTTATCAAGAAAGTCCCATGATAGAGAATCAAATGATTTATTAATGTCCACCTTAAAAACCAATCTGACATTTTTGTATTTCTGTAAACAGGACATGATTTCATTCAAAATGAGTGGGCCATCTAAGATGCTCCTATTACTAAGGTAGGTTGTTTGCTCTTCATCAACTAACCGAGAAATCACCCCTTTAAGGTGATTAACGAGGACTGTGGACAAGAGTTTGTTGATAGTACATATGAGGCTGATTGATCTATAATCGCCTAAAGAGTTTGGATCACTAAACTTTGGTATTAGAGTAATGAAAGCGGAAAAACACCCACGAGATATTGTACCGGTAGCGTAGAATATTTTAAACAAGTTGAGAAAGTGGGCTTGAAAACACTCCCAAAACTTCATTCAGAAATTCATGTTGAATTCGTCAGGTCCGGGGCCTTATCCTCATCACATTCTAACAAAGCAACCTTGATTTCTGATAAGAAGAATGGTGCAATCAAGGGAACAACCTCATCATCAGACATGGTGCTCAAATTAGGACAGACAAACAAATGTCTATTAGTGAAGGGTTCATAAAATTTGTTAGAAAAAGAAGTTAAAAACTTCATTCTTGATCATTAGCGGTACATTGCACCAATCACCATTAATATTTAGCCCATTGATGCGATTGTTACTTAGATTTGCATTCACGATATCATGAGATAACTAGTATTTTCATCCCCCTCAATAGCCCATCTTCCCCTTGCTTTTTGTTATAGATCTTTTATTCAAGCCAAAAAAAAAAATAAAAAAAATCCACGACTGTTTTCCTACACACCAGCCTCTGAACCATCTCTTATGTAGTCAAAGGTCGACAATTGAAGATGCTTTCAATGTCTTCAGGTTCCTTTTGGCAAGAGGAGCTGAGAATTACGACGAATTTTATCTTTTGCAATCCAATCCTTAACTCGTCCCTTTACCCATTTGAGTTTAGTTGCAAGGGCAAGGTCAGCCAGCCCCGATATTTAAAAGAATGACATAATTCTAGAACAAAGAAAAGAAACTCTGGCCTGTCTAACCAACAGTTAAAGACTTGGAAATGGATGGCCCCAAAATCCAATTAAATTAGTATTTTTGTCTAATTAATTGATAGTTCATTATTGTTGTTTATTTCATTTGTGGGCTGGAGCTAAGCTAGATGAGCTTGTAGATGGAATTGGGCTTGTAGTTGATTCGGGTGCTGGATCGTTGGGTCGTGGCCGTTAGGGTTGCTACTACATAAAGACTCTTAACCCTCATTTAGGGTTAAGATCATTACACTTTCTGTTATAGCCGTTTAGCTTGTTAGATTTTATTAGCTGTGATTGTATTCAGATCATTGAGTTAGTGACCCGACTCTTGTAGATTATTCTACAATTATTTCTCATTGTTTGAGTCAATTGTTTCTTGTAAACATCAACCTATTATGGTTTATTGAGTGTTTCTTCACAAAATATGATACCAACGATCAGATTTTTGGTTGTTCAAGTTCTCATCGCCTCATATCTTCATGAGTTCATGAACCCGTTGCATTAACCTAGATTTCTTTTGATCTCTTGAAACTTACGATGGTATTCGGCATAAATTCACCTTCATCTCGTATGCCCCTTCCGCCTTTATAAATAATTGTTTTGTAAAATTTTAATCATACATCTAAAAATGACAGGGTGAAAAAATCTAGCCGTCCTTATTAAACAAGTTGGCGTGGCATCGTGGCATCTGCTACAACCATGTGACTCTAGTAAAAGCGCTTCTCAAATATCTCGTTAGATATTTTCGTTTCAATGTCCTCCTGTTATTTTTTGTTTAGATTTCAGTTTTCCTTGGAGAATCACAGTACACGGTTTAAGTCGGTTAGGACAATAATAAGTTATTAAATATTAAAATTTATGTATATCTAAATCTAGATATTTCTTGATGAAAGTTAGTGACAGGATAACATACATATATATGTCAAGTGTGCCATGTGCCTTGTAAACTATATTGACAAGAGATCATTGTTTGAATTTGCAATGGCATCTCCATAAATAAATAAGATCGAGTGTAGTGGCCAGTGGCTATTAATTGTTAATATTACGCCCGTACATCGTCCTTTTCGGGGTGTTATGAGGGGCCAATTTTGTTGTTGCGTTATAAATATAGTGTCTTTAATTTATTGAGTTGAAAAACTAGTTGTTGAACGGCTAATTAACGTTTATATAAAATTACATTCTTTCACTTTATTCACCTATAAATATTAACACGATTTATAAAATTTAATCACACTACTCATTCTACTTCCCCTATATTTTATATCTTTTAAACTATCTATCTTAAAAATGTTTCGGTTTACCCTTCAGCGGGCCATATAACCCTCATTTTCAAACACCACGACGGATTGGTGATGACGAGCAACCACCGTCGCAACTAACCAAGGACAACTTAGTTATATTGCATTATTGGCTTCACCTCAACCACCGCAACAACAACAACAAGGGTACGGTTTCGGACAAGGGTACATGTACACCGCCTTTTCTCAACTAGCATCTTCGCCTCCATTTCCATTGCCTCAACAATATAAAAAAAACTCTACAAATCAACAATCTCAACCTTCTCAACTGGTGGCACTTGAAGTGGTGCCCGAAACACAAGCGAGGGGGGGGGGGGGGTCAAAACCAAGAAAACAATGGTCTCACAAGAAGGTTACGCCGCAGTGGGTGAAGAAAAATGTTCAACTGTGGGACCAAGATGAGGAATTTGTGTTACCTCGAACTTGGCTTGACGTGTCGGAGGACCCCATTAGTGGTAATTTTCTACACATTTAAAATTAAATATTACTAAATTTTTTTACACATTTAAATTTGAAGTTTACTAATTTTTTTATTTGTTTTTTTAAGCAAACAATCAAGACAAGACGGTCTTTTAGAAAAATATTCGACAAACGTTCTATCAGACAAACATGTACAACTCCACCAATTTTCACTCACATTTTGTAAAAACCACTATTCTCCTCTCCATTTTTATAAAATAAGGCATCCTCTTCCTCAGCACAATTTTATGCTTTTAACGATGATAAATCATCTTCGTTCGATGAATGTGAAGTAATTTCTTCCCTTGTTAATTCATGGGAGAGTAAATACAACAATTTGCATCCACCATAAATTATAGCGGTTATAAAAACATTTAAAATTTATTTAAATTCTTTATTTCCACTTATATATACCATATTACCGTTCAAACACATACAAATATGTACAACTCCACTACTTTTCACTCACATTTTGTAAAAATCACCATTCTCCTCTCCATTTTTTTTTAATAAAATATGACATCCTCTTCCTCATCACAATTTTATGTTTTCAACGATGATAAATCATCTTCGTTCGATGAGTGCGAAGTAATTTCTTTCCTTATTAAATTCGTGGGAGAGTAAATACAACATATTTCGAATCCTCCAAGCCGGTCTCCAAAAGAACACAAACTAAACGCGACCATGGTGCTGCCAATGAGCGGTTAATGAATGATTATTTTGTTGACGATCTTGCATACCCATTGGCGAAGTATAATAGGGAGCAGGATGGGCGACCCCCCCCCCCCCCCCGTTTTTTTCCCGTAGTGCTATTTTTTGCGACTTTTAAAATATATATATATATATATATTGAGAACCGCCCCCTAGGATTAGTATCCATGACTTTTCGCTCCCCGCAACTTTTTCCGTCAAGCTTCGCTAATGTGCATATCGCGACTCAAAAAATATGTTTTTACGTTTAGCTAATTATTTGGAATGTCGAATACTTACCTTTAACAAAGATGTGATGGAAGATGTAAGCTAGGATTCACAACCATACAAAAGTGTACTTTGGTGTTACACGTTATCAGGTACAATACCACAACCAACATCAATGACGAATATTTGAAAATGACGAGAAAACAACGAGAGACACTTTAAAACATTTTACCAGAGGTATAATATATATATATATATATATATATATATATATATATGTATATTATCTTTAAATGAATATTTGAGTTACACGAGCCACGTCATTTAAGAAAGCTGATGTGGGAGGATCTACAACATGTATATGAGGTGCATGAAGATGTACATGGTTTACCTCGCATGATTGGTGCATAGATTGCATGCAATAGGAGTGGCATAACTGTCAAACCATTTGGCGATTTCAGCATACACGGGGTGACTAGAAGGGACCGACGCTTATTCTTCAAGTCGTTGCTTCACATGACCTTTGGATTTGACATTCTTACTTTGATGTAACTGTGTCCAACAATAACATCAACGTTGTTAAATATGGAGTTAAACCAATTATATATGTTGATATAAAGCTACAAGATAGATATAGAAAGTTTATAATACTTCAGGGACTGATTTGGTACAATGTGAAAGTTTAGGGATTGGAGTTGTACATTCGAGTGAGAAGTTTGTTAATCTCGGTTAACATTTTAAATAGTTGTTAAGAAGGTTGTTAGGAGTAGTTCTCTTTGTTATCATCGATAATCTCAGATCAACTTCTTTGTAATCGTTTTGTGTAGAGACTTTCTTGTATTCGATTTCGATTCAATAAAATGGTAGCTTAGTTCATTGTTGATTGTTTCAATTTCGTAACAAACGTTTTAGATTAGTCACTTGTCATTGAGGATTTCTTACCCATAGCTTCATTTTATGCTAATGGATAGTACCAAGTACCACCCCATGGATATTTTTTGGGTTATGGTCTATGTCCGGAGTATTCGTTCATCACAAAGACGTTTAAAGACCACATTGATGAAAAAGAGTGCACTTTAAAAAGGTGTAAAAATCTTCAAGAAAGAACGTCGAAAAATACTTTGGTGTTTTAAGATATATGTCATTTTTTGAGAAATCAATGTTAATTATGAAATGGAGATAAAAAAAATGTTATACGTGCTATTATCTTCTTCTATAATATGATTTGGAAGAACTAAAATTACGGAATTTATCTAGATAATCATCTCAACCATGTGAAGAAACTATCACAAGCAAGTATCAATAATTATGAATAGAAGATTAAAAAATACATTGTTCATATATATATAGTAAAGATGCACTGATGCACATAACGATTTCATGACTAATTTGATAGAAGACGCGCCAATTCGTGTTCAAGATGACGAATTGACTACACATGACTTAAAATACTGCTTTCTTTTCTCGAATATAAATAAAATAATATACCATCCCGTATTTCCAAGAGCGGGTGAGAATACCAATGAGATTGCTGGCCATAGGCACCGGCAACGTGATCCCCATTTCTTAAATGCTTTCTTTTGCAGGCCTCACATTTCTTGTCTCCCACCTTCTCTCCCTCCTTTCACTCTTCATTTAATTCTTTATTGTCACTTGTTAATTTGCCCGTTTCACTTTCATCTCATCTCCATCTATCTATATAGTACACCCACATCTCCTCTTCTTTCCTTTCTTTCTTCGTCGTCTTCCATGCGTTCTACCCCCTCATCTTTTTGGTACATATTCTGCTAGTCGGCCGGCCGTTAGAAGCTGCGCTACGAGATTTGCAACACCCCGTCTCTTATCAGGTGAGGAATTAACTCTCCACCTTGTTTGAATTTTTTCCAGTTGTAATTTTAGCCTTTTTTTTATAACAATTTTGATTCAGATTTGGTAACTTCTTCGGTTTTGATTTTTTTTAGAAACTCAAAAATTTAAACCTTATCCGTGTAGAACTTGAATTTCTAGACACGTTTATTTGTGAACCAGATTTGATGGCTTCTTCTTCATCTCGTATGGATCTGTAATGATTTGATATCCGCATCTCATGCTTTATTTATATAATTTTTTTTTCTGATTTCGGTCCTCTGGAAAAATTTAATCGGCTTCTTATTGTAGATCTGCGATGATTTGTTGTATTTATTTCCGTATTTGATTGAATTGAAAGACGGAAATTATCGCTTTTCACACCAGATCTGTGCGTATTTTTTTTTTCTGTTTCATCCGATTTCAGATCTGGTGAATATGAAAACTGTTCAACATGTTTCTCTCTCAGATCTAGGGTTTGTGTCGGCGTATAAACGATTTGAATCTCATAATTTCCTTCCACGCAGGTCCAATTCAAACAGAACAAAGGAAAATGAACCACTACGGAATCCATCAGAAGAACACCTTTGCTTCATCCCGTGAGGAGATGATGAGCTCTGTTTCAGTTTCTGTATCCTTCGATAACGGTGTCCCTATGGCTTGTCCTAAACCTAGGCGTCTCAGTCTCTTCAGCACCACCGTTAACGAGCCTCTCAGGCCTCTCAGATGGCAGATGTGGTAATTTTTGCTTCTAATTTCCCTCAAATTTCACCAGATCTTGGATTTTTGTGCTTACCTTGAGTTTTTTTTCCACTTTTTACAGTCATCAATCTGAAGGTTACGAATCAAAAGCTGGACCTGAGCTTCTGGATATCATTTTTGCCAAGGTAGACACTTAAATCTGTATTTCAACATATTCATTTGTTGATTTGTGTGTGATTTGATCTAAAAAACTAAAACCTTTTGTGTTTTCTGATTTACAGAGTGGTGGTTATGGTGCTTCAGACCAAACATGTACACAGGTAGCCTCGTCGCCCCCTTTTTTCATCGGGTCACCGCCGAGTAGAGTCTCTAACCCACTAATACACGACACTCGTTTCGGGGACGACAAGATCTCCCCCGTGTCACCGCGTTCCATGGTCCCCAATCCGGGGTCGTCTCCATCCTCATCCGCCAGGAAAGGAGGATGCCTCCTTTCCAATTTTGGTAACAAACCAGCGGTGAGGGTGGAGGGGTTTGATTGCCTCGATAGGGACAACAGGCGCAATTGCAGCATCCCTACCCTGGCCTGAATCGAGCCACTGGTTCGTTC
This sequence comes from Deinandra increscens subsp. villosa, assembly GCA_039602395.1. NCBI lineage: Eukaryota > Viridiplantae > Streptophyta > Magnoliopsida > Asterales > Asteraceae > Deinandra > Deinandra increscens. Next base: position 21,168,984 of record JBCNJP010000027.1, read on the forward strand.
CATAGCCGTTGTTACTTCGTAAAAGTACATAATAAAATCGTTGTAGAAAACAGAAGGTAAAATCAGCAGCAATCAGCCTATTTAATTCTAGCCTTTAAAGGAGGAATTTTGAAGAGATTGAGAGAGAGAGAGAGAGATACACCCAGCTTCCACTGGGTTAGTTTGAGTGTAAATACAAGTGTCTTATTGTCATCATATGTTTCTGTATGTAAAGTGAGTAGCGAGTCGATGATAAAAAAATAATGCGAGTTTGTGTATGTTCGAGTTCTTGGTTTACGATTGTAAGATGTTTACCCGAGATGATGATTTTGTAAGTATAAAAGATCAAGAGGGTAGATGTCTAGGATCCCTTTTTTCATGTTTTTGGTTGTAAGCATGATTGCGACTTATGAAGAGAAATGTGTATATTAGATTTTTAAAGTCGCATATCAAGTTGGGTCTTTTGTAGCGTCCTATATTGTAAATATTATATAATCTTCGTTATTTTTAAAGGTGTTTGTTTACTTGCTTGCGTCAACTTCATGATCACGTATGTTTGTTTATTTGTTTGTATTGTATAATTTAGGCTCCTTACCTTTTCTACCCTTCCAAAGGCCGGCTGGTAGACCGTTATTTTCATCATATTTTTAATAAACAAAAACACCCCTTCTCCTGTCTAAAACCAAAGGTGACTATGATCTCGACTTAAATAGGAAGTGTGTTTCTTTTTTTTATATTTCGGGTGAAGTTCTGTACACACATAGCATCTAGCATATCGTTTGGTTTGGGATGGCCGTAGTTTGGGTCGTTTTAATGAGTTTTTCATCGGTCAGCTCATGAGATGCTTATTCGTTTGTCTCTTTGAAAACCCCAATCTTCCAGAAAGATCGCACAATGTAACTGTTTGAGAGGAAAATATGTGTAATCGATGTAAAAATGACTTTGTGCTCCAAAGTTGTGTAATCTAATTTACATAGGAGATACACATGCGTGTTAGATGATAAAAAGTTAAAAGAGTCGCGAAGTAATAAAACTGTTAAATGATAAAAAGTTAAAAGAGTCGTGAAGTAATAAAACTAGAGACCCACCCGAGTCCCGACTATTATATAACTATATGTCTTAAAATATAATTCTACAAATATAAGCTTAACCTGAGTATCTGAGATAACTATATATAAAGGTGTGACATATCTAAAAATGATTATATTTATGCCGTAGAAATCATTATATATTAAGTGGCATAGGAATGGTGTATTAATAATAGTAACCCAAAATCATAGCAATGCCAATTATTGATGTTTTAAGCCTTCATTATTGATTAATAGACAAGCAAACTTGATGTTAAACTTTTAGGAGACAAAATAAGTATGGAATGCATGTTTAAATAAAAGAGAAACTCTTCTCCTCATAAAATAACCTCCATCGATCCTAAGCTATACCGTACGCACCATATCAAAGCCCCTCCTTCACACCAGTGCACCACGGCCAGATAAACGGAGTTTTAATATTAATTATATATAAAAAAGTAGAAAAATAGGTGAGTGAAGAGCGGTGATATATAATTCATGATTAATTGGAATTTTAATATCTTTAATCCTAATAAAGCAATAAAATGGGTTGCCACATGGCTTTTTTCTAGCACATCCACATCATCATGTCCACGTGTCAATACCATATTAAATGAATATATAAATTTTAAATCAATTTAATATATTACTTCAACTTTCCAAATATAAGTTTCAACATTAATAAATTTAAATTTTTAACTACATGTAATGTAAGGTCAAACCTTTCAAATTTATAAACTTAAATTTCGAAATATTCAAATTGTAAAAGACTATTAATTCAAAACATTTACATATAAAATTTAACATTACATTTTAATAAATTTTAGATTTCTTATTAGATATGTTGGATTTGTCACATCTTTAAAATTTTTAAACTTAATTTTTTAAAAATTTAAATTGCCAAAATTTATTATAACTTACCACATAATAAATTTTAAATTAAACACATTTAGTAAATTTTAAATTCCAAATTAAGTAGTTATTGTGATGATGAAGAAATCCTTAAATTTTTCTTAACTACTTTAAGATAACTATATATTATATGCTGCAACAATTAAAATGACAATGTCGACAGTTCTATTGTTTTACGACCAACATATCGAAAACATGACAATATTAGATCGGTCAAACATGATTATTGTGATTACTGAATATATTACATTATAAAAAATAATATTTCTATGGCTATTAAATTTGGACGACCTCAACCCTGGTTTAAAAGGCAAAAATTTATAAAGAATCATGTCATTCATATTTTTTCAAATCTCATAAAAAAAATTCATTTATCTTATCTTATGAGACTAAATTCAACCCGTATAATATACGGGTCACTAACCTAGTAATTTATAAGTTAAGATATGAACACGAGACTTCTGATAAAGAGACATAAGTCTTACCAGCGACCTAAATGATAGATCACCTCTCAAGTTATTTTAAGTTTCTATTGTGCTCGATGTATATTTTGTGATCGACAAAGTGCATGCGAGAACTGTCAAGGGCACCGCTCGCTCAAATTTCCCATTCGGTATAGAGATTCGGGTTCCCGACAAAGCTAGTGGGTTGCACTCCAAACGCTCTTAGTTGTTTCCTGGTTTGTTTCTAGCTGAAGAAAAAAACTAATTGATATTAATTCAAATTAATGAGCTTAATTTTCGGAAAGAGAAAAAGAAATGAAATAATAAAAGGCAGGAAATTAGTGGGGGTGCGGCTGGTGTAGTCAAGGCAGTGGTTCTTTAGGTGAAGCTTTCCAGCTAACAAGCTCGCACTTTCTGACCGATAAAAGCAACACGAATATATTTTCTTTAACCGCAATCTATCTATCCCGTTCATATTTCTAAATATACTTATAACCAGAACCGCTTCTCAATTAGTTTTTGGTATCATAGGCTCATAGCGCCTCTTATCTAGTGGTATTTTGGTGTTGAACAAAACTTTGCATTTCCAAACGGTGGGGTTCAAACCATGTGGTGTTACTGTTAAAAGAAGAATAGTTTTCGGTTTGGATTTTTTGGTAATAAAGATTGTTGGATGTGAATGCCTTTTGAGCCGCTTCATCATTTAAGGACCCGTTTCGGATTATAAATATCTCGTCATGTAATTATTGTAAGCTTTGCGGTTTGCTAATGAAATAACCCAGTTGCAGCCTGTGGACGTAGGTCCCCCACTGGGACCGAACCACGTTAAAAAAATTCTTTTGTCGTTTATCATTCATTTTCTTGTTACTGTGTGATAATCGTGAGTGCATTATGTTTGGTGGTTCCACTACCACTCTGAATCTTAACAAAGACAACCCAACTCATTAATGGTTCTCTTGGATTATGCACGTATCAGGATTACAACTTGTTAGTTGGTCACGTTGGTGTTGCTCATCCAATAACGAGATCATTTTATTTGTAATTGTAAACATAAGAAAGGAACAGGAAAATATTAGGGTTTTAGACAATTGGATAGTTGGTAAATGAAAACCAAATAGTTTGATTCGGGTTACCAGTCTCGAGGGTTCATAAGTTGAAATGGAAATATATTTCTCTTGGTTTTGTAATTGAAATGGATTGGAGCCAATAAGATTGGAGTAAACTCTTTAAAAAAAAAGGTTGGACTAAAATTATAACTGAATTGGGCTAAATGATAAACTTAATAGTTATTCAGTTTACTGGGGCGATTCGATTTAATCCAATTCAGAACTTTTAGAACTCGGTACCGTCTTACCAGTTTGGTGAGTTACAAGTTTTGTTATGATTGATATAGGTTGCTGATGTGTCATATTTATCCATTTTTTTAACGGTAAATTTTGTATACATCATAGGATTTGAATCTTTACAACTTGGAAAAATAAAGTCTTATCTATTACCGATATACCAGTATGCCAGAGGCCCTCTGGTATCTAGTAACCCTCTCACGATTTGGAGGATTAAATGAGATTCACTTATTATTATTATTTTTAACGGTAAATTTGGATCACTAACGGCCTACTGGCCCACCCAATCATCTCAATTTCCCGAGTACAGGACCCGAAGACCATCTTCAGGAGGAAACCCACCATAGGAGAGAAAACCTCCAGACGTAACAAGAAACCCTAAAGAGACACCAACACGAGACCCTTTGGTGTTGAGAATGATGTTTTTGATCCTGTTCCACAAAGATCTGGCCATAGAATATGAGAAAAGTAGGCGGACAAAAAAGTTGTCAAAGAGGGTTTCAAAGATCCATTGTGTGGCTATGACATCGATTTCGATCCTTGGCTCGTAAGCCGGCCCAATAGCCATGTGGGAGGGGTTCATTGATATGATCCAACACTCTGTTGCATGAAGCTTGAAGAGTTTAACACATGATGAGTAAATAACTTTGGTATGGTTAAGAACACATACCTTGTTTTAGTATGTAAATGTTCTAGAGTAAGGTATCATAAAAAGTATGCTAAATCTAAAAAGACTAAGAAAGATTTGAGACGATTAGATTATGTAATCAATGGTTAAAATTAAATTGATGGAGAAAAAAAATAATGGAGGGACATTTAAGTCTAGCCATTTTTGTTGATTTTTTTTTCTACTTCCCTCATTTTATATATATTTACTACTCTTACATATGATATTATTGTTTAAAAAAAAAATCATAAAAACGAGTGTTTTTATCTTTTAAACACATACAGTGTTGCTATATATAAAATTAAAAAAAGTTACTTTTTTTTATTTCTTAGTGAGTCATTGTGCTTAATACTTGTTATTGTGACTAATACTCATCATTGTGTCTAAAACTCGTTATTGTGATAAATTTATTTAATACATAAAAAACAATAACAAAATAACATGAAATGAGTTAAAACAAACACAATGATAAATATATTACACAATGACCTGAAACATAAGACACAATGATCTGAACGTAAGACACAGATGAGTATTAGACACAATGATGAGTATTATAAATAATGATAAATACATATTACACAATATCCTGAAACATAAAACATAATAATTTGAACATAAGACACAATGATCTAAAGGTAAGACACAATGTGTCTTTTTATTATTTAAAAAAAGACACAAAAACCAACAAAAATACACAAATGACAAGTAAAAAGACACGATGACGAGTATTGGAAACAATGACGCAATAGAAGAGTATTTTTATTTAAAAAAATAATGGCGTATGTAAAAGTTATGAAAGTTTTTTAAAAAATGATGGAACTTGATAAAAATCAACAACAATGGCTAAGACTAAAATATACCTCTCATTTAAAAATAATCAAAAGACACATATTATCAGAAGAGCACTTCTTAGTTTTCTTAGAAAAATCAAACTTCTTATTTAAGCATTTCTTAATTTTTCAAAGAAATATTATTAAACCATAATACACTTTATACATATATAGAAAATAATACAAAAAAGAGTTCTATAATTATGGACTAACAATAATCTATACCAAATATACTAGAGCATCGGGTATACCGGAGTGGTTATGGGCGTGAAGCCCTCCACGCACCCTCAACGCCGTGGAACACTGCCCTTGGGTGGCGTGATGGGGTCGCGTGGAGGAAACCCGTGAAGACCTCAAAGATGTGGAGGAGGGGATCGAAGGTGGGTTGGGTATTGTTCAATCAATCAATGCCACCTAATTTTTTTAATTTTTATTTGTTTAAGCTGATAAAAAATAACCCAACATCACACACCACACCATACCATGTATACCTCTTATGTGTGGTGAACTAGTGTGATCGAGCTAGCGTCAACCAGACACTTATTACACCCTATCACACAATAGCGAATATGATTTTCTATTGGTTTCTATGATAACATCTTGAAGCCAATTTGTTCACCACAATCTACGATTTACTTGATCTTGTTGGTTAGCAAGATTCTTATAACTTTTTGAATAGCAATTCTTATGATTAAAAATGGTATCGGATGAAGTAATCAACTAACTAAATTACAACTACACTAATAAAATAATCAAGTTTTAAATGAACTGATCAAATCAAGTTTGACACAAAATATTAAAGTAATCAAGTATCAACCTAACTGATGAGAATCAAGTCTCAAATGAATTAATAAATTAATCATGTGTCAAGAAAAAATAAATCAACAAAAATTATAACGTGAAACACTCGAATATGATAAAAAGAGCAAAATTAGCAGTATCACAATAGATGCAGTAACATGAATACGGGCCAGACCGGTTTCAGGTCGATCCATTTTTTCTATTCGTGGTGTAAATTTATACCAGGTCAGTCCGTAAAAATTTTATATATATAGTTCGGCCCATCCTTTTTGCCCCTATGACTTTCGGCCGCAACTGTTTTTCGATCCAAACTTCGACACTAAGATAATACGTTACATAAGGTGTACTTGTCGTTTTATAGAATGACTAACACACTCTCTAATTTTATTTCAAAACTTAAATCCTTAATCATTAAAAAAAACATCCATCCTTTAATTCCTTAATATCCATATCTTGCATCTTGATACCATTACACTATAACATTATAATAAGAATATTTAAAGGCGTAACAATATAAAATAACAACACATGTAACTTTAAATATTTGATTTTTGATACTGTTTGATAAAACGAATAAAAAAAAGAAAGGAAAAAGAAAATTCACTGTCGCCGCTCATTTTCCCTTCTCACTCCGTGCAAAGCACCCAAAGTGCAACTTTTTCCAGAAAAACCATCAAGCACTCACAGAGAGAGAGAGAGAGAGATGGGCGAAGGAAAAGGCTCAACACTCGTTCATCTACTCGTCATCATCTTATGCCTGGTTGCTTTTGGCTTCGCCATTGCCGCCGAACGCCGCCGTAGCACTGTACATTCTTTCTCCCTTACAAATCCAACTGTTTACCTTCAATTCTCAACTGTTAATTAGGGTTTTGTAGATCAGCTGCCGTTTCTGTTTGAATCTGTTCTTCGATTTGTGGATTCTTAAGATCTAGGTTTTTTACATGCAAAAAATGAGCTTCTGTGAACTCGTACTTGATTTGTAGTGTCAGTAGAGTGACTTTTGAGTTGAGATTTTAGCTACAGCTTTTGCGTCTATGCTTGTTGCTCTGATAATAGCTGTGCTGCTTGTTTTGAGATGATTGATCTTATCTGTTAGTTGTAAATATACTTAGGAGATCTATTGTAAACTTGTCTGTTACTTGTTGACTTGTTGTAACTGTTAAAATTGAGATAGGATATGAGTTTGCCTCACTAGGTTTAATCAAAATAACACAAAATTGAGATGGAATATGAGGTTGCTTCACTAGGTTTAATCAAAACAACACAAAATTGAGATGGAATATGAGTTTGCCTCTCTAGGTTTAAGCAAAGTAACACTTTTATTGAGCATTTGAGCTGGTGTAGTGCTTTATTATACTATCAAACTGAAGAATATGATGAGTGACAAATGGTCTGTTCAGCATTTCTTTTGTGGCACTCCGGTTATATGGTTACTGAATTCTACCCGTGTGTTTGATTCATCTGGTAATTTTTTTTTTGGGATGATAGGGAACCATCCGTACAGATAACAGGACGAATTCTACTTACTGTGTATACGATTCAGATGTTGCAACTGGATATGGCGTTGGGTCCTTTTTGTTTTTACTCTCAGGTCAATCGTTGCTTATGGGTGTGACCAAATGCATGTGTTTTGGAAGGCCTTTAGCGCCTGGTGGAAATCGAGCTTGGACCATCATCTATTTTACATCATCATGGTAAGAATATTTGTATTTGTGGAATCTTTTTTTATTTTCCTTTTGTAGTCAGTAATTCTTATAAAGTGAACCATTCAAACTTTCATGCGTACCTTTGACTTTAGATGTGAAACAGTTAAACCCTTTACTTGTAAGTTTGTTATTGTTATAAGCCGCCTACATTACCTCTTTAGCACTAATATTTCCAGGTATTTGTTTCTGTAAGTTTAAAATGAATGACTGATTCCTTTTTGCAAGATTTTTCAAGAATGTGTTTCAAATAGAGTTGAACTTTAAGTTCATGTGACCACAGGTGTTATCTGTTTCTCTTGTCGCCCTTATTTGTATTTGGTGAACATTGACTCATAAACTCTTGCTTTTACACTTATGTAAGTCCTTCCAGTTAATGAGTATTTAAGGCTAATAGGCTATATTCATTTTGATTTAAGATAAAGTGAAGATATAACCCACAAAATGGCAAGTAGTAGAAAGATAATAAAAAAATGAAAGGAACAGGAACTATCTACAACCTACATGTGATAAGATTGATTGATTCCTGTGACTAATCATTATCGGCCTTCCATTGCAATAGAATTGTACAGTTGAAAATTTGAATCAAATGGGATAGAGATGACAAAGTGGGCAGGTTGGACAGGTTAGGTAATGGGTCAAACCCAGTAGTATTGGATACGGATCGGCTTGGGTTAGTTTGAGCAATTGCTGCAAATATTTTTGTCAATATTTTATAAACAATCAAGCTGTTTGCTATATATGATTAGTTGATTACTGAAACTATACTACTAGCACTACAATAATAATAATAATATCTCACTTTATTATAACAATTTAGGAGGTATGATACAGGGCTTTAGGTTTATCATTTCCATTGGAGAACAAAAATCCAATTATGACATATATGCATGCTGCAGGCTGAGTTTTGTGGTTGCTGAAGCTTGTCTGGTAGCCGGGGCAAAGAAGAACGCGTACCATACAAAATACAAGAGTATGACGGAAAGCTTTTCATGCGACACATTGAGGAAAGGTGTTTTTGTTGCAGGTGCAGTGTTTGTTGCTGCAACCATGATTCTGAATGTTTATTACTACATGTACTTTACCAAGGCTACAAATCAACCCGCTCACAAAACCAGCCGGTCTAGTTCTACTGTTGGTATGGCTGCTTATGCTTAATCAGACCTTGTTATATATTATATTTTATTTGGTGGATTGAATTTTAAACTTGTACATGTACCCATATGTTATCTATGGTTATTAATTAGGAGATTCACTTCTTCATTTTTTCCCTTTGGAGTTCCTTCAGTTTACATCCTTTAAATACAAAGGATACTCAATATTATAATGATGTAAGTACATTAAGCATGCTACCAATTACTTTTATCTTATTTTGTTCCTTAAAATTGTTGTTGACTTTCACATCTAATATTGACCAAATAATCAAAATCAACTAGGATTTATTGGCTTTTTCAAAAGAAGAAATAGAAGTTATTAGGTTCAAACACCTAAGATGGATTTAGAACTATGTACCGACAGAAATATATGATTAGCTATTAGCCAAATCCTACCAACGGAGTAGCTACTACATATATATATAGAATGATTAATCCTGAAGCTAACATGTTGCTAACATATACATCTGTAGCTAGTCATTTAAGAATCACATCAAACAATTATTAGACGATACAACTAACTAACTAAGCACCAATTAATGTTCATAAAGGACTCGTTAAATCCATCTTTCAGTTTGTGATTATCACCTTTACACTTCAAAACACTACACATTCTAAGGAGACTAATGGAACTATAGGGAGAAGAAACCGAGACTTGCATATGGTATTAATCAACCTTAGAAGGCGTATGATAATGTGCCATGTTAGCCCGTCAGGTGGTTCAAATAGTCTCGAGAGCAGAAGTATACCTAGGAAGTATATTGAGTTAGTTAGAGATATGTATGGGGTGCTAGGACAAGCGTTAAGATGCAAGTAGGGGATACATATTTCTTTTCGTGTGGAGATGGAGCTTCAACAAGGATCCGCATGAAGTCCGTTCCGTTTTGCAGTAGTTTTAGGCGAGTTGTCAAAGTCGATTTAGGATGTTATCCCGTGGTCATTGCTTTTCGCTTATGATATTGTATTAGTGGTGGATAATAGACAGGATTTCAACGAGAGGCTAAAGGAGTGGCAAGCAACCTTAAAGCACAAAGGCTTGCGTATTAGTCGATGGGGCCAACGATGAGGGCGACACCTAGTTGACTACTGGAGGACACCGAGTATAACAAACGACCAAATTTAAAGTGTTTTGCATCGTTCATCCAGTGTGACGGGGAACATTGACTACAGCGTAACTCATCGTGTTTAAGCGTGCAAATGAAGAGCAACCACATGTGTTTTGTGTGACACAAGGTCCCTATAGAAATTAAAAGGAAAATTCGTCATGGTTTAAGTTCGACTGGCTATGTTTTACGAAATTGATTATTAGCTAATCAAGAAAACGCGAATGTGAAAGATGAAGTCTACAACCCCAACCCTTTATTCTTAAATTACGCTCAATGGGGGCAATTCCAACCCCATCCCGCTTGCTCACCGACACCACCACATACTCAATCACAACCTCAAACACCTAATCTCGATCAAGAAGATGACGATGTGGAGGTTATTCCCGAGACCCAAGTGCCGGAGCGGGTTCGGAGAGGCCGAGGTAAAGTGAAAAACCGATCGAAGGATTCCAAGAAAAAGAAGGACGGGTGCCATGGGATACCCAAGAGGAGTTACATCTTATTTGAGCGTATATCGATACATCGGAGGACTCGAAATATGGTATTTTCTAAACATAATTTAAATTTAGACGTTTTTTTTATTTCTTATAATTTAGAAATCACCTACTAACGTTTCTATATTTATATTTTCTAAATAGATAACTCGCAAACTAAAGATGCATTTTGAGATCAAGTTAGCTTGAAATTCCACGCTAGCAAGAAGGCGGCCGCGAGACCCGATGAGCTCCCGACATTCCGCAACAACGACAAACTTAGCGGCAAGTGGAGCACCATCAAGAAAAAAGTTGCCAAGTTCCATGGGATTTTTGTGTACGTGGAACGAACCCGTCCAAGCGGTGCGAGTGACGGCGATTTGATCCAAATCGCCGTTAATCGATACAAAGACGACAACAACAAGTCGGCACCTCTTTTTCAACATTATCAAATCTTGAAAGCGTCTCCAAAGTTCGATGAGATTTTGGAGGTCACCAACGCTAGCAAGAAGCGTTCCTCGACCAGGGGCGGATCCAGTTGGTGTCCACCGGGTTCCCGGGAACCCAGTGACTTTCGAATTTTTAGTGTAAATATATATATAATACTAATAGTGACTCCTAATATAAAATGAGAGTGAATCTTGTTAACAAAAGTCTTCTAGCGCAACTGGTTCGAGCTCCGCATATTAACTAGAAGGTCTTGGTTCGATCCCCTGCTCCCTCCGTTTTTTTGTTTTTAAATTAAATATATATAATACTATCATAGATAAATATATAATATGGGAGTGAAAATGATTAACAATACCTCTTTTAACCCAACTAGTCTTACCTTAGCATTCCTACAGTCAGGTCCCTAGTTCGATTCCTGGCTCCGTCCTTTTTTTTATTCAATATAATACTACTAGTGAATTAATATATCAAATGGGAGTAAAGCCTATCAACAAATTACTCTTAGCCTAACTGGTTCTTGCCGTGCATTCTAATGGGCAGGACCTTGGTTCAATACCTGCTACTTTCCCCTTTTTCTGTTTAACAGATTAATAACTTATTAACTAGGTTTTTCTTTTAGTATTCCCGCTCAGTCTATCCGCGCATACTAATGAGCAAGTCTCTGGTTCAATAATGCAACGATTTCAAACGATGAAAACTTGTAGACAACAATTATAGGTACGTGTTTTTCTAATTATCAATGACAATGTTTTCTTTAATTATTGTAACGTATATTCGTATTGGTTTATGTTATCGACCTTAACCGACCCGAACCGACCAAACCAAATTTTTTGATATTTAGTTGTTAGAATCCGACCAACAAAAAAAAGTGAACCCAATGAAAAAAATTCCTGGATCCGCCCCTGTCCTCGACCGATCGTGATAGTCCCATGGGATCTAACTCAACGGGACAGTGCAAAATAAACTTAAATGAGGATTCGGTGTTCGAGGACGGAGATGAAACGCAACCTCAACAACAAGAGGTTTTGCGAAGGCTCGTGGGAAAAAAAAAGTCAATTTGTCTAGAAAAGGAGTTCGAAAGGGATGAGAAATTGAACGCGCAAATGTCGAGGTTTAACGCGGAGCATGAAAAAAGAACCAAATTGCGTGAGAAAAAAATTACGTCTTCAACAATTCCATCTTCTCGGCATGGATACAACGAACTTAAGTCCGGAGCAACGAGAAATGATTGAGAAAGAAAAACAAAAAATCATAGCGGAGTTACCTGACGAGTAGCTTTTATTTATTTAAATGAAGTAGTTGTATTTGTTTTTTTTTTTGAAATATTTGTAGGTTTTATGTTTTTTAAGAAATCTATTTGTAGTGTTTTTTATTATTTTAATTATTTAAGTATTTTTTTTATATTAGTTTTCCTATTTTTCGAAGGCAATAAAAAAACAAAAAAAAAACCAATTTTTAGTCATTAAAATAATTCGAAATTAAAAAGAAAAAAATTAATTAAAAAAAGTTTAACACCACATGAAGTATCCCCACCCATGTTAAACTTTCAAATGTGGTGTTAAGATGACGTGGCGCCTACGTGGCGGTATTAAATTTGAACATGGCATGGGGTATACCCCATACCCTAAGGTTAATTGCAATACCCTTCCCATTTCCCCATTTCCCCAATCCATTTTTGGTGCCACCTCATCATTCCCCACCCCTTCCCATTTTTTCCCAATTTGTGAGTAATGGTTTCCCCACTCTCCCACTCTCCCAAACACCCCATAAAAACCTTCCCAAACCCCCGTCTCTCTCTTTAAAAAATCGGTGCCCCAACCCCAAAATGGTTCTCCCGATCCCGAAATCCCCCGATCCCGAAATCCCAGCAATGGTTCTCCCGAGTTCCCGAACCATCCCAAACACCCGTTTTCACCTTCCCGATTGGATCGGGAAGGCGTATTGCTAATACCCTAAGGAGCGTCAAACCATTACTGTTAAGGGGAAGTCGGGAAGAGGATCAAAGGTCGTCTAAAACTACCACGGTACATTAAAGACTATTATTTTCTAAAAGTCGTACATCTTATCTATCTAGTCCTTGTAGGGTATTTTCCGGAAAGATGTTACTATTTGTGGACCATGACAACTACATCTTGGAATCGATTGAATGTGATGGGGTAAGTAAATTATTATTTATAAATGTTTATGCTCATTTTTCTTTTTACCATTTTGTAAACTCTTGTATTATATTCGCTTTTATCTTTATAGAACGCGTTCATGAAATATAACGAGTTTAAAACATTTTGTATGTTATCTACTTTTTAACTAATTTTTTTTATGTCTTAAATAAAAAATTTATAAATTGAAAAACGTTAATATTATTCTTTAACTAATAAATATAAATAAAGGATGTTTGATTGTATTGATTGAAAGGGAGGTCACAGACAGCACCATTGATATCCAAATAGATGACATTGGGGACCATTTCCACAGCAGCGATCGGATTGTCATTCATCAATTTCAACTTATACCTTTTCGTCTTATTATTACTAGTCGTGGGAAAGATCAAGATCCTATCGTTTGTATAGATAAAGAAAAGAGGTAATTTTCATTCGATTGATTGATCGGGAATAATGATATGATTTTTTTTATATTTCATATCGTATCTTAGCTACTTGTTAGTTTTTATTAATGATGTGGTGGTTACGTTGTGGGAGGGGTGCCCCTAGCTTTGACCCTCCTTTGCAGTTTCGTGTTGTTTCATAGCCTACTGCCCCCGCCAATGCAGCTTCTCATCTTTGAAGCAGGCTGCTTCCTTTTCCTGCTTGATGGAGTACATGGTATCCGAGAGAAATGAGTGAAATATGGGTCCATATTATTTCATTGAAGCATTCACAGTAGAGTCCCATAAATATGTGAGTGTATACCATAAAATTTAAGATTTGGTTGTAAGGATGAGGGAGTGGTGGAATTTTTTGGTTGAAGTATAATTAGTTGTAATCTATATGAATATGCCACCCAGAAGAGAGAAGGAAGTAAAAGTTTTGAAGAACTTTGTGAGGAATGGTAGGATTTAAGTGAAGATGAGACCCACAATCACA
>JBCNJP010000027.1:21183494-21226255 GCA_039602395.1 Deinandra increscens subsp. villosa
CAAGATTGATGAATCAAAGTTATGGTATTGTAAAACAAATATGGATAATTTTTGTATGGAAAGAATTTTATTTTTTTATTTTTAATTATAAGATCTTTCCTTTTTGTAAATCTAATTTAATTTTTTAATTCAAAATTTTATAAAAATGACACATAAGCTAATCTTAGGTGACACACCTTAAATTGTGTCACCTAGATATTAAAAACTTGTGTTTATTATATAAGTATAGATATAGATATTTGAGTATATATGTATAATTAATTAATTAAATAATGAGATAAAGTGGATGTAATATCCTCATTGTCTTTATGCAAATCTCGCTCAACGTTGAGGATGACACTTTTGTTGGATGACCTTTCCCATACTCTAGTAGGTGTGTGAAGACTAAAGTTATAAAGTCTTTTGTATTTGTGTTTCCACCACGACAAATCTTTCATTATGGTTCCCTGCGAATTATATAAGGTAAATAACTAAAATTAACATTTGAATATTTAACGGCAGAAAAGGTTAAAGGTATTAAAAATAAATGTTAATTTCTGGATTTGGCGTCAGTGTATGATCAAATTGATTTTGCTTGATGCCCTTTAAAATCAAACATTGATCTTCGAATATGGTTTTGATTAATTTATATTTTATGTCATACAAAAATTAAAATGGTGACGTTACAACTACTGAAATAATAGGCTTGTTATATAAATCTGGTTTGAAATTTTATGAGAAATGGAAGTGACTTTGAAGGCTTCTTAAGACTAAATATGGGCAGGTCATTCAAATTTTTTTTTTTTAAACGGCAAAGAGATTTTATTAAAACACCTTTTGGTGGTTAGAAAAACATGATGTTCTTGTTTTCTCATTTAATTAAAACATGGTACGTTTATAATTTAAAATTTTTGGTATAAAAGGGTTTAATTTTTCGTAACTTTCTATGGATTTCATCTTTTTATAGTAGTTTTTGTATTATTAAGATTCAAAAAATATAATATATGTAGAGTTATTTTTTTTGTACGGCAAATTTTTATTTCCCCTATTCTTTTCACCAATGTTAAGGTATGAACCCTGGTCTCCACCAAAGATACTTTGTCTCTTACCATTGGGCTAAACCCCAATGGCTATGTAGAGTTATTAATTATATAATTTTTATTATTTGACAAGTGTAGTATATAGGTTTTTAAAACTAGACTAAAATAATAGTGAGCATTTAAGCCGACAAGATGTAATATAGAACCTAATCGTAAAGACACATGGCTTTTTATTATCTACTATCTAGTAATGTTACCTATGTTCTATGAATTTGATATCCACTCATGTTATGTCAATTTGTCAAGTTCTAATTCGTTTAGTTATTCAATTTTTATGTCAATATGTCAAGTTCTAATTCGTTTAGTTATTCAATTTCTATAAGTTAAGAACCAAAATTTAGTCTCTAATTAATTTTTTTTCTCTAAAAAACAACTAGATTTTTTAGAATTTTATTAGAAAGTATGTTACATAGAATTTAAATCCAAAACCACTTAATTAAACATTATATAGTATATTTATTTACCTATAAACAACTAGAAATATCTATGAATAGTTAATTACTATGCATTAAATTTAACCAAGTTTTACATCATAGACTTTAAGTATACGTCTACTTTTTTCCTGTAATTAACATGTTTTTTCTTTCAATTATTAGTTAGAACTCTTCGTACCACAAATCGACAGTTCGAGCATATCAGGAGCTGTTGTTCAAGACTTTATCAAAACAGGTAAGTTACTGATCTCTTCGAATAATATTTGCTTCTTTCTAACTTGTTTCGGTGTTTTAGGCTTTTGTTGTTTGCCTGTTTATGATTTTCTGGTTAATTTAGAGTTGTTTGTGTGTGCAGCGTGTATGGATTCAACTAGACATACTTATGTCGATTTATATTTGATCACACTTGGTGCATTGTAAATGTTTACTACCTATTTGATAATAAGAATATAGATTGTCAATTTTAGTTGTTATTGTAAAGAATCACAACAGGTATCATAACAACTTTGAATCTCGAAATGAGGATTTTCTTTGTTGATTGTACTGTAGCTTATGGTTAAGTAATAGGTAATGAAGAATATACCGGTTAGGACTGATACAAATACAACTATAACTGATTCTCTAGATAGAGTTTGTGGTTCAGATAGACGTTTATTAATATTCAGATGTTTTACAAAAAATAAAAAACTTTAATGATTCAGATTTAAGACATTTGAACCACATCTTAATATTCAGAAGTGGTATTCAGATTTAAACATAAATCTCTTATAAAAAACAAACGAGACCTTTGTTTTACAACATAGACTTTAAGTGTACGTCTACCTTTTTCAGTGTTACACTATGGTGTTGCCACGTGGGACACCATTAATTATTAATTTTTTTTTGTTTAGTTTTACATGATTCCTTTTAAGTGTTTAGTTTGTTTAGTTCGCGTGATACTCTTTAATATCTTTATTATTTATATGTATTTTTCGTTTTCAATTCATTTGAAATTGTTTTCAAAAGCATTTTATTAGTTTAGTTTTACACTATTGCATTGTTTGCCTTTTGTATATTTGTTCTCTAAATAGTGTTTTTATAATGCCACTTTTTTAACCGATCATTTGCGTGGTAACACGTTATCCAACCAAAATACCAAAATTGGCAAGTGCACGGCAACACGCGATCGTACGTCTAGTAATTAAGAAAAGCAAGTTAATACAAATAGCTTTTGAATGTTATTGGTCCACGTTACCTACTTAAGTGGTCGTCACATGGCATGACCTGATAGTGTAATGATAGAACCATGTAATATAACATTTAGTTCATAGGTTCATATCTTTAAGTGCTTTGGTTTCTAATTTTAATGGGAGTTGATGGTATAATGAATAGGGTTGTGTAACATAACCTTTAAATCCTAGGTTCGATACATTACGCGTTTGACTTCCAATTTTAACATCATTTATCATACTCTTTGTATTTACATTTAAGAACAATGGCGGATCTACGTGGTGTCCACCGAGTTTACGGGAACCCATTGACTTTCGAACTTTTAGAGGCTGTTTGTTTTTGCAGACAAAGACTGTTTGCAGTCTGATTTCATCTGATTTCATGTCTGCAGCTGAATATGTGGTCTGAAGATCTGTAATCTGAAAATATAAGACTCTTTGTTTTATAAACTTGACACTGTCTGCAAAAACTGAAAAATATATAACTATCAAACTTATCTTACTAAATTAAAGTCATTCAACCTTCAAATTATAATATAAATACAATAATAAAACCAAATATCAATAACATAAAAACATAAATAAAATGGTGGTGGTGGTGGTGGTGGTGGTGTTGGTCGTGTTGGAGGTGGTGTGGTGGTGGTGTGGTGGTGTTGGTGGCAGTGATGGTGTTAGTGGTGGTGTGGTGGTGGTGACGGTGATGGTGGTGGTGGTAGTGGTGTGGTGGTGGTGGTGGTGGCGGTGATGGTGGTGGTGGTGGTGGTGGCGGTGATGATGGTGGTGGTGATGGTGGTAGTGGTAGTGGTGGCGGTGGTGGTGGGGTGTTGGTGGGGGTGGCGGTGGTGTTGGTGGTGGTGGTGTTGGTGGTGGTGGTGGTAGTGGTAGGGTGGTGGTGGGGGTGGTGTTGGTGGTGGTGTGGTGGTGATGGTGGTGTGGTGGCGGTGGTGGTGTGGTGGTGGTGGTGGTGGTGATAGTGGTGGTGGTAGTGGTGGTGGTGGTGGTGGTGTTGGTGGCGGTGATGGTGGTGGTGGTTGTGGTGGTGGTGGTAGTAGTGCGGTGGTGGTGGTGGCGGTGGTGGTGGTGTGGTGGTGGTGGTGATGGTGGTGGTGGTGGCGGTGGTGTGGTGGTGGTGGTGGTGATGGTGGTGTTGGTGTTGGTGGCGGTAATGGTGGTGGTGTGGCGGTGGTGGTGGTGGGGGGTGGTGGGTCTTTTGTTTTTAAGCTTGTGAGTTATAATGTGAAGATGAAATAAGCAAGGTTTATAAGTTTTTTTTTAAGAGGTTTTAAGCTTAAATAAGATCTTCATAAGAAAAAAAAACAAACAGCATTTAAAACATATGTCTGCGTTTGCAGACATAACCTCCCCTGAAGATGTATTAAGAAAAAACAAAGGGCACCTTAGTGTAAATATTTATATAATACTATGAGTGAATCCAAATATACAACTAGGAGTGAATCCTACAAACAAAAGATTTTCAGCGCAATTGATTTTCGCCATCTCCTTCTAACTATCAGGTCCTTGGTTTGATTCCTTTTTTTGCCCGTTTTTTAATTTTTTTAAATAGATTATAATTAGCGCAAATGGTTGTTCCCAGTAACAAAAGGCTACCAATGCAATTGGTTCTCGTTGTCTCCTTCTAACCTATAGGTCCTTGGTTTAATTCCTGTTTCTACCCGTTTTTTTTAATTTTTTATATTTCTTTATTATTTTTAAATAGATGATAACCATACGACTGACTTAGGGTTCTTTTAGTTTTCCAAATACACAGCTCCCAGCCTCCCAGTTATAACCATACGACTGGATTATGATTATGTTTGGAAATAATTAAACGAAAACTAGTATATAGATATTGACCTGCAAACTGACTAAATCAAATTTTTTTGACATTTAGTTGTTAGATTACGACAAAAAAAAAGTTGAACCCAATGAAAAAAAACTGACCCGCCCTGCTTAAGAATACAACTGTTTTGTGTATCTGCGTTATCCCGCAACAATGCGCATATAGTAAATCTATTTTGATACATTTTATAGTTTTTTTGACATTGTTTGAAATTACTTCAAAATCTTCAATACTCTAGCGAACAATTCTAACACGGAATTACAACCGTCGACATTACATGATTAACTTACCCAAAAACACCATAAAAAAAACTCAGTATTTAATACATTTTATAATTATCTGTTTGTTTTGAATCTAGAACTTTTAAGACAAAAATCTCTACAATATTGTATATTCTTACGTTTGCGCAATATCTATTATTTAATTGTAAAGTTTATCTTCCACTTGGCAACTTCTAATTGGATGACATATTGGAGGCAAGTGACGCTCATATCTTTCTATTTCTGTACGATATTAATATATGACCTTTTAATTTTTAATATTTAAGATGAAAAATATCAACAAAAGTGCAAATATGGCGACGAGAGTTATCTAACCGTTCAGTATTTTTTTATTTTTATTTATTTTTATTTTTTTAACGGCTAATTTTTACATCAACCCGTCTTTGACGGGGCTCGAACCCTTAACCTCAAGGGGAGCAACACCTTAACTCCAATGGCTTTGTCAATTGGACCCAACCCCCCACCAACCGTTCAGTATTTTAACCCTGTCTTTTTTTATGTCATTTTCATATCATTCATTACCTTCTTGTATTTTCTACGGTTTCATTAGTTATGGTCATCCAACATTACACTTTATTTATTATTACTTTTTTATTATAAAAAAAGAATAAAGAAGAGAGAAGGGAAAAGTTAAAGAGATACAGAGAAAAAATAAAACGAAGAGAGAGGTCTAGTGTGGTGAGCGAGGGTTATAGTTTTGAGTCCTGCTGCAATGTCACACCATACGCAATGGTGTTCCCACAGAAGGCCGCAACCATGTGACGGAAGACACATGATGCGGCGCACCCATTACTTTCATCTTAAATATCTAACTATTTCTTTTTTTAGTTAACAATATGGCTTAATGATAAAAAATTTGTTTCTAAAAGGTTTTAAATTTAAATTTTATAAAACCTATATGTGTTGATTCAATATTAAAAAAAAAATTATCTTTATAAATTATATTGTTTTATGTTTTCTTTAGTAGTAATTTACAAACTGAAAGAGTAAATACAAATAGTATATTAACTAAAATTAAAACTTAGTTTTGAAAGCTACAAATATTCTTATATTATTATTTTAGTAATTTTAGTAATTTTCATGTCAAAAAATATAAATACCTCATCAAATGTTTGTTTTGCACCAACGAGCTCATATCTTAATGATATTTGGGAGGATTTGAGACCATAAGGTATTGGGTTTAAAACTGGGTGTGAGCAAAAATATATACCCTCGGGCTAGAGACATGGATTTTCCCGAAAATAGTTGGGTTTCCTCTTGAATTAAAGATGGGTATATGAAGAGGCAATGTCGTTAAACCCAAACGTATATGTGTTGATTCAATGTTAAACTTTTTTTTTTATCTTTATAAATTATATTGTTTTATGTTTTCTTTAGTAGTAATTTACAAACTGAAAGAGTAAATACAAATAGTATATTAACTAAAACTAAAACTTAGTTTTGAAAGCTACAAATTTTCTTATACTATTATTTTAGTAATTTTAGTAATTTTCATGTCAAAAAATATAAATACCTCATCAAATGTTTCTTTCGCACCAACGAGCTCATATCTTAATGATATTTGGGAGGATTTGAGACCATAAGGTATTGGGTTCAAAACTGGATGTGAGCAAAAATATATACCCCTCGGGGCCTCGGGCTAGAGACATGGGTTTTCCCGAAAATAGTTGGGTTTCCTCTTGAATTAAAGATGGGTATATGAAGAGATAATGTCGTTAAACTCAAACACAACGTTAAAACAATGTTCGATTTGCTTCGAGATGCTAAAATATTATGGTTGAGTCTCTTCGAGCTTTAACACATTAAAATCTACCTCATGATCTATTGAGAGGCATGGTTCTCATTGAAATTAACAAAAAGTTAAAATTACATTACACCCAAAAGAAACATAAACCAAAAATTAACAGCCTAAAATTGAACTAAGACCACCCTCTCTAAACGACAAAAGCCAATGACCTTCGACATATGCCATAAACGTCTAGCAAATATCTAAAAAGCCCACGCACCCACTAACTTGTTGGTCCCAAAATTCTCAATAATGTTATAATAAAAAAAAAACATTAATTGTATTCTCATACGGGGTGTGTGTTAACCGTTCGTCAAGAGGAAGATCGATCTTAAGAAGTTACCGATTGTAACTTGTTAACATCTATTTCGTAAAATGTGAGAAATCCTCAACATATAAACATGTAATAAATGACGGATTAGGATGAGATGTCTTACGAGATATTAAAAAATAAAAAGGATATAATTGATAACTTTATATGTAATGATTATATTTTTAAGTATACATCTGTGATGTAAAGACATACGCGAACATATTTCAAACGCTTACAAAATTTTTGGCCTTGCTGAATTATGACATACGGCACTACTAGTTACTTGTTTATTAAGTATACCTTAGTGTTAAATATAATAAACAAAATATAATTATATTGTTATGATCATCATATATATAACAATTTCATTATATTTATGTGCATGGAACTTAAACTTAATTAGGACAACTTTAAACCTGACTTCTCATTTTGCACTACATTCATTCCCGTATCCTATTTATCCCCGTGATAACATATGGGTAGCAAATCTAGTTCGATACACATTTAATTGTGTGTAGGTTATAGGTCAAAGTATTATTATTTTAGAATCAAGATAATTATCACTCGAGTTGTAATCCAATAGTAAAAGATAAATTTGTTTCATGAAAACTAAGATTCAGACCTTCACATGATAAAATTTAATTGAAACAATAAATTTGTTGTTTAGAAAAAGTAATTTGAGATACTTATTTTGTTATTATTATTGAACTTAAAGTTACTTTTTTTTAATGATGTTTGGAACTATGAGATCTTTAGATGAGATTACGAACGTTTATATTGGCCCAAACGACGCCCAAACGACCTAATTAAAAAAAATCACCACGACCAGTTTGGCCCCAAACAACCCGTGATATCCTATTTTTTTTAGCAAAAAATCTTCCTACTCTAATAAACAATTACAATTGTTGACACATGTCAATACTAAATTCATTCTCACAAAAGTTTTCCCTCCCAAATCTACTCCCTAATAAATAAAAAAAATTGGAAATTATATCATATTTTATAATCATGATATATTTTTTATCTATTTATATTTATGGAATCATAACAATTATATATTAGTTTACATCTTATTTTTATTAAAAAATAACTTTTAAACTATTATTATTTTTATTTTAAAAAATATTTAGAAACTTAGGAAATACCAATAAACACTTATTTAGTGTGTTTAAAATATAATTGAACAAATCATATTTAATATTTTAATTTATGAATACCTAATACTATTTTACAAATTCAATCAGCATTGCGTTGTGAGTGATACTATTTATAGAGAAATTCATAAACAATAAAAATAATGTTCAAAATATCCAATATTAAATAGTTTTTTCTATCATATCAAATGAGCCATGTTCATCCAATTTGAAAATTTTAGACATCGCGACTAATACAATTGTAAGTTTTCTAATGTATATCAACATAAAAAATTTTATTGATAACATTATAATCTTTTGATTATAATTTATATTTTATACTCAACAATTAGAATGTGCTTATTATAATTTTGATAAAACTTTATACTCATCTAACTTTCTATACAGATTTAAAGTCTCAAGTTTGTCAGTTTATAATTCAGGTTAGTCGCTATTGAGGATTTGATTGCTTTTTAAATATGAACACGTTTATCTTGCATATTCTAAATTATACAAGTAGAGACATGCTTAAATATTATTTTTTTTTGATAAAGAGAGTAAAGTCACAATACCATATTATTAATTATAACTTTATTTTTTTTATTTAATGTAATGTAACACGTTATTCTGGTAATAAGAAGATTATGCATTAATTATCAAATATATATATATATATTTTTAATGATTCAACCCGTATAACATACGGGTTCTATCCTAGTGTTGTTAATATATAACGACCCAAAAATAATAATAAGAATATGAATAAAGCGCGTCGTCGTTATGAGAGCGGGACAAAGAAAACGGCTTATTTGGTTATATTATCCTGGCCCACTAATGTTTCGCCAAGTCATGAAAGCAAAACTCCAATGTCTTTTTCCTATAACGACTTTTTCTTAACCATTCTTCTGGCTTCTCACCCATGGTTTTTAAGAGGCCACGTCCATCTTTATTATTCTGAAAATAATGATAATCACCAAAATAATAATAATAATAATGATAATAATAATAATATTTATAATAATAATAATAATCATAATAATAATAACAATAAAAATAACAATAATAACTAGATTTTACAACCGCGTGTTGCCGTGGAATTAATGCAGTCATAAAAAAATAGTTTTATTACTATAACGTCACGTAAAGAAAACGAAAATAAAAAAAATATATAATGATTCAAACGCTTAAAGTATCTATTCTAAAACTCAAAATTTATTTTACACGACTGTACTTATAATACCATAAACCTCATTACAAAATTCATTGAGATTGAAAATATAAAAATAAAAAAAAAATCTATGCAAAACGGCTATACCTATTACAACAACAACTTATTTTATTTTATAATTTTTTACATTATATATATATATATATATATATATATATATATATATATATTCTATACTATATAATGAACAAAAACATTGTCGTACTTTAAGTAGTAAAAAATTACACTTGTCATCACCACAAAATTTTAGATTAAGTCAAAATTTTAATAAATAATTATTCATATACTAAATTTCCATATTAGTATTTGGGTTTATTTAGTTTAAAATTTTAATAAGTAATAGTCCAATAAGTAATTATTTAAATATAAATTTTTTATATTAAGGTTAGTAACTATCCAAATATTAAATTTTAATATTAAGGTTAATATTTTATTGCATATATATTATATTTTATTAAAATAATATATTTTATTGTATATACTTTAATACTTAAATATATAATGCTCATAATACTTTATTCATAATAATATTTTAATAAATATTATACATGTGATATAAAATATTTAATTCTATTTAATTTTACATTTTTTTTTACTTTAATTAAGTTTAAATTCAAATTTACCAAGTATTTCATTTCAATATAATAAACAAAATCCTTATTGTCGTAGATTATGATTGTTTTATAGTTTTTTTTAAAACTTAATCGTGTAACACACGGAGATAAAAAAACTAGTGTATATATATATATATATATATGAATATCAAACATCATCAACGACTGGTTACTCGGGGTTACATCTGGCAAACATATTACTCACGACACTCACGAATTAAACGCTGACAGTGAGACCATCCGTTTGAACCGTCCCTAGAAAGATCTACAATTAACCGGGGTAAAACCGAGTACCTCAAGGATCGAACCCGCGACCTTATAGTCACTGGGGCTCCTATCATCGGCATATGATATATTATATATATATATATATATATATATAATGGTTAAAAAATGATGATATAATATATATTATATTGTTATTTTGTGAAGTCAAATAAAATAATAATATAATTAAGAAGTTAAATAAAATAATAATATAATTTAAGAAGACAAATAAAGTAATTATATCTTGAATATTCTAATGCTATTTAATCAAACCAAAATATTTTCATGACATTTAATCAAACCATAAATTATATTTTGTTTAGATAGGTAATAATAAATAGGAAAATGGTAAAATGAAAACTCTCTCGACTTGAGAAAACCATAAAAACTCTTTAAAATCAGGGTCAAAACCGTTGTTTATTTCTTTCATTTTTTATAGTGGTTCTCTAGGTTATAAGCTACCTTAGGTGAAAAAAAATTAAAAAAACGCATAGTATTTAAAAAAATATCCAAAAACTCCTTTGTTACATTTGTAACATTAAATATAAAATGTTGTACATATATAACAAGGCAAGGCAGTTTTTGGATATTTAAGGTCATGTTTGGCGCGTCATAAGCTAGCTTATAAGCTAGCTTTTTGACGTTACAAAACGGAGCTTTTTAAAAAAACTAGCTTTTTTTAAAAACCCTGTTTGGTAACGTCAAAAAGCTAGCTTATAAGCTAGCTTTTGAAAAGCTAGTTGGAGTAGCTTTTCAACTAGCTTTTATAATATTTCCAGTTTTACCCTTCCCTAATATTTTGTTTTTAAATTTTAATTTATTTATATACATGTACTTTTATGTCATTTTACATTTTTCAGCTAGCTTATCAGCTAGTTTTTACCAAACGTTATTTTTTATCAGCTAGCTTATCAGCTAGCTTATTGTTTATCAGCTAACAGCTAGCTTATCAGCTAGCTTATCAGCTGACTTATCAGCTAGCAGCTAGCTTATCAGCTAGCAGCTAGCTTTTCAGCTAGTGCGCCAAACACAGCCTAAAACAATAACTCATTAGCATTTTTTCTATCTTTTTCCACCTAAGGGGTAGCTTATAACCTCAAGAACCACCAAAAAATGAATGGAAAAAAAAATTGACCCTGATTTTAAAGAGTTTTCACGGTTTTTTTTACAACTCGAGAGAGTTTTTATTATACCCATCCCCATAATAAATAAATAGTATCTTTCGTACTCTCTATATTCCTCCAAAATTTCTATGTTTCATATCTGATCTTCATTAATTGTGAGAGTTGTCATTTATATTTTCATGGTCAGTCACAATATTTTTCTTTTGATGGACTTCTGCTTAATGTTTCAGTTAATTCAGATCTAGATCTGGAAGCTGGTTAAGAGTCCAAACACATCACAACTCACTCAACTCATTTGTACAACCTCTCTATATGTTGTCATCTAGGCAGTGGCGAAACTTGAAAATATCAAGTGGGGGGTCAGAATCTAATTTTTTTTTTCCTAAGGTCAATTTTTGGGTAAATGGGGGGTCGAAACCGGAGTATATCGAAATTTTCTACACGAAAATTATATACCCCCTACATCGCAAAAAAAATTTCGGGAGACGCCCTCTGCATCCAGGCTGCTTCTACCACTACATTGACTATGTTGGGTTTGTGGAGCCTTGATTGGCTCGGGCCCGTGTTCTGGCCCGGTTTATTTTATGTAACCCTAATTTCTATATCTATTTATATGACATATTGTACTTGTAATTCTCACGTCGAGTGAGGCAGAGAGCAATAAAAATACCCTGGTTGCAGCCCGTGGATGTAGGTCACACCGACCGAACCACGTTAAATCTCGCGTGTTCATTCTCGTTTATTATTTTCTGCAGTGATTGTTTGATTATTAGTGTGTGTGAGTGGTCTCGAATCCTAACAAGTGGTATCAGAGCCGGGGTCGTTACTCAATTACTCAAGGTTTCGTCTACACACAAGTCATATAGGGTTTTGAAGGGAGAGAAGCCGTCAACCCTGTTTTGTGAGGTCAGATCGTTGCCGGCAGAAGCTTAGCGTCGGAGATCGTGATCCGTTAAGAACAATCAGCAGAGGAGATAAAGGTCAGGTTTTCTCCCGTTTTCGTTTTTTTTTTCTTTCGCATCTGCGTTCGGTCGGAGTAAGGCAGGGTCGTCGGATTGTTTCGACTGTGATAAGAAACCAAGAAGAAGTGTGTTGGGTTGGTTTCAACGTTTTGTCGCCGCCGTCGTGCTTAATACTCGAGTTTTGTCGCCGCCGTCGTGCTTAATACTCGAGTTGTCAATTTTGACCATATAATAGGATTGACCAAGAATTCACGTGTGGTCTCCTGTACTGCTAACCTAATTCTTCATTTGTGAACCTAATTTATTACTTTTTTTTTTGGGGCCACAATTACTTTGGGCAGAAAGTCATTATTTATTTTATTGAGCTTGGCCAAAATTGGTTAATCATATTGTGTCTCAGTCTGGAAAATAAATTTGGGTTAAGAATAGGAAGCGGGGCCGGTCATTTGTTAGTCCAGGAATCCCTTGATATATACCGAGATTCAAAGTCGAGTTTTTCTGTTTGAGACAATGGCTGAGAGTGGAAAACTTCAGATTGAGAAGTTTGATGGAAACGACTTTGGTTGGTGGAAAATGCAAATTGAGGATTTGCTAGTTCAGAAGGATTTGGACATGGTACTGGGTGAAAGACCAGAGAAGATTACACCAGACGAATGGAAGAGCTTAGATAAGAAAGCCAAGGCCGTCATTAGATTGTCGTTGTCAAAGGATGTTGCGTTTAACATTCTGAAAGAAACCACTGCGAAGGGCATCATGGATGCATTGTCTAATATGTACGAGAAGCCTTCGGCAGCTAATAAAGTTTACTTGATTCGAGAGCTGGTTAATACGAGAATGCAAGAAGGAAGTTCAGTTACAGTGCACATCAACAACATGAACTCGATTTTGTCAAGACTTGGGTCAGTTGATATTAAATTCGAGGATGAGGTTCAGGCTCTACTACTGTTATCTTCATTGCCTGATAGCTGGTCAGGAACTGTTACAGCGATTACGAGTTCTACCAGTAAGTTCACTTTTGATGGGATTCGGGATACTATTCTGGGCGAAGACGTCAGAAGAAGAAATTCGGGTGAATCATCGAGTGGATTGATGCATGTTGGCAGAGGTAGGAAGAACAACAGAGGTAGTGGGAGCGGGAACAGAAGAAGGAGTCAGTCTAGGGCTCGGGATGATGTGACATGTTGGAACTGTAAGCAGGTGGGGCACTTTAGGAATCAGTGTCCGAGTGAAAAGAAACAAGTTAACTCTGCAGAAGACTATGTTGAAGACGAAACGTTAATATGCAGCATAGAGAGCAGTGTTGATTCCTGGGTCATGGATTCTGGTGCTTCATTTCACGCTACCCACAGCAGTGAAGCATTGCAGAATCTGAAGGAAGGTGATTTTGGCAAGGTAAAGTTGGCGAACAATGATGTTCTAGATGTTACGGGCATGGGTGACTTAGATTTGAAGACTTCAGCCGGTTCATGGATTTTGAAGGATGTCAGGGTGATTCCAAGCTTGAAGAAACAGTTGATTTCAGTGGGGCAGTTGGATGAACAGGGACATGATGTTAAATTCGGGAACGGGCAGTGGAAAGTTGTCAAGGGAAATCTAGTCGTGGCTCGGGGAAGAAAGAGAGGTTCGCTTTACATGGTTAGTTTACCGTCTGAGGGAGAGACCATCCCAGTTCAGAAGAAGTCCAAAGTCCGGTTCACAGAGTCTAGTAGGCAGAAGAAGGTTTGTTTTGCAGGAGATAAACCTAGAGCCACAGGTCAGATTCAGGTCGAACGTACTAGGAAAGGTTCAGAAAAACAGGTCAAGGGTTTTCGTGGCAGTGGGAGTACGGGTTGTGCTTCAGTCAGAGTTACCAGACGACCGTTTGTTAAGAGAACCAGTGTTCCAGTGGTTAAAGCCTCTCCAGTGGATTACCTGCTTAACTTGGAGAGTGTTGTTTGTTCTCAGGGTATCTCAGGATCCGGCAGTTCGTTTCAGTGGGAGCCGGTAGGGATCGAGGATGAGTCAGGGGCAGTTCTTGCCATGACTGATATGTTGGAGCTCAGGGGAGCTTCAACGGGCCTTCAGGTTAACTGATGAGAAGGCCGCTGCAGCCAGGAGGATGACGAGAATTACTAGACGTACAAGTATTACAGCGGATGGCAGTTGAAGATGATCAAGCCTCCAAGTGGGAGATTGTTGGGTTTGTGGAGCCTTGATTGGCTCGGGCCCGTGTTCTGGCCCGGTTTATTTTATGTAACCCTAATTTCTATATCTATTTATATGACATATTGTACTTGTAATTCTCACGTCGAGTGAGGCAGAGAGCAATAAAAATACCCTGGTTGCAGCCCGTGGATGTAGGTCACACCGACCGAACCACGTTAAATCTCGCGTGTTCATTCTCGTTTATTATTTTCTGCAGTGATTGTTTGATTATTAGTGTGTGTGAGTGGTCTCGAATCCTAACAGACTACCCATAATTTACTACCTACATAAAAAAACAAAAAATATAATCTAATAACTCAATAAAATATGAACGTGACCAAAATCTAAGAAAACTTAATAAGACTCGTCATAAAATGAATATATTACTTTAGGATTTAGTTTTTATATTTACTTTTTGATATATATGATATCTTCATGTAACTTAATTGATACTTCTAGTTTAAACTATTATTATTTATATCTTATTGAGTATAGATACAAGTATCTATCCGAGCATGTGATGATATGGTATACGTTTTGATGCTGAAAACAGAAGATCTAAAACGATATGGATGAAATACTATAATTCTTTTAAAAGTTTGAAATGACGTACGTAATAAAATATAAAATTTTGAGGATAAACGATATATATATGCCGAGTTGATGCATATCCATAGTGTTTGCAGCGAACAAAATCTTTGCTAAAATTTGGGAGACTTGTGTAGATTGATCATGTGGAGCTCATGGGCTTGATTGTGACTCCCACAAGCAATCAAGTTTAAAGTTTGACCACATATGTTGGCCAATTAATTAACCTTTTTTTAACAGCAAATACATATACAAACTAAACTACTTTTAAATTACATCAGAACACCACTATATATTAGAGATTAAACCCATAAACTCTATTCTAAGAGGCTTACACCTCTATTAATTGGAGTAGTCCCACATTGACAATATTTAACTCCTTTTATTTGTGTAACGAGATGGTTACCACCTCGCGTGTTGCTGCGAGGTTGAATTTGTATACTGAACGAAAGTCAAAAAATTAAGTGGTATAAAACGTAAAAGTCTAAAAATCTCGTAGTGAAAGTATAAAACTATAACAAAAGTTAAAAAGTTAAGGGTATAAAACGTAAAAGTCTAAAAGTCCCGTGGTGCGCGGCGTTGAATTGTATGCTCAACGAAAGTTAAAAAGTTAAGGGGTATAAAACGTAAAAGTCTAAAAGTCTCGTGATGAAAATATAAAACTATAAAAGTATACTAAAAACGAAAGTAGAAAAGTTAAAAGTTTAATGGTCAAAGTAGAAGACAACAAAACTTAAAACAAAAAAAACGTAAAAGTCTAAAAGTCTTGTGGTAAAAGGATACTAAAAACGAAAATAAAAAGTTAAAAGTTTCGTAGCCAAAGTAGAAGTCAACAAAACTTAAAAAAAAAAAAACTTCGACGAAGTATAAAACTATGAAAAAAGTCATCGTCAAAGTCAAAAATTCTAAAAGTATGCTAAAAATGAAATTAGTCAAATAAAAAACAAAAGTTAAAAATTTAAGGGGTATAAAACATAAAAGTTTAAAAGTATAAAAGTCTCGTGATGAAAGTATAAAAATATACTAAAAACGAAAGTAGAAAAGTTATAAGTTTCATGGTTAAAGTAGAAGATAACAAAACTTAAAACAAAAACAAGAAAAACTTTAAAAGTTAGAGGGTAGAAAACATAAAAGTATGAAACATATGTGGCCAAAGTATGAAAATCTAAAGTTTACTATCTCATTCAAAAAAAAAAATTGTAAAAGTTTTGGATAGAAAACGTCAAAGCACCAAAGTCACATGACCAAACTATGAAAAATAAAAAGTTTACTATTCACCTATCAATTTTTATTGTTATATATATAATTAGGTTTTAGGTTAAATCTAAACTAAGTTATAAGGTTAAAAACATGCTGATCTATCGTCTAAACAATTTGATTACAGGGTCAACTTGTTTGTATATATTACAATTTGTGGATTAAAACATTTAAGATACTAGTCGTAAGTAGGGGTGCAAACGAGTCGAGCCGAGCACGGACTCATTTAGGCTTCAGCTTGGCTCGTTTAGACTTAAGAGAGCTCGAGCTTGGCTCGAGTCGAGCTTTATTTCTGAAGCTCTAGCTAGGCTCGGGTTTGACCCGTTTATTTACTTATTTAAAATTATATATTTAAAATTATATTTTTATATAGAAAATAGTAAATATTATTTACTTATCTTATCATAGTTATATATAATAATAATAATTAATTTAGAAATATATTTAGTAAATTAAATAAAAAAATATATAAATAAAAAGCTCGTTAAGTTCAACTATTCGAGTGGTTCGGTTCGTTTCGAGCTTTTTATCGATTTGATTTTGAGTTGCTCCCCAGTGGCTCGGCTAATTTGGACCCTAGTTAGCTTGTTTGACATGTTTGAGATAAACTAAGTAATTAATAAAATGTATAGTTTAAATATCATTTCATAAATGCCGTGGAAAAATTGTTTGAAGACTAAAGAAAAAAGATATGATCGAGGAAGATATAGCATGATCATGCAATTGAATGATAACCTTAACTGCATGACAAATTAAACATTTACGTATTCAATTTCGCAGGTTGTTTTCGATAAGACCGCTGATAATCAAATATGATCAGCAATGGATAAGAAGCATATACTAGAAACGACACTTCCTTCCAATGAGAACCACATTATTTCTTTTTATATTTATTTATTAAAAAAATTATATTAATTAAATTATAAAAAACATTTTTTACATTTATAAAAACTTATAATTTTCATGCTTTATGTTCGTAATGCGTTATAATCATTTTTTATGTTTAATTTTGTTAATGTATAATGATAATGCGGAACTAAATCGAAGAACAAGATCAATAGGAAATGAAATTGAAACGAAATGATTCGATTTTGTTAATTATGAACAAATTAGAGGTCTTGGGTTAAAGTTCCATTTGTAACACAAGAATAAAAAATGGGGGGTTACAAGTTGGGTCAGGAGGTTTTCTCACCAGTGGTGAGTTTTCTCCTGATAGGGATCGGAGATGATCAGATGGGTGGTGTAATGTACCCGTCAGTGATCCAAATTTGCCGTTCAAAAATAATAAAACTACAAAAAATCAGAAATCAAGAAGTGACCTAGCCGAAGCTTATTATCCCTTTTTAATGAAGTTAATCGATATTAACAAACTTGCTTTCAGATTAACATAATCAGTCCCTCAACTTTCATGTTGAACAGAACCAGTCATTGAACTTTTATGAACTTTAGAAAATGTCAAAACAAAAGTTGACTTTGGCTTCAAATATATATATCCATGACTTTAATGCCATTATTAACAAATTTTTATAGTAGATTACACTAATTTCTGTAAAAAAAAAATAAGTAAATTATTTAAGAATGATAATTCTACCATCATCCCTAAATGAACAAATATGCAACTAATTGATCAATTTTTTTAAGAATGACTTTAATGCTATTATTCACGGTCCGTTCTACATAATTATGTGAGTGTAGTCCTTAAAATTTAAGGTTTGATTGTAAGTGATTGTGATGGGAGGAGATAAAAATATATTGAAATTTTGTATATTTAATAAAAAAACTATTAATTATGTAAAATTTGAGGTTTGTTTGTGAGTGGAAAAAAGAGAAAATTGTATAAAAATTTATTATTAAATTATGGTTGTAAATAAAAGAGAGAGAAAAGATAATGATAAAAATATGGTTGTGAATGCTCATATAAAACTTTTTATTCGTTTGTGTAAATCTAGAATCGTATATAAACTTTGACCTACATTATTTACAATAAAATGATTCAAATAACTATTTAATATAAATTTCATACTAAATAATTGCGGGTCACAGTTCAAATTTTCATAACATGTTTTCTTGTTTTTCTAAAAGTATATTTTGATTTTGGCCCTTATAGTTTTGAAAATTTAACTATATCAGTAAAAAAGAAAAGTACTTAACAATTTCTTAACTGTTCTAAATAATTACAGGTCACAACACATATGGTTTGATTTTCTTAACTATTTTAGTTCATTCTTAAATGATATCCAACCCTTCTTTAGATTTTAGTCACGTACCCCTCACATGAGGGGCCTTTACTTAAAATTTTTAGATCATCACTTAACACGGTAATATTTTAATCTCTCATGTGAATATCTTTGGAGAATCAAATGAGAACTAAAAATGCTTTGAGAAAACTATCTTCAAGAAGACAAGTCAGAAGAGCACTAAGCTCCGATGGCATTTCCATTATATAAGTTTGTTTTTAAGACTCATCGACTTCATCGTCTCGGGAAATGTATGTGCAAACGAACATTTCAAATTGCAAGTTAATATCCCTGTCGTTGGTTGTCCAAATAACTGGAAACTCGCTCGATTGAGAAAAGCTCATATATAAGCTCGTCTGATTTCGACTTTAGTTGTAAGCGAATTGATTGGCTCTGTACGATTTGTAAATGAACCAAACACGAGCAAAAGTCCAGCTCGCTCGTTGCTGGTTCGTTCGTTTGAGTTGAATTATTTTTAATGTATAAACTATTAAATCTCATACTAGCCCATTATCTAAATTCTAGCCCAAATATATATATCCCACTAACACAATTAAATCTCATTCTAGCCCAAGATGTATCTCAATTTGTAAAAAAAAAATAAAAAAAATGGGTCCTAGTTATTTATCTATATGCTTGAATAGTATTTGGATAGTTTCCTAGATTTTAACCATGTTCACAATATCTGTTTATATCATAATGATATGGTAGCGATACAATTAACTATAATATAGTACCATTTGTCGAAGACCGACGTGTTACTGGAGGAAAGTGCGGGCACACAAAACACTTGAATTTCTATAATGCTACGTAAATAAGAGAGAAATAAATTATGCGTAACGACCCAAACACCATGGGATAACACGGACACACAAAACAGTTGAATTGCTATAACAATACGTAAATAGGACAAAAAAAAAATGTAAAGACTTAGGTCGTGTTTGGCGCGCCATAAGCTAACTTATAAGCTAACTTATAAGCTAGCTTTTTGACATTACCAAACAGAGCTTTTTAAAAAAGCTAGTTTTTTTTTAAAAGCCCCGTTTGGTAACGTCAAAAAGCTATCTTTTGAAAAGCTAGTTGGAGTAGCTTTTCAACTAGCTTTTATAATATTTCCAGTTTTACCCTTCCCTAATATTTTGTTTTTAAATTTTAATTTATTATACATGTACTTTTATGTCATTTTACATTTTTCAGCTAGCTTATCAGCTAGTTTTTACCCAACGTTATTTTTTATCAACTAGCTTATAGTTTATCAGCTAGCAGCTAGCTTATCAGCTAGCAGCTAGCTTTTCAGCTAGTGCGCTAAACACAACCTTAAACACTGTAGTAGCAATGCTAAAGAAAAAACAGAAGAAAAAAAGTGAACATCACTATTCACAAAAAAACGTTAGAAGTACTATTCACAACAACAAAAAAAAAGGATGCCAGAAGATAAAAAGCCAAATCGTACTCATACTATTCATCAATGTTTGTAATTGTTAATATTTAGGGGTGTTCATCGGATCGGATTTCGGTTTATTCGGATTGGATTTTATTTTTTTGCCAGATCCGAATAAGCCACTCATCTAAACTGATCCGAATCAATCCGAATCCAAATTGGATCAAATCTGATCCAATCCGAATAAATCGAATTTGGTTTTTGGGTTCCAATCGCAAAAAATAATAATAATAATAATAATAATAATAATAATAATAACAAAACATGTTTTCCAATATGTCCTCAAAACAGGAGTTCAATTTCATAATAAAAACACACAATATAGGAAGAAAAAAAAACTTAAACATAATCGGAAAAAGTATTAAACATAATTGTAAAACTTGAAACCGAGGGTTCTCAAATCCCAACCACATAAGCTCCTTCGCAAAGGCTTTCGACAACCACTCGTGTTCGACTCTTTTTTCTAAGTCCCTTGTTATTGTATAGAATATAAATATAAGTTATATTTGAATAAGGAATTTCGGATCGGGTTAGACTCCTATCCAAATCCGAATAAGAATTTCGGTTCTGTTTTTTCGGTTTCGGGTACAGTTCGAATTCCAATTTTATTCGGATTTCGGATTTTTTACATACCCCTATGTATATCGGTCTATGACATATACTTTTTCCCCTGATAACCAATATTATTTTTTAAATTTGGACGACTAAATGCACCACAAACACCTAATCATATCGTTTTTTTTGTTACCAATGATCTCTAGTTGAATTGGCTAGAGGGAGGTACCCAAGACATTGTAATGGGGAGGTCTTGGGTTCAAGTCCCATTTGTAACAAAAATTAAAAACCGGGGGTTACATGTTGGGCCAGAGGGTTTTCTCATCGAAGGGTGAGTTTCCTCCTGATGGGGATTGGAGATGATCGGGTGGGTGGTGTAATGTCACCGTCAGTGATCCAAATTTGCCGTTAAATAAAAAAAATCGTTTTTTTTGTAATCATATAAATCTCTGAACTTAATTCTGTGTTTTAGTGGATGCTTTTGATTCCACAAACTCTGAGATTTGTAACAACTAAAGTGCTAACATAGGAAACACCAATCCACTAATATATAAACCTTAAAACTCAAGACATGAAATCCTATAAATTCAATCACATCAAAGTGCAGCATTTTGGAACATTTTTACCTGACATTGGGTTTTTCTTAGAACCGGTAATCTTTTTGGGAATACTTGAATATGATTTTTCGGACTTCACTGGCTGTTCCATATGATGTGCATTACACTCTTGTGCAGTCCCGGAACATTCCAGATGGCTGTAGCCATAGTTCCTTTCAATTCTTGGAAAACTGTTGTTATAACAGTACCCATACCCGTTTTCATACCCGTTTGCATACCCGTTTGGATACCCGTTTCCGTACCCGTTTCCGTAGGCGTTTGGATACCCGTTTCCATACCCGTTTCCATACACGTTTGGATACCTTGGATATAAGGGATAGCCACCCGCAGCAGCCGCCCCATTTTCATTGTCATTTGCGGGTGGTGGTTCTTTTTTTTCAAACAAGTTGTTTGAGCATTGTCCATATTGCCAATTCTGAATCTCTGCCTTTTTTCCAACTTTCTTGAGATTTTTAAGAAGTTGAGGCGGATGAAGGTAACCTGAAATATTAATCTTATCACCGTCCGTTCTGAAGGCAGCAACTCCTGCTCACCAGAAACAAACAAGTTTATCATCAAGCTTTAAATGAAAAAGCTTTTCAAACTTCAACTTTTTCATTGACATTTTCAAACATCTTTGAGGGTGGTGGCTTGATTGGATTTGATCAGATTTAATGGAAAAACAATAATTATCTTATTATTTAGAACAACAATATTAATAATAATAATAATAATAATACCTTCAAAACTTTTCACCAACGTGTCGACTGTATCTTGCCATGAATTTTTAGATTGTACCTTGATAGTGCAGTTCTGAAACAAGAACAAAACATATTAAAACATATTCCACATAGCAGTAAAGAATATAAAGAAATTAAGCTTATTGTACAACCGTGAAAGCAGGGCATTTGTCCTCTTTGGGCTTCGATCCCAATCCCATAAATGCCTTCATAACTGATAAAATGGTGGTAACAGAAAGAACCAGGGAGCGATTAGATCAAGGGTATCGTGTGAGATGGAAGTACGTAGGGTTTTGGCCACTTTTGGGTAATTAAATAGTTTCAATATTTAAGTTTTCCTTTCCTTCTTCTTCAATCTTTTCCAAATCAAATATCACGAAATTCGATTCTCTCCGGCCGAAATCACAGGATTTGAAATCCCTGGTTAAAATAATTAAAATAGTTTCTTTAATTAAAAACCGGTTTGCAACTGATTTCACTCATCTGGATCGAGTTTGCATAGACCCCGGAAATTTTAACCCGAACCGGATTTAAAACCTGACCCGATTACTTAATCCAGGAAAAAAAGCCTCGATCCACGATTCCAAAAAAGAAAAGAAAAGGGAAAATCACCAAAATGACCAAAGTTGACCAAGAAAATTCAAAAATGACCACCCAGATTTATCCTAACTCAAATGACCCACCCAATAGAAACCAGCCACTTGTCATCTTGTCACCAATCACAATCTGACATGTGTCCTTAACCTGGCAAGTAGGCTAAAGGTGGAACCCACTCTCATCCAATAATCGTTCGACACGTGGACAAAAAGTCAGAATATTAGGCTTGGAACCAGCTTTGTAACCGGACCTCTATAAACCTGCCACGTGTCCTCCAAGTATCCTTGGCTTGAGCCACCACAAGTTTTTTTGGAGCCATGGCTTCCCACGAGTCTATTATGGAGCCGAACAAGTTGCTCAATTTTTTATTATATATTTTTGATACATGTTAACATTTGATTGGTTAGTGAGAATTTCTTTTTATGATACTAAAAATCTAACATAAATTTTTTTAATAAAATATAAAAAATAAAAAATTCCTTATTTTTTTTTCTCTATTTGTGGTGTATACTCTTGATATATTTTTGTATCCATTTTCGTTTCTTTATATTTTTAAGCTATTTCAATTACATGATAAATAGGACACAAATTTGTAACAAAGAAAATCATAATGCACTAAAAGACGACTTGATTGATCATATATAAGAACAATTTTCTATTGATAAATAATATGTCGTTTGTTCTTGAGTATGATAAATGTAAAATGATTTTATTACTTTTACAAAAAACTTAGGTGAAAATTCAAATTTTAAATCAGTTGTAGTTACCAACCCCCCTACCTCTCCCCTACCTTTAAATTAAATAATGTTTTATAGTTTGCTACAGTGTAGTTACCAACCCCCCCTACCTCTCCCCTACCTTTAAATTAAATGTTTCAGAGCAACCCATCTAGAATAACTGCAATTACAGACCAACCCTTCAACTTTTAATCATTTTTTTTTTGATATCTTTACATTTTAAAAGTATTATAAAATATTATCAATTTATGAATTAGATAAAACCATTTCATGAAAGAAGGTTAAATTAATAAGAACAACTATACATATAAAAGTTATTTTTTTATTATAAGAAATTATTTAAAATAAGCTATTTTCTTAGTATCTTCATTTTAATATGATCATATTGTGAGTCTAGAATGCATACCATTTTGGTTATTATAATCGACCCTTATGACCCATGTTAACCAACCCTTTTAACCCGTTTTAATATACATTTTTTACTCGTTTAACCCATATTATATACGGGATAGTTTTTTGCCCCCGCTAAACAAAATTCCAGGATCCGTCAGTGCCTAAATGACTGCCTTCGTAATATGAAAACTAATAATTTGTGCAAGTCTAAAATATATAAGTTACAATGGATATAAGTTTAAAATAAATAAGGTTACTTAACGTAACTAATTAACCTTGCAATCATGACAAAATTGTATTACGTCAACCAAGATACATAATTAATTTCATAATATATAAAATTTATTTCCCAAAGTAATACATAAAAAAGAAAAACCAACTCACAATCAATAAAAATTTAAGATTTTTAACTTCAAGCTTCAATATATTGACATCATCTTCGTAGTTTCGCAGTATTTCAAGAGCTCTTTCAGATACCGGAGGATCAGCCCAACTGACAAATCCACAGTTTGAACCCTAAAAATATAAAGACAAAATAGGTGAAGAATTATATTTTTTTCTTCTTAACAAATGATGAAAACTAAGATACACTTACGGGTCTAGCACAACAATGAAAACTGTTGGATAAATGGTGTCCTGACCCGACAAATTAACGAACCCGACCGATATTGACCCGTAAGAGTTACACCCGGGTCAACGGACTATTATATCTAATTAATTGTTAATTAGAAATAAACGAACTAAATGGTGAATTAAATAAATATTAATTATTTATTTAAATCGACAAAATCTATCGGTTCAAAATACTTGGTAATTAAAAGACGAGTCGATCAGTTGTTACCGGATTAACGGACTGATCGATTGGTGGATTAAAGGAGATCGCGACCGGGCCCAGTCCGTCTGGCCCCGGTCCGCGAAATTTAATAAAAGGGAGAAGGGAGGAGTTAATTGAAAAGCAAGTTACAAAACCCTAATCTCCTCCCTCCTTTCTCTCTCCCTGCGCCGAACCAGAGCCGAAGCCGGCTCCCTCGCCGCCGCCGCCGACCGCCGTCGCCGCCCGCCTCCACCATTGTGATCCTTGCTCATTACGATGGATCCCCGTCTAGCCAGTATCTGCGCCCGTCTCGAGAGCGAAGCCGTCGCAGCTCGAGCCGAAGCCGCAGCCCGAGCCGAAGCCGAAGCCGCAGCCCGAGCCGCCGCCGCGGCTCAAGCCGCCGCCGCCGCCACTGCCGCACATGCCCCGCCGCGAGACCACCGGCCGGTGGTCCTCGCGCTGCCGGCGCAACCAAGGCCGCCGCGCCCGGTCACGTCAACGTGGCCGGCGCCGCTATACCCGTTCGCCGCCGCCGCCCCTCCTCCGACCTCCGGCGAGTCGTTCGTCGTGGGTTCGGTCCCGGTGGCTATTCCGACGGAGAAGATTTTGTCACCACCACCGGTGGTATCTCTACCACCGCCGCCGCCACTACCGCCGCCGCCGCCTGTCGCCGCCGCCAATGCCGCCGTTGATGATCTGTCTCGAAGGTTCGAGTCGGACGTCTCTGTTCGTCCTAGCGCGAGCCCGTTGAATCCGGGTGTCTCGAGCGGTTGCTCGGATCCCGCCAAGGTATATCTAATTTATTAGATATTTGATTTTATGTATTTATTTATTTATTTAAATAAATATATTTTCTGTGTTTGTCGTGCCGGTGATTGATCCTGTTACAGTTGCATCCGCGTTTAATTTCGTTTCCGCTGCTAAATTAATTTGGAATTAATTTTATCATTAAAATCGGTTTTAATTTATTTTAAAATCGGTAACCCGGATCCCACTGTAAAACCCAACAGTGGTATCAGAGCCATTATCACCGCGCGCAAACCAGATTCGGTCCTTTTGTGACCGATAGTTCGCAATTTCGACTTAAATCCAGATTGCGAATTAGAATTAATTTAATTGTTATTTTAATTCCATATACTATATTGTGTGTTACGGCCGACCCCTCTCATTTTGTAATCATGTATGATTGTCATGGCGTGTTTTGTCTTTCTCTGTTTGGCCCAAGTTGTTGGCCCAATTGGTTGTTTTTGATTTTGGTTTATTGGACCCGGTTTTGGGTTTCAAAGTTGTACAAATTTAGAGCTAGGTTACTAGAAGTAGTTTTAGTAATTGTAATTTGTATGTAACCAAAAGTCGAAGACTGGACACACGCAAGAGGGATGTCAAAGCCAGTGGGAGCTGAACCGGATTCCTGATCGCACAGAGATGCCATCTCGATTGTTCACCATTTTGTAATTTAATTTATTTTAAAATTGTCCCATGTGATCTCGCTTGTATGGCTCGAGCGAGATCAAGACCTTATGCCGTTTAACACACAATATGCCATTCGCGACAACTTAGTAATTTAATTAGGTTAAATTAATTTACTGGTCCCGAGTGGAGATAGGGTTTTATCGTTCGTGTCTGACGATAATTAAATATTAAAAGTAATTAATATCCCTATTTGGTAATTCATAAAACTGATAGTTCGTGCCATCCTATCTCAAGTTGAACTTGGAACGTATTTACCGGAGCATCAGTGTTGGAGTATTTCA
Source organism: Deinandra increscens subsp. villosa (assembly GCA_039602395.1). NCBI lineage: Eukaryota > Viridiplantae > Streptophyta > Magnoliopsida > Asterales > Asteraceae > Deinandra > Deinandra increscens. The sequence continues at coordinate 21,209,657 of JBCNJP010000027.1, forward strand.
ACACCGCACTTGGTGCCGAGGGTACCTTCCAAGGTGGCGACATTGGAGTATTTCAACACCGTGCCGTTACAATCGACCATTTAGGATTACTATCGCTTTAGACGTGCATGTTCGTGGTGTTGGAGTATTTCAACACCGCACCACGGATGTGTATTGCTAGAGTGGGCACGGATGAGGCTAAACGTATCGCAAAATACAAATGTATGTATATAGCGGCCTCATACCGAGAGTTGTGACTTGAGTCTCGCAATTAACAATCGTTGTCAGTTTGTTTACACGGCCTTGCTCCTGAGGCTCATTTGGCGGTCTCAAGTAATGTCGTCTAAACGAATTCTCATTTTTCTTAAAAATAAACTTTACCAACTTATTTTTAAAGAAAAATTAACATCGAAAATACTGATAAATTCACTTTGCTTATTTTCAGAAGGCTAAAGAAAACTCACCACCATTAAGTTCAATGGTACAACTCGACCCCTTCACTGAGTCTGGCTTTCTCGCATGGCAGACAACCCTAAGGAATCTTTTAAGGCTCTTCGGGAAACTCTATGTCATTGACCGACCGATCGCGAGTATTCCATCTTACTTGCTAAATGAGAACTCGCGGTCTGAGCTCCAAAAGCACACTGACGATGATAAGGACGTCACTGACCTGATGTTGTCCAGTATGACTCAGGATTATCGGTACAATTTCATGGGGATGTCTGCTTATGACATCATTCGTAAACTCAAGGATTTATTTGAATTGAGTCAGAGGACTGAGCGAGCTGATGCACTTTCACAATTTGTGAACTGCTCTATGGCTAACGACTCCTCTCCATACGATCATGTCATGCTGATGAAAGCGTATCGCGACAGGCTGATCGACCTTGGCTACTCCATCTCTGACGGGATGGCTCTTGATGTAGTACTCAGATCTTTGCCAGAACATTATCGCATTCTTGCAATTAATTGTTCGGCTCAGTCGATCGAGGAGGTTATTCCGTTGATACCCAACGTGAAGATCAGGACCACGCCGGACGTGCTCAAGGTTGCGAATACAAAGATCTCCAAGGCCAAGAAGGTCAAAGAGGGCAAAGGCAAGAAACCACAGGTTCAGCCTCCTGAGGAGCGCCTGTGCTATGAGTGCAACAAAATGGGACACTGGCGTCGCAACTGTCCCGTTTATCTTGCAAAGCTGAAGATGACCAAGAACCCTAATAAGGGTTGCTCATCAGGTATTTCAATAAATGTTATTGAACTTTTCACTGTTTCCTCCAATTCATGGGTATTTGATACTGGATGTGGTTACCACATTGTTAATGTTTTGCAGGAACCTGAAAAGTGGAAGAAGACAGAACGAGGCCGCATGGACCTCATCGTTGGTGACGGGAAGAAGGTCCCAGTACTTGCTACTGGAACATTTTCTTTTTCATGTTCTTCAGGCCTTGTAGTTAATTTGATTAACTGTTTATATGCACCTGGTTTATCCAGAAACATTATTTCTGTCTCTTCATTGTTTGAACAAGGATTTCGGTATAAATATAATGGAAATGTGATTTCTGCTTACCTTAATAATATCTTTTATTTCGAGGCTAAACCTCGACATGGCATATATGAGATAGATGTTCAAACAAACGACCAGCTCTATCATGTTTCTAAAAGAAGCAAAACTGATAGTAACGAATCCTCGTTATGGCACCATAGACTTGGTCACATAAGTAAGGCCCGCATCAAGAAGTTGCAAACTGCTGGCATTCTCGAATCCCAAGATGCAGATTCCTTCGATGAATGCGAGTCATGCTTATCTGGTAAATTAACCAAGTCACCCTTCACCCATACAGGTGAACGGGCCCAAGGTTTGTTAGGCATTATTCACACCGATGTGTGTGGACCCTTTCGAACCGAGACGAGAAATCGTGAACGGTACTTCGTGACTTTCATCGATGACTACAGCAGATATGCCTATGTCTATCTGATGAAACACAAACATGAAACTTTTGAAAAGTTCAAAGAGTTTCAAAACGAAGTGCAAAATCAGTTAAATCGAACTGTTAAAATACTTCGATCCGATAGAGGTGGAGAATACCTAAGCGCTGAATTCCTGAATCATCTGAAGGAATGTGGAATCGTTTCACAACCCACTCCTCCTGGCACACCCCAGTTAAATGGCGTCAGTGAAAGGAGGAATCGAACTTTGCTAAACATGGTTCGATCGATGATGTGCAGGACCACCTTGCCACATTCCTTTTGGGGATATGCCATCTTGACCGCCGCTCGCCTAATAAATCTGGCACCGACCAAGAAAGTGGGGAAGACCCCATATGAGATATGGCATGGTTCTCTTCCTAAACTTTCATACCTCAGGGTATGGGGATGTGATGCTTATGTTAGCAGTGATTCTGACAATAAGCTGGATCCCCGAGGCGAAAAGGTAACTTTCGTTGGATACTATGGTAATACCGGTTATTACTTCTACCATCCTGATGCAAACACTGTTTCCATCAAGCGGAAAGGTAAATTCCTTGAGAAAGAATTTCTTACTCGAGGAACAAATAGTGATCCAGTGGATCTTGAAGAAATTCGAGATACACCCAACCCTGAAACGGTCGCTGCGTCTGACCGACAAGTTGTTGTCGCACCATCAGACCCAAACACAAGCACAAGCGTTCGTAGGAGCGAGAGAATACGATATGAGCCTGATAGATACCTTGGATATCATGAGGCCTTCGATGTTCTATTAATAGCCGATTCTAACGATGAACCTATTAATTACAAAGCTGCTATATCAGATCCGGAATCTGATAAATGGCTTGAAGCCATGAACGCTGAGATGCAATCTATGCGTGACAATCACGTCTGGGACTTGATTGAGCTACCCCCCGGTACACGGGCAGTAGGGAGCAAGTGGATCTTCAAAAGAAAAACTGACATGCATGGAAATGTGCAAACCTACAAGGCACGGCTTGTAGCGAAAGGTTTCACTCAAACTCAAGGGATTGATTATGATGAGACCTTTTCGCCCGTTGTCATGATCAAATCGATCAGGATTCTCCTTGCCATAGCCGCATACCATGACTATGAGATATGGCAAATGGACGTCAAAACCGCTTTCCTGAACGGACAACTCGAAGAAGATGTCTACATGGTTCAGCCTGATGGTTTTGTCGATCCAGAGAATCCAAACAAGGTTTGCAAGCTTAGCAAGTCCATTTATGGACTCAAGCAAGCATCTCGAAGCTGGAATCTTCGTTTTGATCAGAAAGTCAAAGAGTTTGGCTTTGAACAAAACAAAGATGAGCCTTGTGTTTACAGAAAGGCAAGTGGGAGCGCTGTATCGTTCCTCGTACTGTACGTGGACGATATACTGATCATAGGAAACAACATACCCATGCTTAACGAAGTTAAGAAATGGCTTTCATCTTGTTTCGCTATGAAAGACCTTGGAGAAGCCGCTTATATTCTGGGAATCAAGATTCACAGAGATCGATCTAAGCGCCTTTTAGGACTCAGTCAAAGCACATACATAGATAAGATCATAGCTCGGTTCAATATGAGCAACTCCAAGAAAGGAGCAGTTCCCATGACTAAGGGAACAATATTGGACAAATCTCAAGCACCTAAAACGGAGCGCGAGATAAGCCAAATGGCATCGATCCCATTTGCCTCAGCTATTGGATCTATCATGTATGCCATGCTCTGCACACGACCGGATGTCTCGTATGCACTGAGCGTGACAAGTCGGTACCAACAGACGCCAGGGCTAGCTCACTGGACGGCTGTAAAGAACATACTGAAATACTTGAGAAACACCACTGATATGTTTCTCGTATTCGGGGGTGTTGATGAGGAGCTCACTGTAAGATGTTACACTGATGCTAGTTTTCAGACTGACCGAGATGACTCTCGCTCGCAGTCAGGATTCGTATTCACTCTTAACGGAGGGGCTGTTTCTTGGAGAAGCTCAAAACAGCCAGTAGTAGCTGATTCTACTACTGAATCCGAATACATAGCCGCCTCAGAAGCTGCTAAAGAAGCCGTGTGGATGAAGAAGTTCATATCCGATCTCGATGCTGTGCCGAGTATTAGGCAGCCCATCGAGATGCTATGCGATAACACTGGCGCTATAGCTCAAGCCAAAGAGCAACGGTCCCATAAGATGGCCAAGCACGTACTGAGGAAGTTCCACTACATAAGAGAAGTAGTCGACAGAAATGAAATCAAAATAAGCAAAGTACACACAGATCAAAACTTAGCTGATCCCTTCACTAAGCCTATGACTCAGGAGACTCATATACGCCACAGAGAAGCGATAGGGCTTAGATTAGCTAAAGACATGTTTTGATTCAGTATTTGGATGTATGAACACAAAACAGTTATCTATATTATTCTTATTCCATCTGGTTTATGCAATAATGAATTACATAACTGTGTTCGATATTTATACGTTTAATCCATGGACAATAAGTTCTTGTCCTAAATGTCCGTAGTCGATTAGTGAGTGGGAGCTCTACTAAAGTAAGACTATTGTGACTAGTTGAACCTTAAAGTTGTTTAACGTTCAAAACTCACAGACCTCATTGGTGAATGACGTTGGACGTAACTCGCATCATGCAACGCAAACATGGAAGTCTTGCTTGCTTGATTAAATGCATGCTCTAATGTATCCTTAGACCTGAGACGCATATTCGAACTCCTCTCTACTAAAGAACATTCTTTGATTGTAGTCTAACGTTGTCGCGTAACTGCCAGCCATAACGGCTACTTTTGGGAATGGCTCTGAGGTTTAGTGGGAGCTGTATGCCTCAACAAGGGATTCTGTACTCTTGCTTCGGCAACAGTTAGACATAAAGGCGCCCTCGTTGATTCCAAGTGATAAGTGTGAGGCCTCACCCAAACTTACTGTGTGTTTGTTGGATCACTTCGAATTGTATCGAGAATGAAAATCGATGAATAAAATATGGGAGTCCATGTCCCATAGTTCATCAATGTCTTATACAGAAAGGAACATATGACAATGAATGCACAAGTCGTCAGTCTGCTTGATGGTCAATCAGATATACTTTGGCAAAACGACTTAAAGTGTCAATATTAGTTGGTGTAGCTATGCATAGCTAGAGTGCCTCTGGCTGCGATCGTTAAACTGTCGCGTTCAGTCCAAGTGGGAGACTGTTGGATAAATGGTGTCCTGACCCGACAAATTAACGAACCCGACCGATATTGACCCGTAAGAGTTACACCCGGGTCAACGGACTATTATATCTAATTAATTGTTAATTAGAAATAAACGAACTAAATGGTGAATTAAATAAATATTAATTATTTATTTAAATCGACAAAATCTATCGGTTCAAAATACTTGGTAATTAAAAGACGAGTCGATCAGTTGTTACCGGATTAACGGACTGATCGATTGGTGGATTAAAGGAGATCGCGACCGGGCCCAGTCCGTCTGGCCCCGGTCCGCGAAATTTAATAAAAGGGAGAAGGGAGGAGTTAATTGAAAAGCAAGTTACAAAACCCTAATCTCCTCCCTCCTTTCTCTCTCCCTGCGCCGAACCAGAGCCGAAGCCGGCTCCCTCGCCGCCGCCGCCGACCGCCGTCGCCGCCCGCCTCCACCATTGTGATCCTTGCTCATTACGATGGATCCCCGTCTAGCCAGTATCTGCGCCCGTCTCGAGAGCGAAGCCGTCGCAGCCCGAGCCGAAGCCGCAGCCCGAGCCGAAGCCGAAGCCGCAGCCCGAGCCGCCGCCGCGGCTCAAGCCGCCGCCGCCGCCACTGCCGCACATGCCCCGCCGCGAGACCACCGGCCGGTGGTCCTCGCGCTGCCGGCGCAACCAAGGCCGCCGCGCCCGGTCACGTCAACGTGGCCGGCGCCGCTATACCCGTTCGCCGCCGCCGCCCCTCCTCCGACCTCCGGCGAGTCGTTCGTCGTGGGTTCGGTCCCGGTGGCTATTCCGACGGAGAAGATTTTGTCACCACCACCGGTGGTATCTCTACCACCGCCGCCGCCACTACCGCCGCCGCCGCCTGTCGCCGCCGCCGATGCCGCCGTTGATGATCTGTCTCGAAGGTTCGAGTCGGACGTCTCTGTTCGTCCTAGCGCGAGCCCGTTGAATCCGGGTGTCTCGAGCGGTTGCTCGGATCCCGCCAAGGTATATCTAATTTATTAGATATTTGATTTTATGTATTTATTTATTTATTTAAATAAATATATTTTCTGTGTTTGTCGTGCCGGTGATTGATCCTGTTACAGTTGCATCCGCGTTTAATTTCGTTTCCGCTGCTAAATTAATTTGGAATTAATTTTATCATTAAAATCGGTTTTAATTTATTTTAAAATCGGTAACCCGGATCCCACTGTAAAACCCAACAAAAACGACGTCCTGGATTCGCAGTGGTGGAAGATATACGTATGGCCGTTGCAAACCCACAGTTTTTACAGATCACCATTTTCGTTTACTCTTGACGAAAATGGAGATAGATATTTGCAGATGAGGTAAAGGGGAGTAGGAGGGTACATATGTCTAAAGGGGGGATGAGGTAAAGGGGAGTAGGAGGGGACAAGGAGTAAGTATACTGTTTCTATAAGCCATATAAGCCATGGCTCCAAAAAAACTTGTGGTGGCTCAAGCCAAGGATACTTGGAGGACACGTGGCAGGTTTATAGAGGTCCGGTTACAAAGCTGGTTCCAAGCCTAATATTCTGACTTTTTGTCCACGTGTCGAACGATTATTGGATGAGAGTGGGTTCCACCTTTAGCCTACTTGCCAGGTTAAGGACACATGTCAGATTGTGATTGGTGACAAGATGACAAGTGGCTGGTTTCTATTGGGTGGGTCATTTGAGTTAGGATAAATCTGGGTGGTCATTTTTGAATTTTCTTGGTCAACTTTGGTCATTTTGGTGATTTTCCCAAAAGAAAAACTATCTTCTGTTATATTTACGCAACCTACCATCGCGTCGTCTAGGGTTTCTTTCATTTCATCGGGGAGGATTTCGCTTCTTTCCTTCGAAGGTAAATTACTAAATTCTGTTCCTAGCTACTATATTCCTGCAACATAACTTGTAAGCACACAAATCAATTCAAAATCGAGTTGATTTGAGTGTGTTTGCAGCCGATTTCGCGCTTGAAGTTTGTCTTGATCGAATTAATGATGATTGTCACTTTTCAGCTCATTTATATTGGATCTCGGTTTTATTAATTTATTGTAATAATTAGTTCAAGGTACAGATTGAGGGTGCAGATACCTCAATTATAGAACATAAGTTTATTTTTTGCTTAGCATCTGATATGACTTTGAAAATTGTCTGTTTTTTTAAAAGATGGGGTGAATTGCCCCTTGTGTGACCTAATTATTAGCATTATTTCTGGATGTGTTATACTAATGAAACATGGTACAACTGTACAAGTTCTGGGGGATTTAACAAGATGATTCTATGTGTTTTATCTCAAAGCTTGTTTGAAAGTGGTATCCAGTTTTCTTCATGCTTGTCACAAATTCTTTATAATATTGAAATTTCTAAAGAACTGCAAAATTTAAACTAGTTGAAGAAAATCAAAATAACCAAAGTGTTGAGACATAATTTTGCAGGATTAACATTTTGTTTTAGAGTATAGACGATAAGGTAGTTGCAATCATGAATAAACATTCAAGGGAGTGAGTGAAATCAAGATCTTTGGATGTTAAATGGTTTTGTTTAGACATTTGTAGGCTAATCAGTTTGGTAATTTCTCAACACTCATTGATGAACTCTCTATCTCTCTCCATCTTCTTAGTTTCTTGCTTGTCAAATCTACAGTTCTTCACATAACAAGTTTGTATTTCTCTTTTTATATTTGAAATTAGGGTTTTGTACATTTTAATTTCTGGCTTCTGTTCAAAAGTATCCAACCTCTGAGAATTTGGGATCTTGCAATTTGGAACCACTTGAAACCGTGGTTACGACGACCTAGCGGACACCACCACTACCATATGTGTTCGAGAGGCTTGAGACCATGGTACATGACTCTAGCAGTAACCCTGGAAACCCTCTCAGTGAAAGGGAGGAGTAGAAGAAGAAGGAGATCCAAACTGACATGGGATGAGCAAATTAGGCAGGATCCGCTAGACTTGCACCTATGTGAAAACTGGATCTTGTGATAAGAGTTGTTGGAAACGTGTGATAAAAGTTATGGAATTTTAGGGGAGCGCAGAATTGTGTCTTTGGGTCTTGGAATTTTTTCACACTTTTGTTTGCCTTAGCCTAGTTTTGCCTTGGTGTGTCTTGGCGTATAGATTTTTAAGGGGAGCGTATCAGTATTGTCAAGGGGGTTTGTGCTACCTTTTCTTGCCCCTTTGCTATTTTATCTGCTACCGCTATGGTTTGGTCACCACCTTTTCGTTATCACTAGTTTTCTACCATTTATTATTAGTACTTGTTGTTTTGATTCCCTTGGCCAAACTTTATCTTATCTGCATGACTATACTTTTCATGCCAAAAAGTGAGTTCTGCATGACTATATGAGTGAGATTTTTATCTGAGTATATTTGTTTGTTTAGTTTAAAAAATGTAGCATATTGCCTTAAGCAAACACACAGACCTAGCAGAATGGTTGACCAAAACTTAAGGTATTACCAAGATTTCCTACAGTGATATGATTTGATGTCATGTAGAGATATCAATAAATTTGAAATGATACTGGTAGATATTTGCTTTTTTTTCCTGCTCTGCATCCTATAGAAGAATATTAATTTGTGACACCTTCTAGTTTAGGTTTAAAAAAGTAGCCTTCTGACTCAAATGAGTAAACTGTTTTTTCACACAGATAGGATAAGAGAATCTCTAGGTATCTTGGATCATCAAAATGTCCGGAAGGAACCGTATGCCTCATGTGGTCCGTGATGGCCCAATGCCTGTTGTGCACCGGGTTCCTGGGCGCCTCCCACCTCACCCTGCTGTTCTTGAAGAAGAACTTGAACTTCAACATCATGATATACAGCGAATCGTGGTGGAAAATGGGCACGTAGTTGAAGAAAATGTTAGTCTTCAGAGGGAGTTGACTCCTGTCAAAGATGAGATTCATAGGCTAGGTCAAATCATTCCCAAACTGCATGCTGACAGAGAAGCACGCGCCCGGGATTTAATGGAGAGAGGAAGGAAGCTTGAGGCTGAGCTTCGTGATGCCGAGCCTTTGAAGGCAGATGTCAGTCATTTAAGAAATGAAGCTCAGAAATTAAATTCGTTAAGGCAGGATTTATCTAATCAAGTTCAAACTCTTACCAATGATACCGGTCGATTGAGAGCTGAGAATGAACAGGTGGTAGCTATTAAGAGCGATATTGATGGGATGCGTAAAGATCTTGTGGAAATGAGGTATTATATTTATTTGATAATTTTTTTTATCTAATTTGAGCTATGATATTATCGCATATCAATGCAGGAGAGATTATGACATGGTGAAGAAAACGAACGAGGAGCATATGGTTCAAAAGGAAGCGATGGAGAAAAATCTTATTTCAATGGCACGTGAAATAGAGAAGCTTCGAGGGGAGCAGATGAGAGCACGTGGACTTGGTACGCCATCTCCTTCTCCCTCTGTTTGTTCATTTTGTATCGTGAAAACGAAAAATGTCTTAAATAAATACACTTCATCAAGGACAAAGTAGTTGCTAAACAACAATAAGAACAACTTAAGATGTTTTTAATGTAGGTACTGGGGGATATGGAATGCCAGGTGGAAGCCCTGATATGAGGTATCCAAGTGGCGGGTATGGTGATGTGTACGGCAGTGGTTGGGGATCATATGACCATCGAGGACCGCCACGTCGTTGATGTTTCAACACATCATTATCATCATCATCTTCTGGTGTGAGGCTGCAGGAAAGTAGAGAGATTTCCAGTTAAAAAGAAAACTTGTGAAAGCTACATTTAATGTGATGAATGTAACGGTAAAGTATGTAATTTGGGTTTGATTATTGTAGCTTAAAATAGCAAATAAACAATTATCACCCCAAACTTATAAAGTAGAGCCAGAACAAAAGCTACAGGAGCTCCATTTCAAAGTACTCTATGGTGCTCTATTTTTAATCAAAATGAGTTAGATTTGTTCTTCGACGAAAACTTCAAGATCCGAGACAAACATTGACTATGATCCGACAGTTTATCCATCGTGTTCAACACTTCAGCCCTCACTTCAGTTCCAGTTCAAATCCCCGTCAGAACCAAGCGACACAATCGCTCCTAAACCCTGCATCTCTTCTCCTTTTTTAGATAAAGCTTGGGATAAAGATCTTCTAATCTCCAAATTCCAGAGATAAGATCTTTTAAGATGCAAGCTATCAAATTCCAGAGATAAGATCTTCCAAGTTCCAGAGATATTATGTACCCGCCTTTTTAAAACCTTTAGGATACTAAGGCCGGGCGGAGTGGTCAAGCAAACTCCACGGTGCCGGTGGCTTCAAAATCTTCCCCACTGCCACACCTAAAACTTCTACCAGCGGCTTCGAAAACAAAATACCGTCCGTCCAATCGATAGAACCAGACTTCCAAAAGTTTGGACAATGGTTTGGAAGACCTCAACGTCCCAGAGGTGGAGAGGGACTTGATCCATCCAACTCTTTCGTATTTTAAACTCTTTTTCTCCCATGTTCCAGCCAAGTAAACCATTTTAACCATGTGGGTTCATCCATCGTTTAGGAAAGCTATTGTTATATGTTGAAACCTCTTAGATATTTAGCATATTCACCACCGTCCATATGCTTTAAAACTATTTCTTCCCAGAGGTTGTTTATGACCTCGATGGATTTAATTTTTCCGACTGATCGTTCTTCTTCGTTCCCTAGTCTGATCCCTTTAGCTTGGTACCCGACAACCACTTCCATGTATGTTCTTCCTATCTGTGGGTTTTGGACGATCCGATGTAGCTGGTGTAGCGGTGTGTTGCAGGAGTACATATATTCACCGGAACACTTTGAGGTTGTGGCGCTCTTCGACAATCTCCCCATGTCCCTTGAAGGCATTCCAAACGTCTCTCGATTGGGATATTTGCGTTGTAGAAGTTGGTTAGGCTACCGTAGTCATAAAGCCCCACCCTTGGGCGTTTTGTGACACGTGTCAACCTAGTCAGTAAAGTGTTTCATGATTAAAAATGGTGTAGTCATAACGCCCCTTGTAAAAACCCTTCTCATCATTACCTTTTTATATTTAAAAAAATCTTAAAAACAAATGAACCAATCAAAAAGCAGAAAGAAGGGTGAAAGAGACGTTATAATAATCACGTCGTGGGGGTTTTTTGAACCTATAGCACCCCCGGGGACGGTGTTTGGGGCGCTATATGGGCATTTCAAGCTCTCTACGAATGAGCTTAATGAATTAGTGGATCGGTAGGTTTGTTGTGTTCGATTTTGCCGTACTTGCTCTTCATTGTTAATTAATTATTAAATAATAATAAACTAGATTGCTCAAAAGACATCTTTTGATGGTAAATAACATACCTTAATAGATTATGAGACATTTATATATTTCTATTTTTAGATCATTAGTTCTCAGTTAAAAAATTAATTACATATTTTTCCTTCATAAGATTAGTAATTATATATACTTTTTTAAATAAAAAGTCTCAATTACATATTTTCCCTTCCAAAGATTATTAATTACATGTTTTTAAGCATGTAAATGAATCCAATATTGAGTGAATAGTTTGTGAATTGTTCGACGGTAAATTCGTTTACGGTTTTTTATATTAATAAATAAAAGAACACGGACATAATTTTATGTTCATTTAATTAAATGAACGAACATGAACACGTGTTCCATTCATTCATATATGTTCATGAACGTTCGTTTATTTATATTCATTCATTTATGTATGTTTAATTTTATTAATTAATGAATTATAATTAGCCCTACATATATACATATATATATATATATATATATATATATATATATATATATATAGAGAGAGAGAGAGAGAGAGAGAGTTTCATACTTCTAATGAACCATTTTGTGCACTCGCTTTATTGTCTGTACTCCCGAAGACACCAACAGTTTTTGGAGGTCATTTTGTGGAGTCATGTTACTCTTTGTACTTACCATGTGTCAGAGTTATTCTTTTATTTTCATGTATGTTTGTTCGTTTAGATATGTGTTCGTTTAAATTTGTGTTTATCTATGTTCGTTTACGTTCATGAACTATTCGTTTAGTGTTAAATGAATGAACATAAACGTACACGCACATGTTCATTTTCTTAATGAATGAACACAAACATAAAAATATTTGTTCTACTAATGTTCGTGTTCGTGTTCGCTTAAAGTTAAATAAACGAACACGAACATGGCTACGTCCGTGTTTGTTCAATTTACTTACAAGCCTACATGTTTTTGCGAACCAAAAAAATCAATTACATATTTTCCCCTCCTAACACATGTATATTACATATTAAACGATTGCAATAAAGTTAACTTATTAAATGACTATTTACTCTTATAATTATTTAGGGATGTTTACATATTTCTTATACCTAAGACCTATAGATTTAAACGAGTCAAATCCGCTCGTGAGCTACTTGGAATTAGATCAATAAAAGGCTCGAACAAACCAATCCTAACCGAGCATGGGCCCAAGCTCGAGCTTTGAAATATGGCTCATTTAATAGACGAGCTCAGGCCATATTTCAGGGGTTGAGTTTGGGGGTCAAATTCGTTTAGGCTCGGCTCGTTTGAGCTTTTCACTGATTCGATCCAGAGTAGCTCATGAACTGGCTTGGGTCTTTACACCAAGATCTTTGGAAAGAAAAAATGTATAAATCCTTTAGTAAAATAAGGGTAAAATAGCCATTTGGCAAGTTAATTTTAATATAATTGATAATTATGTAATATATATATTTCCGGAAGTGGAAAATATATAATTGATTTTTATTTGTTTGAGTAAATATGTAACTACTTATACCTTATTAACAATTTAATGTAACTATTTAGTTTTTTTTTCTTTTGTCATGTATGAATGGTGTCGCACTATTTAGTTTTTTTTCTTGCTACAGTGTTTTTTTTGTGTCTTTAGTATATTAAGATACTTTTCCTCCCACGACAACACGTGGATCCTCGAAACCTAGTTATCTTACAAAAAGGGAAACACGTAATTGATTTTTTGGTTGGACAAAAAATTAATTAATAATCCTAAGAAGAAAAACATATAATTGGTCATCTTGGGAAAGAGAAATAGAAAATATATAATTTTTCCAAAAATTATAGGTCTGAATGTTATAAAATACAAATCGTAACAATTTTATCCTAAAAAGCTAAGAATTAATATTACTATAAATAGATAGAAAAAAAAGAGTGCTCTAGAGTCAATATGATGATTTAAGTTAGGTGTCATTTATTAGCAATATGACATGTTATTGCTTTTTCTTTTTTAACGGCAATTTTTGACTCAGCGGTGTATCGGGATTGGTTATCTAGAATTTACCCATTGTCTCGAGTCCGAACCTTATAGCGAGGGAACCCGGGAGCGCCCCATTTGCACCATCTGGCGGGAACCGGGCAAGCCCGTAAACCCTCTTTGTGACTCATGATCAAGCATAAGGCCCAATCCTTCATTGTCCACCAATATCTCACAAATTGATGTAAGTGGGACTAGAACCTGGATCTCTTCAACCACAAACTTAGAATTTTAACCACTACACCAACTTTGCTATCTACGAACCATTAACTTAGTAAAACTAGCATGTTTTTTTATTAAATGCTTGAATTTATTATATTTACTCACTTCCTAACCATCAAAATCTCATTTTCTTTTCATCATACAATATATAAAGGATCGTCTTCGATTTAATAAAACATAGTACATCCCATAAATGGCAAAGGTTATTATCATGACATGCTTCCTACTTTTTATTCTTGTATCATCATCCTCAGGTTTGAAATGATCCATTCTTTTTAGATTTAAAACTAAACATACTAAGAACCAAAAAAAGTTTTGATTTTTTAATAGTTTTGATGATATACTTATGTTGTATATCATCCAGGTATTTCACGATTTCCATCAAAGCCGAAGGGTCCCCCAGTTCCCCCAAGTGGGCCTGCACGAGGATACTCGTGTGGAACCCCTGCAGCATGTACAAGAGTTTGTCCATGTGGAGTCCGTGAAATACGTTGTACAAATAGACGATGTTATTGTGGTAGCAAACTTTGCTAAAACTCTTAATATATTCCAAGATATAAAGACCGCTAAGCAATGAGTTTATCATTATAAATAAACATGATCACAATGGCTAAATCATTAAACTCGTACTTTATAGGATTTGAATACACAACATTTTAGTTAGAGAGTCATCATTACGATCCACACGGGCAAAAAATAGGTGGGTTGTCATCAAAACGTAATGAGATCATTATAATAGGTTTTATTATGGAGTATTGTTTGTTCTTGTGTTTTATTGCAAGATAATCTTTGAGTATTTTAGAACATGTACACTTGAAACATACCTTTCATATGGTTGTGTTACCTTTTTCCCATGATTTTATATAAGATTACCTGATTAAGATCTTTTGATATATAATTTTGACAATATAGATGATGTTAAGAATTTTTAAGAACTTACAAAACCAATTAAATTTAAATGGACTAGAATTCAAGTGAAGCAAAAGAGATGAGATAAACAAACTACTTCATACATGACACTTATTCTAGAAAGATTGAAAAGTTCATGATAAAAACCACAAAAAGAATATAAACGTGGAAACTTGGTTGTTGCATGTAGAGGCTAGGGTCATCATTTCCTTTTTACCACAGCCTCGTATATCTTTTTCTATAATATTTTCTCCTTCGAGTGAATAAATATATATCTTTTAGACTTTTACCCATTCCACAAAGTCCAACCGCTCTTTGAATTTTTTTTGAACGGCAGATTTAGTTCAACACCAAAACCTCAAGCCAAGCAAGACGCTAGACCGGATCACCAAGAAACCTTACAATATACAAAGTTTTTGCCAATCAATCATCATTTTACTTCTACTGTTACACCATAACGAGCTCCAACATTTTATATTGCAAATTACTTTACTAATCGCCGGTACCTTTCCTTAGAACATCACTTCATTGCGCTCCTTCCATAAGCTCCAACAAGCCGTAAGAATAACCCGTGAATGAGATCCTTTTGCTCCTTTTTTATGTTGTCGTCCATATGAAATCGTAGCACGTCCTTGATGGAAAATGCAAAGAGATTCGGGAGTTTGAACCACCCCGTCACCCACTGCCAAACAACCATCGCAAACATACAACCCGTGAATAAACGAGTAACCGATTCGTCCCCTTCATTACACAACCGGCACACCTCGATGGTGACATGAATTCCACGTTTCTTCAGACTATCGAACGTAGGGATTCTGTCACGTTGAGCCCGCCAAGCAAACGCGTTGACTTTATTTGGCACCAAGTTGCTCCATTTAAATCTCCCTTCATCTTGGTCCAACTCCTCCTTATTTATAAATCTTCTAACTTCTCTGGCAGAAAATTCAGAACCCAAGCCACTGTTCCAACGAGGAGTTCCATTATCCATGGAAATCAAGTCACCCAAATCAACACTCCTTTGTAATAATACATTGTATACGGACATTATGTTTTTTCAGACCCCAGTCAAGGTTCTTTTGCAAGGAAAGACCTCGTCCCGCCCGTGAACCTCATGAATCGCAGTGATCACCTTGACCCAAAGCCTCCCATCACCGCCTTTAACCGCCAAAACCATTTACATAAGAGGCACAAGTTAAAGTCCTCCAATTTAGCAAGACCCAAACCCCAGTCGCATTTGGGCTTACACACCTCATCCCTACTAACCCAATGAATCTTAACTTTATCTTCAGAACCGCCCCACAAAAACCGAAATCTAATTTTTTCCAAGAGGGCGATCACACTTTTGGGGGCTTTATAGAGAGTAAAATAATAAGTCGGGAGACTATCGAGGACACTTTTGATCAAAGTAAGTCGACCCCCGAAGGATAAGGTATTTGCCTTCCATCTAGAAAGGCGCCTCTCGAAAGTCTCCACTACATATTAGCGCCAAGTCGCCAACCAACATGCCCAAGTAGCTGAAAGGCATCACCCCATCCGAACACTCAAATATACCCGCCGCCATCCTTTTAACCTCCAAACTATCGACATTAACCCCGTAAAGAGCACTTTTGTTGAAGTTAACTTTAAGACCCGAGACAAGAAAGAAACAACGTAGAAGACAAACCATATTGTGGGCGTTCGAATCACACCACTCACCAAGCACCATGACATCATCGGCATATATTAGGTGAAAGAGTTTCGGATCACCGTTAGGCAACCGAACACCATGGAAGATCCCGACTGATCTAGCTCTACATAACATGCAATTAAGAGTCTCCATTGCCACGACGAAAATATATGGGGATAACGGATCACCTTGACGCACCCCTCTAAAGCAATTAAATTCCTTAGTCGGAGACCCATTCACCAACACCGACGCCCTAGCCGAGGAAAGGATCCCATGAACCCAGACGCACCACTTATCAGGAAAGCCCATTTGTTGTAACACCGAGCAAAGAAATCCCCAATCGAGGGATTTCCATCACATTTGGAGTAAACATTATTCACTGTGAATATATTATTAGAT
>JBCNJP010000027.1:21226755-21250840 GCA_039602395.1 Deinandra increscens subsp. villosa
CTGTGCCATCGGGGTTTGGCTTGGCTCACCGACCCCGGTTTCTACATTAGAGTTCTAGAGATTAGGGTTAGTTATGAACCCACAGACTCATTAGGTATCTAGGGTTTGAAATTCGTTTTCTATATATTGTAACTCAGTTATTTGATAATATGATTCAGTATTTCATATTCTTATAAGGTATTAGAGCCTATAATCGATCATCCATTTAAAAAAATAATCCGAACCCTAAATACCTAGTAGAAAACACATATTCTGAAGTCATTATAGAGCCCTGAACAATTAGTAAATCAAAATTCATAGTAGATATAATCTAAAATGATGTTTATTTTCTCTCCACCAAGCCAAACTATTAAAATTTTGTTGGATTATAGTGGATAATAATGTCATGAAGAACAAGTTCTGTGCGTAAGATTATAATTGTTTTAATTAAGTACCTAGATTATGTGCGTAAGACAAGACTTGATTGTTTAAAAAAATTGTACTAAGATCGGTTCTCGTATCCACTCGGAGTAGTGGAAGTATAAGATTGTTTCTGAACATTTATATTTGTTGTTGTTGATAAGAGTGCTTCCGTTGAGACTTCCGTTGTGACTCATTTATAAGATTCGATACTATTGGGCGTTACACCCATGCCCTAGTGGCGGGGTGTAACACTCAAAGAAGCCCGATTCTAAGGAACATGGGCCCAAGCTCAAGCCCTGAAATATGGTCCGTTTAATAGACGAACTTGAGCAATATTTCAGAACTCGAGCTTGGGTTCGAGCTTGTTCGAGCTTTTCTGATTTGATCCTGTATAGCTCATGAGCTGCCTTGGGGGTCGTCTACACACCAAGGTCTTGAGAAAGAAAATATGTAAAAATATTTTAGTAAAAATAAGGGTAAAATAGTCATTTGCTAAACTAATTTTAAAATAATGGATAAATCTACAACTAATAAACTAATAAAACTATAAAATAGACACTTTTTATCACCATATTTTATCTCATAAAAAAATTCCCGTCTAAACCCCTCTCATTTAATATCATTTAATTATTGTTACAAAAAAAATTTAAAAACAAAAATTTTAATGATTTGATTTTCGCTCCCTCATCTATATATATCATTTGTTCAATAACAAGACGTTTTCTCACCCGCCTGTTTCAGCGAGTCACTTTCTTTTCGTATTTTTTTTGTGTCGTCAAAACCTTAGTAAACCACCAACAATTAATAACATTTTTTAAACCCCGAATCTTTTTTGATATTTCTTTGAATTAATACCAAAATTTGAGGCAATGGATAACTGTATATGATTTTAAAGGAAGAAAAAAATTAAAATCGAAGATGGTATAGGAGCCTGAAAATGAAGCTTTAAATCACCAACACCACTAAAACCGATATGGTTTTGCATATCAAATTCATTTTGAATTTAAAAAAAAGGTGTGAGATGATGATGAATATATTTTGTTTGCACATCAAATCCATATTTTCATCTTTAAGCCGGTGCGATCACGGTTTTCAGCTACCGGTTGAAAGGCCGACCACCCAAAAGCGTGTCTAAGCTCATCAACTATCACCGCGATGTCTGCCGGAGATGGAGTCGGAGTACCGAGTAGTAGTGTAGACAGTGAGAGGATTTTGTAGAGTGAGAAAGAGTAAATGGCTTGAATTTGTTGAAGAAGGGGTTATTATTATTGAAAATGGTGAAGCCAACATGGCACCATGTCATTTGCTTGAAAATGTAGTTGTCAAATGGTGATTGGACAAAATGAGGTATAGTAAATCCCCTCACATCCTCCCAATTCCATTTGTTATATATATAAATCAAATCCATCCAATAATCATAAACATTAAAAATAAAAACCTATTTAGTTTTTTAACGTAATGTAATACATAATTACATTAATAATTAAGAAGAATATACGTGAATTATCAGTTATATTTTGTTAATAACTCAGCCATGTAATGTAAGTAATATATCGTAGTTTGTAATATATATGTTTTAAGAAAAGAAATATGTAGAAAAAATATATAATTAATTATCTTAAGATAGTGAAATAGGTAATTGATTTTTTAACTTTGAAAATTAAAATTAGTTATCTTAGGAAGGTGGAATATATAAACTTTCCAAAGATTATAGGTTTGAGTCACAAGGTCTTTGGCCTAATAATATCTTAATATTGAATAAGACTTTACCTTTACGAATGGTGATTTTTCAAACCCTACGATGGTTAAAAGAAAATTGATATTTAAAAACAAAATTAGGTTTTGAATCTTATAAAATGCAAATTGTAACAATTTGATCTTAAAAAGGCTAAGAATTAATATAAATAAATAAAAAGAGTGCTCTAAAGTTAATATGATGATTTAAGTGAGCTGACATTTATTAGAATTATTACCAACCATTAACCTCGTAATAATATCTTGATATTTTATTAAATGCTAGTATATATTATATTTACTAACTTTCTAAGTTTAAAAATCTCTTTTTATTCCATCAATACAATATATAAAGGTTCGTCTTAGGTTTAGTAGAACATAGTACTTTTTAAATAATATACTTTGCTCATAATTTCTCATAAAAAATGGCAAAGGTTTTAATCATGACATGCTTCTTACTCTTTGTTCTTGTATCAACATCATCAGGTTCGAAATGATCCATTCTTCTTAAAATTGAAACTGGGCATATTAAACATTGAAAGAAGTTAAGGTTTTTTTTTATAGTTTTAATAATATACTTATGTTGAATATCGTGATCAGGTATTTCACGATTTCCATCAAAGCCGAAGGGTTCCCCAATTCCTCCAAGTGGACCTGCACCGGGATACTCGTGTGGAAACCCTGCAGATTGTACAAGAATTTGTCCATGTGAAGTCAGTGAAACACATTGTACAAATAATCTATGTTATTGTAGTAGCACACTTTGCTAAAACTCTTAATGTATTCAAATATATAAAGATCGCTAAGCAATGAGTTTAGCAATATAAATAAACATGATTACAACGGCTAAATCATCACATTTATACTTTGCATGATTTAAACCTCTAACCCTTTAATTAAAGAGTCAGTGAATTACTACCAAATTATCATGTTGGGATAGGGGTGAAAATTCTCGATACGACCCAAAAATAATCAGGTTTTGGGTTGACCAATATAACCTGTATAAGAAACGGATCGTGTTCGGGTTGACCCGTTTAAAGAAGGGGTCGTGTTCGGGTTGACCCAATAACCCGTTTAATTTTAACATAAAGAAATGTTTTTTTTATTATTACTTTGTTTCTATAAACTCTCATTATAATATTTATTAAGTTTCATCCGTTTATAAAATTAAATATTTTTTTCTCAAGAAGGCTCTCAATTTCCATTCATTTACCTCTTTGTTATTAATAAATTGATCTGCTATTAAATCCTGTTTATTTGCTTATCTCTTTGTCATTAATAAATGGAAACAACATTTTATAGCGTCTTTTCGATAAATGTGTGTGTTATACACGAAAGGAAATGTTTAATATATGATTACTACAAATAATAACGTGACAAACACAAGAAGTTCAAAATTCAGTCAAGAAATGAATTAATGATGAATGCAATTTTACACTTTAATCATTTAGATAAACGGGTCATATTCGAGTTACCCGATTTTATATGTATCCAGGTTAGGGTTGAAGATTTTGACATGAATAAAAATATGGGTCATGTTCGGGTTTCTACTTTGAACCCACCAACCCAACACGAATTCATCTCTAGTTGGAGACTATAAAAATAATAACGAAACACAAGGTAAATGATTATAAAAAAAATGAAAAGTTTAATTGATAGCATGTAGATCTTTCTGTTGTCGTTGTCAGCTAAGACTATCCGTTATACACCATTTACTACTTAAAGTTAAAAAATAAATATACATGATCAAAAATGAAAATAACAACTAAAATATAATAAATATAAAATTAATATTATAAAACCACCATGCTTAAATTAAAAACGTAAACATTGCATGTTTTAAAATAAACATATAAAAATTGCATAAAAATAAAGATAAAAGAACATTTACACCCTCGACCACTTTGGATGATCACTTGAGATGATCATTAACCACGAGTTTCATTCATTGCTACTTTTAAATTTCATACCAAAGAAGATTAGATTATTTGCTCTTGCTTTTACTATAAAATGAGAAATAGAATTTAGAACTTAAAAGCTCAAAAACTCATTGCTCTTGCTTTTACTATAAAATGAGAAATAGAATTTAGAACTTAAAAGCTCAAAAACTCATTAAGCAACACCTAAATCAATAAACTCATTCACATGACTTCCTATTGTGGTGAATTCAAGATTAACCATACATGTAATATTTCTCTTGTTTATTGTTTTCTTCTTAAAAGATTTACCTAGTGTATCTTTGTTTTTTATATGTATTAATTAATTATATATATGTTATTTATTTGTATCATATATTATGAGGAATATCATGACAACATCCAGGGGCGGAACTAGAAATTATTTTGAGGAGGTCCACAATTTTTTGACGGGGTTATCATGTTTTAGATATTCAGTTTCATAGAAACATACATAAAGAATTTTGGTCCGGATCGGGTTGGTCACATAAGATAAATACGACACGAAAAGAAAAGAAATATCGTCAGAATTTAAATAATATAGAAAAATATGGACGATGCAAGATTTCAATAAAAAATATCATAGACGAAAATAAGGATTATCAACAATTTTGTTTCGAATGGAGCCGATTCAAAAAAAAAATCTATATCTCTATATATTGTAATAGTTCGTTATAAAAGAGGTTTAGGATGAATGTTTTTGAAAAGAACAGGTATTATAGAATGAAAGTAATTTAAAGATGAAAATGAAAGAATGGTCAATAGATTTACAGATTTGACCGAAACCCACCGAACGTTACCCCTCATTTACTCTCCTCACTAAAAGTAATAAAATATAAAAGTGGAAAAAAGATGCGTTACCCAGTCAATATAATACTAATAATATTAATAAGAAAATGAAAGAAAAAAAAGTGGGGAATTACCCATGTATATAGCAGTAGATGAAAAAAAGGTGGGGAAGCATTTATACGATAAATGGAAAAAGGTAAATGGAAGAAGGATTGGGGAATGGAAAAGGAGGACCACGGGAGTCGAACTGGCAGCCTTTACAACATTCGATGGACGTTACTACCACTAAGCTGTGGTGGATAAACTTGTTATATTTTACCAAATATTTTATTTAATAACTCCTGAACACAAAAAAAATAATTAAAAACCGTTTACATAATTCCCACTTTACGTATAAAGTTGAGGGGGTCCCCGGGGACACCCTGGGCCTATTACAGGTCCGCCACTGACAACATCTGCAGATGAAGGACAATTTTTAAACATGTTATCGAAGTTAGTGAATGCTAAGAACACAATGAAGATCGGTGTTTTCACAGGTTACTCTCAATTAAATTTATTAAACTCATCAATTACGAACCAAATTATCAAATTAAAAAAAATTAAGATTTAATAACCAAAACC
Source organism: Deinandra increscens subsp. villosa (assembly GCA_039602395.1). NCBI lineage: Eukaryota > Viridiplantae > Streptophyta > Magnoliopsida > Asterales > Asteraceae > Deinandra > Deinandra increscens. The sequence continues at coordinate 21,232,257 of JBCNJP010000027.1, forward strand.
CAAACAACAAAACATGCGAAACCAACGAAAATACAAACCCAAAGAAATTCTTGTTAGTTGTTACCTTCGAGAGAGCAAGAGAGTGAGCGAGTTAGAGAATCCATCTGTCACTTGGGTGGCCGGAGTATTGGGTCGCCGGAGGCGTCACGTCGAGCAGAGGCTCGTTCGTGGAATCGTGATTGATGTTTTGTCGTTCTGTGGGGTATTTGGGGGTTTTAAACCCTAATATTATTATGGTTAAAGAAAACCAAAAAAAAAAAAAAAATTAAAAGTAAAAAGTAAAAAAAAAACTGGTTAAAGGAGGGATTCGAACAAAGTACCTCCCGTATATAACTTTCGCACTGAACCAGTTGAACTGTTTAAATATTTACCTTCGACGGAATGGTAACTAGTTTGACTCATCATCAAAACATCGTTATCATTCCACCCTATTTCACATTTGTTGACGTGGTTCTTGTAAATACCATGAAATTTTTCCACTTTACTTTTCAGATCAAGCCATTAGAGCAGAGTTGGTGGGGCAAATGGTATTCGCGAAATGAACGTTGACCATGAAATCACGAGATAATACGCTCTGAAAAACATTTTTCGTGAGGGATTATATGCGTATCCGAACCTAGAACTTTGAGTCAAGCTATGGCTAAATGATCTTCCTTTAGAGGTGGCCATCGTCTTGGATTTTTTTATGAAAAAAGGTGGAGATAGTTGGATAGTTTTGTGAAAGTTTTTTTGTTTAAGAAAAAATAGAAAATAAGATATTGTTTTGGTTGTTTAGAATTTAGATAAGTATATATATCTATATTTTTTTTAGAAACAAAAGGTTATATATATAGTTTTTTTTTAATGGCAATTCACTAAACATGGGAGAACTCCCTAGCAAGAAGCTAGAGGGAGCCGGAAAACAACATTACTACAAAAAAGAACCCCAAGCTTTCCAATCGATAGCCCGGTACTTACAACGATTCACAAACCAAATGAAACTTTAACTTTTGATTTCTAGAATAACCTGGTATATCGATGAAGACCTCCTATTGAAAATGGCGTATTTCTCTCTTTCCAAATGCATCAACTGTTGGGTTTTACAGTGCGTATCCGGGTTGCCCGTTTTAATTTTACCGAATAAATTAACGGGTCAATTAATCAGATTAATTGTGCAAAGGAAAATAAGTTTTACAACGCGAATATAGTAAAAGTCGTAGACAGGATCTGATCACCGTGTACGCGTAAATACTGAAAAATAAATTAAACAATCTAAACAATTTAGATATACCTTAGCGGAGTCCGAACAACCGTTCGAGACACCGGGGTTCGACGAACTGGCGCTAGAGCAAACGGTAACGCCCGACTCGAATCTGCGAGTCAAATCTTCAACCGACTTTGAAGACGGCATCTCGGGTACCAAAGGCGCGTTCATCTCATGAACGGGCGGTGGTGGCGGTAACGAAACCATGTTATGTATCATAGGATTCCAGTCGAACGGTTCTGTCGTGCATGGCGACGAAACCGATGCAATATTGATTTCGTCCGACACGCGTGGAAGCGACGAACGTAGTTGCGTGACGGCGGCGGCATACAATGGCGCCGACCACTTAGGGTTTTCACCCGGTTCGACGGTGGCGGCACGAGACGGTTCAAATAACGGTCTCGGTGGCGCAGGTAGAGGGAGAACCACCTCGCGGTGGTCCTCGCCAAAAATCTCGGCGGCGACGGCGGCACGGGCCGCAGCAACAGTGGCGGCGGCCCTCTCATCGCCGGCAGCGGCTCGGGCGCCGGCGGCGGTAGTCTCGAGTTTATCGCAGCAGCGATCAATCGTGGATCGCGTTTCACCATCGTTGCAATCGAAGAACGACGAAGGTGGTGGTGGTTCTTGGTGCACCGAAAATCAAAGAGAGAGAGGGGAGAGGGGTGCGACGGCTAAGAGAGGGAGGAGATCGCGATTAGGGTTCTCCTAATCTCCTCCCTTCCTTTTAAGCATTTTCGATGGCTTGATGGGCAAGCAAAGCCCATCGCGATCTTAAAACCTCTAAGCCCAATGATTAACTAGTCCGTTAACCGGTAACGACTAGATAATCATTCGCCGACAATTCTCGTAAACGTTTTACGAATTATTGTTTCGTTACGTTAAATAAATAACAATTATTTATTTAAACCATTTGATTTAATTAATTAACATTTAATTAATTATTAGTTCGTTGACACCGGTGTAATCCTTACGGGTCGAAACCGGGTCGGTTACGCTAAGGGTCGGGTCAGGACATCTAATATCCAACACCAACATCTCGTGAGAACGATTGTATTCACCGCCTTGGCTTTCCACTTCAAGCGCATTTCCTTTTTGTGGAAATTAACCAAATCATTCAATAAAAAAGAAAGGCGCGTGCGGTAAGTGGCACCATTGTGCCACCACATGCCAAAACGTGGGTCCGAGAAGACACACCTAGTTAGCAAGTGCCCCGTTGATTCGTAACTCTCCAAGGGATATAGTGTAAATCTGTAAAATTTAAGTGTAAATCTGTAAAATTTTGTTTCTATTCTAAAAAAGTCGTGTAATAGGGACAACAATAGACAATAGTAAATATCAAAGTAGATATCTATGGAGAAAAAATGGGTGGGTTGTTGTTACATGGGTCGGTTCATGGTACTTGTAATCAAACCGTAATGAGCTCACTAAAATAGGTTTTATTATGGAAGATTGCTTGTTTTTGTCTTTCATTGCCGGATAATTGTTGGGTATTTTATAACATCTATACTTGAACCACACCTTTTATATGGTTGTGTTAACTTTTTTACATGATTTTATATAAGATTATCCGGTTAAGATCTTTTGATTTTAATTTTAACATGATAGATGATGTTAAGAACTTTTTGAGAACCTACAAAACCATTTAAATGAGTAAAAATCATAAAAGATTATAAACTAGGAAAGTTGCATGTGTGCATCTCGAATAGGGTCATCATTTCTTTTTTTCACCACATCCTCCTCTATTTTATTTTTTATAATATTTTTCCCTTCTAGGGAATATATATCTTTTACCCATTCCACAACGTCGAACCGCTCTTTCAATCAAATGCGGTGTCGATCGGACTTGGAGTAAACATTATCCCTCGTAAATATATAACTTTGTCACTAGTAAAAAACACATATTTCAAAGTTACTAAAAAAAACTTAGACAATTAATAAGATGAGGTATCCAATAACGTTAAAAATGGGAGGTCTTGAGTTCAAGTTTCACATATAATAACAACAACAAAAAATGGGATCCAGGTTGGACCAGAGAGTTTTGTCACCTATGATGAGTTTCCTCTTAATGGGAATGAAGATGATCGGGTGAAGGGTAATACCCCCGTCAGTGATCCAAATTTGTCATTCCTTTCACCATCGTTGTACGTTATTTTTCTACAAATTTCAAAAGTTGTGTTTTCTAGATTTAAACCAACTCATGCTATTAGAAAAAAACTTGAAAAAAACAGCTAGTTTTGTATCCAAAGGTCAAAAGCAGGTCCATCAAACCAGTTAAGGTCGGGTCAGGTTATGGTGTTGAAATGTAGATTGATCAAACCACCGTCCAGTTGGCACCAGGTTACGTGGAACCCGGTTTGTGAATCGGACTGGTCAATTTTTGGAACCGTGGTCAGGTCTCAAGCCGATTCCTACGCCCACCCAAACCCCCGTCGCATTTGGGCTTACACACCTCATCCCTACTAACCCAATGAATCTTATTTTTTTCTTCAGAACCGCCCCACAAAAACCGAAATCTATTTTTTTCCAAGAGGGCGATCACACTTTTTGGGGATTTATAGAGAGTAAAATAATAAGTCGGGAGACTATCGAGGACACTTTTGATCAAAGTAAGTCGACCCCCGAAGGATAAGGTATTTGCCTTCCATCTAGAAAGGCGCCTCTCGAAGGTCTCCACTACACTCTTCCAATGTTGAATCCAGTTCATATCAGCGCCAACCAACATGCCAAAGTAGCTGAAAGGCATCACCCCATCCGAACACTTAAATATACCCACCGCCATCCTTTTAACCTCCAAACTATCGACATTAACCCCGTAAAGAGCGCTTTTGTTAAAGTTAACTTTAAGACCCGAGACAAGAAAGAAACAACGGAGAAGACAAACCATATTGTGGGCGTTCGAATCACACCACTCACCAAGCACCATGACATCATTGGCATATATTAGGTGAAAGAGTTTCGGATCACCGTTAGGCAACCGAACACCATGGAAGATCCCGACTGATCTAGCTCTACATAACATGCAATTAAGAGCCTCCATTGTCACGATGAAAAGATAAGGGGATAATGGATCACCTTGACGCACCCCTCTAAAGCAATTAAATTCCTTAGTCGGAGACCCATTCATCAACACAGACGCCCTAGCCGAGGAAAGGATCACATGAACCCAGACGCGCCACTTATCAGGAAAGCCCATTTGTTGTAACACCGAGCAAAGAAATCCCCAATCGAGGGATTTCCATCACACTTGGAGTAAACATTATTCATTGTGAATATATTATTTGAGTACTAGAGATTAGCGTTAGTTATGAACCCACAGACCCATTAGGTATCTAGGGTTTGAAATTCGTTTTCTATATATTGTAACTCAGTTATTTGATAATATGATTCAGTATTTCATATTCTTATAAGGTATTAGAGCCTACAATCAATCCTCCATTTGAAAAAAAAAATCCAAACCCTAGATACCTAGTAGAAAACACATATTCTGAAGTCATTATAGAGGCCTGAACAATTAGTAAATCAAAATTCATAGTGGATAAAATCTAAAATGATGTTCATTTTTCTCCACCAAGTCAAACTATAAAAATTTTGTTGGATTATAGTGGATGATAATGTCATGAAGAACAAGTTGTGTCTCATCTTTTTTTTTATACTGATGTGTACGTCTTACACGTGTATTTAAGGAAAATGAAAATAAGGTCAATGAAGATTGCTGTGGACGATAACAAATTATAATTGTTTTAATCGGGTACCTAGATTATGTGCGTAAGACAAGACTTGATTGTTTAAAAAAATTGTACTAAGATCGGTTCTCGTATCCACTCGGAGTAGTGGAAGTATAAGATTGTTTCTGAACATTTAAATTTGTTGTTGTTGCTAAGAGCGCTTCCATTAAGACTTCCGTTGTGACTCATTTATAAGATTCGATACTATCGGTCGTTACACCCATGCCCTAGTGGCGGGGTGTAACACTTGAATAAGCCGATTCTAAGGAGCATGGGCCCAAGCTCAAGCCCTGAAATATGGTCCGTTTAATAGACGAACTCGAGCAATATTTCAGAACTCGATCTTGGGTTCGAGCTCGTTCGAGCTTTTCTGATTTGATCCCGTGTAGCTCATGAGCTGTCTTGGGGGTCGTCTACACACCAAGGTCTTGGGAAAGGAAAAATGTAAAAATCCTTTAGTAAAAATAATGGTAAAATAGTCATTTGCTAAACTAATTTTATAATAATGGATAAATCAACAACTAATAAACGACTATAAAATAGACACTTTTTATCACCGTATTTTATCTCATAAAAATTTCCCGTCTAAACCCCTCTCATTTAATATCATTTAATTATTATTACAAAAAAAAAATTAATAAACAAAAATTTTAATGATTTGATTTTCGCTCCCTCATCTATATATATCATTTGTTCATTAATCAAATCCATCCAATAATCATAAATATTAAAAATAAAAACCTATTTAATTTTTTAACGTAATGTAATACGTAATTACATTAATAATTGAGAAGAGTATACGTGAATTATCAATTATATTTTGTTATTAACTCAGCTGTGTAATATCAGTAATATATCGTAGTTTGTAATATATATGTTTTAAGAAGAAAAAATATGTAGAGAAAATATGTAATTAATACTTTTTCTCCCTCTTCCACTCACAACCATAATTAAATAATATTTTTTATACCTTTATCATTACATTTTCTCTCTCTTCAAATTCCCAAATTTTAGCAAATCACCAATTTTTTGTTAAATATACAGATTTTGTAAAGTTTTTCTCTCTCCTCTACTTACAACCACTTATAACCAAACCTTAAATTATACAGATTTACACTCACATCTTTTTAAGGAACCTACCGTGAATGCTCAAGATAGTGAGATGGGTAATTGGTTTTTTTAACTTTGAAAATTAAAATTAGTTATCTTAGGAAGGTGGAATATATAAACTTTTCAAAGATTATAGGTTTGAGTCACCAAAGTCTTTGGCCTAATGATATTTTAATATTAAATAAGACTTTACCTTTATGAATGGTGATTTTTCAAACCCTACGATGGTTAAAGAAAATTGATATTTAAAAACAAAATTAGGTTTTGAATCTTATAAAATGCAAATTGTAGCAATTTTATCTTAAAAAGGCTAAGAATTAATATAAATAAAAAGAGTGCTCTAAAATTAATATGATGATTAGCTGACATTTATTAGTATTATTACCAACCATTAACCTCGTAATAATATCTTGATATTTTATTAAATGCTAGTATATATTATATTTACTAACTTTCTAAGTTTAAAAATCTCTTTTTTTTCCATCCATACAATATATAAAGGTTCGTCTTAGGTTTAGTAGAACATAGTACTTTTTAGAAAAGATACTTTGCTTATAATTTCTCATAAAAAATGGCAAAGGTTTTTATCATGACATGCTTCTTACTCCTTGTTCTTGTATCGGCGTCCTCAGGTTCGAAATGATCCATTCTTTTTAAAATTGAAACTAAACATATTAAGCATCGAAAGAAGTTCAGATTTTTTTTATACTTTTGATTATATACTTATTTGGCATATCATGATCAGGTATTTCACAATTTCCATCAAAGCCGAAGGGTTCCCCAGTTCCTCCAAGTGGGTCAACTGGATACTCATGTGAAAACCCTGCAGATTGTACAAGAGTTTGTCCATGTGGAGTCACTGAAACACATTGTACAAATAATCTATGTTATTGTGGTAGCACACTTTGCTAAAAATCTTAATGTATTCAAATATATAAAGATCGCTAAGCAATGAGTTTAGCATTATAAATAAACATGATTACAACGGCTAAATCATCACATTTATACTTTGTATGATTTTTTATTTTTTTTAACGGGAAATTCGGATCACTGACGGGGATATTACACCACTCACCCGATCATCTCCAGTCCCCATCAAGAGGAAACTCACCACTGGTGAGAAAACCCCCTAGCACAACTTGTAACCCCTATTTTTTATTATTTTGTTACAAACGGGACTTGAACCCAAGACCTCATGGTTAATTATAGGCCATACACCTTTGCCACTAGGCTGAGCTAGTGGGTGCATACTTGCATGATTTGAACCTCTAACCCTTTAATTGAAGTCATCATTTACTACCAAATTATCATGTTGGGGAAAGGGGTGGTAATTCTCGGCACGACCCGCAAATAATCAGGTTTTGGGTTGACCAATATAACCCGTATAAAAAACGGGTCGTGTTCGGGTTGACCCGTTTAAAAAACGGGCATGTTCGAGTTGACCCGATAACCCGTTTTAATTTCAACAGAAATATTTTTTATACTTAATTTGTTTCTATAAACTCTCATTATAATATTTATTAAGCTTCATTCGTTTACCATAAATATAATCTAATTTATTTTTCTTTTCCAAGAAGGCTCTCAAATTTCCATTCATTTTCCTCTATGTTATTAATAAATTGATCTGCTATTAAATCTTTTTATCCGCTTATCTTTTTGTCATTAATAAATGGAACCATCATTTTATAGATCTTTTCGATAAATGTGTGTGTTATACATGAAAGGAAAATTTTAATACATGATTAACTATAAATAATAACGTGATAAACATAAGAAGTTCAAAATTCAGTCAAGAAATGAATTATTGATAATTGCGACTTTACACTTTAATCATTTAGATAAACGGGTCATATTCGGGCTACCTGATTTTATATGTATCTAAGTTAGAGTTGAAGATTTTGACCTGAATAAAAATATGGGTCGGGTTCGAGTTCCAACTTTGAACCCGCCAACCAGACACGATTTCATCTCTAGTTGGGGACTATAAAAATAACAACTAATTAATGTATGAAACACAAAGCAAATGATTAAAAAATGAAAAGTTTAATTGATGGCATGTAGATCTTTCTGTTGTCAGCTAAGACTATCCGATATACACCATTTTCACTTAAGTGCTGTTTGTTTTTTAAGAGGTAAAATGTCTGCAGTCTGCGAACCACATCTGCAAATATCTGTAGAAGAAGATGTGGACTAAACGTCTGCAGTCTGTAAGAAGAAAGAGTGTTTGCTTTTTAACTTCTGCAGACTGCTAAAATGAACTGAAATTTAAATAAACCGTTTTTTAAACTTATAGATCCATTCAAACCTTTTGATTTTCTTTGTATATTTTAACCAATAGTTTTTATTTAAAAAAAATTCCATTTAAATAAAATTATAAAATGTTATATAAAATCTATTTAAAAACGTTTTTTAAACAATATTAAAACATTTTTTATAAAATAAATGTTTTTTAAATAACTGTTTAAAACGTTTTTTTTTAAATGTTTAAAAACGTTTTTTTAATTTGTATACAAAAGCCTTTTTAGATTTTTTTTTAAATATTAAAAAACTTTGACTTTTTATTTTTAAAAATTAAAATAGAAATGTTTAAATTTTTTTTTAGAAGAAAACTGTTTAGAAACGTTTTTTTTTAACTATTTAAAATGTTTTTTTTTTATGAAAAAACAGTTTAAAGAGAATGTTAGAAGATGTTAGAAGTGGCTGAGCCACATCTGCACCAGGAAGATGCCGCGTAAACATTTTTTAATAAAATGTCTTCGGAAAACCAAACAGTCTGCAGACTTAAATGTTTGTGCGTGGTTTGCGCGACGCAGACGTAAGAAGACAGAAAAGTTTTTTTTAGAAAAAACAAACACCACCTTAAAGTTCAAAAATAAATATACATGATCTAAAGTGAAACTAACAACTAAAATATAATAAATATAAAATTAATATTAGAAAACCACCACACTTAAATTAAAAACGTAATGCTTTAGAATAAAAATATAAAAATTCCATCAAAATAAAGATAAAAAAGCATTTACACCCTCGACCACTTTGGATGACCACTTGAGATGATCATTAACCACGAGTCAAGTCGCGAGATGTTCAAAATATTTACCTTTGATAGAATGGTAACTAATTTGACTCATTATCAAAACATCATTATCATTCCACCTTATTTCACATTTGTTGTCATAGTTCTTGTAAATACAATAAAACTTTTCCACTTTACTTTTCACATCAAGCATTTTAGGACATAGTTGGTAGGGTGAATGATATTGGCAAGATGCACTTTGACATGAAACCAAGAGCTAATACCCTCCGAAAACCTTTCTTTGTGAATCAGGGATTCTTTGTGAAACGGGATTCTTAGTGAATCGATAGTAGAGAAGAAGACCAAGACAAATTTTGTGTGAATTTATGATCGTCGCAAGTGCTGTGACGGATGTAAAAGGCGGTGACCGGTGACCGGAGTTATTGTTGCGGCTTGGACTTAGGAAGAACTTGGTGCTGCTGTTGCGAGGAAGAAGGAGTTGTGTTTTGTTTTATGTATGCAGAGCTAAAGCGTGCAAAGCAAGGAAAAGGAATATTGAAAGAAAAGTCAAATCAAGGTCTTTGGCTTTGTAGGTCACTGGACGGGAAAATTTAATAAAGGAAGGGTGTTTGGTTTGTTTGGTGCAAGAGCCAAAATCAAGAAAAAGTTTAAATTGGGGTGATGCTTTCGTACGAAGAGGAATCACAAAAGGAAAAGTAGATATAAAATTTTATGTGGCTAGTTTTATGGACTGAATTTAAAGGAAACAATGGTGTGTAAAGAGAGTAAAAGGATGAGTGTGAAGCATATGATAGTGATTATCATGATGATGATGAACGAGATGGGGATAGTGAGATGGGGATAGTGAACTTGAGTGGCTTGAATGAAGATAATTGTCAATGTGACCGACGGTTGGATAAAAAGAAAGAAGACAAGGTAAACGAACCCAAAATCAAAGTGAAAGAGTTACGGGTATTATTTAGAATTATGGATCTCGGAGGTATATATTAGGATTAATGGGGAGAATGAAGGGTATAATCCTAATATATTATAAGTGGAAGGTTGGTTTTGTAAAAGTGTAAAAGTTAAAAAGTTAAAAGTAATTTTGGGTTTAGAGATTAGATTAGATATCTAAGAGCATGCGGTATACTGGCGCCATAGTCCACTTTAACGGCGCCAAGAGGCGCCAACACCGCCCCCCTTAGGCGTTATAGAGGGGCGCCAACCTTGGGCGCTATATATTCAACGGCGCTAAAAGAAGAGGGGATGTGGGTCCAGACCAATCATAACATTCCACTTAATTTTTATTTTTATTTTTATTTGTTTAATTAATAAAAAATACCCACTTTAACACCCATGTATACCCCACTTGGTGTTAAAGTTCCGTGTTATCCAGTCATCGCCCACGTGGCACTTTAACACCACCAACTTAACACAAGTATACCACATGCCCTAATGAATTATTATTTTATTAGGTTAATAGGGTTAGAGTTTGCTTAGAATTCTTAGTTTGAATTTGTTATTTAAAGGGTCTTGCCATGTAATTTAGAGAACACCCCACAAATTAATAAAGTTTAGCTTTTATATCCGCTCTTGATCTCTAACTAGTTCATCATCAAATATCAATTATCTCCAACACTCCGTACTTACAACGATTCACGAACCAAATGAAACTCCAACTTTTGATTTCTAGAATAACCCGATATATTGATGGAGAACTCCTATTGAAGATGGTGTTATATCTCTCTTTCCAAATGCACTAAACTCTCGTGAGAACGATTGTATTCACCGCCTTGGCTTTCTCCACTTCAAGCCCATTTCCTTTTTGTGGAAATTAACCAAATCATTCACAGAAAAGAAAGGCGCATGTGGTAACTGGCACCATTGTGCCACCACATGCCAAAATGTGTCCGCGAAGACGCACCCGGTTAGCAAGTGCCCCGCTGATTCGTAACCCTCCGGGGGGATATAGTGTAAAAAAAATTCTATTCTATAAAAGTCGTGTAACAGGGACTACAACAGTAAATATCAAAGTAAAAATATCTATGGAGAAAAAATGGGTGGGTTGGTGTTACAAGGGTCGGTTCATGGTACTTGTAATCAAACCGTAATGAGCACACGAAAATAGCTTTTATTATGGAATATTGTTTGTTCTTGTCTTTCATTGCTGGATAATTGTTGGGTATTCTATAACATCTATACTTGAACCACACCTTCTATATGGTTGTGTTACCTTTTTCACATGATTTTATATAAGATTATTATCCGGTTAAGATCTTTTGATGTTTAATTTTAACATGATAGATGATGTTAAGAATGTTTTGAGAACCTACAAAACCATTTAAATGGGTAAAAATCACAACAGATTATAAACTAGGAAAGTTGCTTGTGTGCATCTCGTATAGGGTCATCATTTCTTTTTTACCACATCCTCCTATATTTATTTTTTTAATAATATTTTCTCCTTCGAGTGAATATATATATCTTTTACCCATTCCACAACGTCTAACCGCTCTTTCAATCAAATGCGGTTTCCATCGCACTTGAGTAAACATTATTCCTCGTAAACATATAACTTTGTCATCGGTAGAAAACACATATTTCAAAGTTATTACAAAAACTTAGACGATTAGTAGTCATGAGTCATATTGGATATAATCAAAACTGATGTTCATTTTCCCTCCACCAAGCCAAACTATCGGAATTGATGTTCATTTTACCACTTTCCTTTCACCATCGTTGCACATTATTTTTCTATGCAAATTTCGAAAGTTTTGTTTTCTAGATTTAAACCAACTCATGCTATTAGAAAAAGACTTGAAAAAATCAGCTAGTTTTGTATCCAAAATTCAAAAGCAGGCCCATCAAACCAGTTAAGATTGGGTCGGGTCGGATCATGGTGTTAAAATGTAGATATCAAACCGCCGTCCAGTTGGCATTGGGTTACAGCGAACCCGGTTTGTGGATCGGACAGGTCGATTTTTGGAACTGGTTTTAGGTCACAAGCCGATCTGTATGCACACCCACAACAGAGAGAGAAAGACCGACAGAGCGCAAGATTTAAGTATCATCCAAAGCATCATCAAAGGCAGAATAGATTATATTATAGTGATCTAAAGAAAATGCAACCAAATGCTCACCAGAAAAAAAAATGCATACTCTGTTCTTTACTTGCTACAAACCAAATACTCACCTAAACGCCAACAATAGTATACAACTATCAATGCACTAGATACAAGTCCTCTAACATGATGTACAAGTCATTCAATCCTAAGAATGTTCTTTCAACATTCTCAGACCTCTCCTTTCGGGACATACAACTATTAATGCATAATGTACTTATAGCGTAAAAGACAACTCTTTCAATCACATGATATATATATATATATAGCTGCAGCAGGCTGCACATACCAGCAAACAGAAAAGGAAAATGCCAGAATATTGTGTGACAGGCGGTACAGGATTCATAGCAGCTTACATTATCAGATCGTTGCTCGAGAAAGGAGATACGGTTCGAACCACCGTCAGGGATCCAGGTACACCATATAACACCAATTTTAACCAAAGGATAAATCAATTGTAAACTAGTTCCTAAATTGGGATGTCCCATGGAATTAAAAAAAATGTGGTTTAAGATCAAAGAAATACTCCAAACAGTTCCTAATTTGGGATGTCCATGAAAACTACACTTTTTCTTTTGTTGAGTTCTAAAGGGTGGAATTGCTTACATTCTCATGCTTTGCAACAACATATTTATTAGCAGCAAAGGCTGAGAACCACAATTTTAGCCTTACCATTTTGCTATCTGGTTTTATACTTATAGCAAGAGTGCAAGACAACCTTCCCTCTATGAATGTTATTTTGACTGCCGCATTTTACGCGACTTCAATTTTGATGTGAAAATACCATAACTTTGAGCTAAACTATTACATGGAAGAGTTTTACATAATTTACAACATTCTTTCTACTTGTAGATCTATTCAAAGCAATATCTTGAAGGTGACAGTTCAAATCTTCTCTTATCCCTAAAAGAGAGTACTTGAATTGGGATGGATTTGTTTGGATCTGGTTTTCAGTGATTCTCATCATATGTTGAGGGCATAAAGAACTTGTTAACCAACTTCAGTTTTAATTTCATTAATGTATGTTTTGTCAAGGCGCAATCTTGATGTATTAAATGAGTTGAATCTTGCTTGATCCAAAGCAAGATGGGCAGAACAGATAAAGAGAAAATCATTCTTTTGGGTTTTCAGTTTTAATCAACTTACATGATATAAAATTATAAACTATAAATTATTAATCAACGGTTGAAATGATTTTACATTTCTCAGTCTAACTAGGCTCTCCTTGTTCTCCAAAAAACATAAATGGTAATTTGGTGACAAGAGAATAAGGGAAGGAACAATTTGAAAGAGAGAATATTAATCTTTACAACTTCCTATTGATGATTTATGCTACATAGTTCCATCCAAAACTGAATGAAAATCAAATGTAGTCATGAGCATAACAGTGTGACCAACAAATTTCTTAATATGCAAGTGCCAAAATGCCATAGTAGAGCTATATTTATTTTATCTATTTTGATTCAATATGACAATTTATTTGTGCGCAAATACAAGTATTATGATCATTTGATGACATTTTATACAACTATTTATTTCATATTTTGTCAGAAAATGTCAAGAAAGTAGGATACCTGCTGGAGATGAAAGGTGCCCACGATAGACTAAAGCTTATGAAGGCTGATCTCATGGTAGAAGGAAGTTTTGACCAGGCTGTAGATGGTGTTGATGGGGTTTTCCACACTGCATCTCCTGTGATTGTTCCATACGACAACAATATCAAGGCAATTTTTACCTTTAATTTTGCATCAATTTCAAAAACCTATATGTTTCCAAAAAAAAATAATACTGCATTCTTTCCCAACAAGACAACAACAGGTACAATTTTACTTTTAAGGTCAAATCTCTATCACTTCTAAAGTTCAAAATTGATATAAATTCCCTCGTAACTTTTTACATCTCCACATTCCCATTTGAATGTGTTGACAGATTCAGGCCTACCTTAAAAATCCAATTGGAATTTAATCGAATTAGTAACAAAATAATTCTAAACATAACAATACTATCATTTACAGGAAACGCTAATTGATCCATGCATAAAGGGAACATTAAATGTGCTGACCTCATGCAAGAAAGCGAAGAGTGTAAAAAGGGTAGTGCTGACCTCATCCTGCTCTTCGATTAGATACCTCTATGATGCACAGCAAAAGTCTCCTCTCAATGAATCACATTGGAGTGATATTGAATACTGCAAACAGTACGATGTAGGGGAACACTGACGCTTTTAAAACTTTTAAGTTGATTAATCTTGATGATCATCGTTTGAACTACCTTATGTTGTTCTACATCCAGCTTTGGTACGCATATGCAAAGACAATAGCAGAGAAAGATGCATGGAGTGTAGCAAAGGAGAGTGGGATTAATCTTGTTGTTGTAAACCCTTCATACGTGGTTGGCCCATTGCTTGCACCACAACCAACAAGTACACTTCAAATGATACTTGCTTATGTTACAGGTAATAAAGCAACTTGATTTAGCACATTACCTGTAGTGATAGATGTTTTGAACTAGAGATCGCAAAATAAGCCTATTGGGTAACTGGTAGAATTTGAACTAGAGATGATGAAAGCCAACAACTTTTACTAATTCAGATATTGAGCTACAAGAATTTCTTCTTATCAGGGGCAGTGGAAGAATACCCAAACACGACAGTAGGATTTGTGCACATAGATGATGTGGTGGCAGCTCATATTTTAGCAATGGAGAAAAAAGAGGCTGCAGGCAGACTCATATGTTCAAGCACAGTGGCTCACTGGTCTGAGGTCATTCATATGCTCAAATCAAAATATCCATCCTATCCTTATGTAGACAAGTAAGCATACATATATCTTCAACTATTCAAGAAATTAAATATTAGATGTCCAATGTTACTTACCAAATATATGTGAATACCATTAGATGTAGCAGTCGAAAAGGGGATAACAACCCACATAGCATGGATAGCAGTAAGATATTACAACTGGGATTACCTCCTTTGAAAACACTTGAGCAAATGTTCGACGACTGCATCACAAGTTTCCAGGAAAAGGGATTTCTATGAGGTTTATCATAATCAATTCAGTAATAACATCCTAAGAGATCATAGTGTTTTCGGTATATGTAGTAGACTGAACCTTTTTCCATTTTATTTATGAAACCGCTTATATTCAAGATACATACTTCTGAAAACTTACCATGGTGTTGAATCTGCAAACAATGGGTCTGGTGTATAATCCAAATCAAACTCCATTTTCAACCCACAATGATATCATTCAAAAGTAGAAACATTAGATATGGCAGAATGAAAACCAAAGCCTTTTTTCGCTTGTGTTGTAACAGTCAGTTTAACATGAATCTATGATTAACAGTCAAGTAGAATTGAATGAACCATTTAGTACCTTTTATTGCATCAAGAAGACCAATGGGAAAAACAAAAGATACAAGAAGTCAAATATAAATTTCCAATTTGTAAAGTTAAAAGAGTCCAAATTGGAAATACTAGAAGCAATGTAGAACCAACAATGCAATAGCCATCCAGAATTTGACAACATGGAACAGCAAATTCGAAAGGAAAAAAGGAAAGAAACAGGGTCACTGACTCATTGCGAAAGAAAGACCCACAAATAGTTGATATAATGATATACCATTGACTGTAGCAGAATTAAAACATGTACAAATGCTCAGTCAGCAAATGGTAGTTTGATAACTGGAGTCAGGTGGTTCATCAGCAGATTTTAAGGTCATCATCCAATCTGCTAAATTGGCCCAGCAGATTGCCATGGTTATCTATCACAAGCATATCAATTCCTAAACCCGACCAAGGTGGCTTGTTTTCTTCTTCTTTTGAATCCTCTACAGTAGTAGTAGTGGTGGTCCCACTGGCTGTTTCTGTTTCACCACCACCATCGCTCCCGCTCAATGGCTCAATTTTCTGAGGTGAACCGCTATCTGAACCAATTGGATCCCCATAACCCGACCCGAATGCATGCTTCATGGACTGAAGAGCCTTTAAAGCCTCTTCTTCCGGATCACTATCATCCGGTTTCGTTACCGAATCATAAACCGCTTCCCGCCATCTAGACGATTTCTTCCAATGAATCGGCGACTGGTGGCCAGATTTGGGGCGAATTTGGTCGGATTTTCTCGCCTGAAACTCCTGTTTCTTCGCTATATACGCGTTGGAGGCTTCCTCCGCGGTGTTAAACGTCCCCAACCATATCCGTTTCCTGCTAAACGGATCACGGATCTCCGACGCCCATTTTCCCCACTTCCTCAACCGAACTCCTGCCAATTTCTTCCTTTCGGTTCGTTCCAACGAACTCTTCCGTTCCGTCGGCTCATCCTCGTCGTCCTCAGGATCGGCTCCAATCACAATCTCGCACACAATTCGACGCGTTGAAGATCGCTCTCCGCTATCGGCTTCGTCGGATGATGAGTCGGTGGCTTCGGGATCGGAGCAGATGACTCGAATTTTCCTTAGGTTTTTGCCGGTGAGTTCTGATTGTTCTCGTTTGACGACGGAGTTCCTGAACCTCTTGCTTACACGGTGGTCCGCCATGGTTGTTGAGACCCTAGGTTTTGATGAGCTGAATTGTTAGTTTGTTGCACACACAAACACGCAGTGATGAATGGCTACAAAATTGGGGATAAATGCAAGGGTTTGCAAAAGTATTAAACTATTCAGACCACAGAATATTCTTCGTTGTCAGAAGCTTAGAAAGCTATTGGGCCTTCAGTGGCCCAATTCTTAAACTTGAACATTAATAATTATGGAAGCCCACTTAGGACTAAAAAGGTGATATTTGTGTGTTTGGGACTTTGGGGCCTGAGTACCCGGTATCATCTTAATGTTTCATTTGCAGTTAACAATCTGTGATTACAATACAAAGGTACTACAGATAGACCAACTTTATTGTTGATGATTACTACTGATAATAATCAGTCACTACTCAGGGATACGGGTGTTGAAAATACCCGAACTACGATTAACCCGACCCAACCCGAACCCGAATAAGTTAATTAGGGTCGGGTTTAATAGGGTCTAAAAAAGTTAATCGGGTTCAAGCAAAGTTCATCAAGTATGCAAATTCTAAACAATTTTTAGTAGTGTTTCATCAAGGTATTAAAAAATATCCATTGTGGACGCCACTCGCTGATTTCACCCCCTTGAACCCCGCCTGGGACGTTGCCTCCAAACCCACACAAGGGGGGCACATTCCCCTCAAATCCCCTAGTTTCAGGATGTATGAGATAAGTATATATTTTATCAAGTGTATATTTCACACCTTGTAACTCAATCAATGTTTGTTATCATTTGTCTTTGATCTCAAGTAGATCTCAATTAAACAAAATGGTTTGATTTCACTCATGGTTGCAAAAGTCGCTAGGTGCTTCCAATTCGATCGACTGGGGAGTTGGAGTAGTCGACCAAGTCGAGGGAGTACTCGGGGAGTTTTACAACAATGATTACACTAAAATCACCAACACAGGACTTGGTTGGAATTGGGTTTTTAAGCCGGACGGTTTTTATACGAAACTTTGTTGAAATTGGGTTTTTCGAAAATGGTTTGAATTTTACGTATAAAGATTAGATGTCTATTGTTCGACGATCTAGGGTTTATAACTCTTTTTATGACCCAGATCTGAGACTACAAATATGGTTTTCTTGGGTTATGATGGCTGTGAAACATTTCTTATTGATTTGAGCCTATAATGACCCATTTTATAAAGGTTGTGATGTTTTTTATTATAGATCCGAGTCTGTTTATCAAGTGATTTCTATTTTAGTTGCTTCTCTTTTTCGATTTCAAATGGTAACAATTCTGTGATGATCTCAACTGGTTCGAAGGCTGTGATGTTTTTTGTTATAGATGTGAGCATGTTCCTTAAGTGGTTTCTATTTTTGGGCTTTAAGTTTTTTTTATTTTTTCTTATATACGAGGGTTTTAGATATGTAAAGATGATGAATGTGTGTGTGCAATTATTGTTCTTAATATTGATTAATTTAAATGAATGTTGCTTCTCTTTTTCAATTTTAAAAGGTAACAATTCTACGATGATCTTAACACGTTCGAAAGTTGTGATGTTTTTTCTTATAGATTTGAGTTTGCTCCTCAAGTGGTGCCTAAAGTGATTTATATTTTGGGGGTTTTAAGTTGTTATTTTGATTTATCATAATTTATCCCTGAAAAATTTTCCCATACCCTCACTAAACGATGGTTGCTTCTCTTTTTTCGATTTCAAAAGGTAAAAGTTATGGCATAAATCCATAATTGGTTCGATTTTGGTCTGGACTGCCTTTCTATTTGGCTATATTGTTTTCCGGCTAAACATTTCAGGCATGTTCTTTTATATATTTCTTTTGTATGCTCTTTCATTTTGTTTTAGAT